>VZSV01000054.1:925566-954681 GCA_013398735.1 Nothocercus julius
ATGAAATATACAGAATTAAATGTCCATACCAGACATACCATTACATTATGAAGAGTGATAGAGAAACACTGTGCTAGGGCCTGTTCTTTGGCTGCATCCAGCAGAGAAGTCCCAAATGTACAAAACAGCTGGGAAACTTCACTTGCGGTACACGCAGCCTGAATAATGAATCCAAGATTTTAAGAAATCAATCTGATTAAGCTTCATTTGAAGTGACTGCTTCCTGGTCCCGTAGTATATCTCTGTAAAATATGAATCAATACAGATGTTGTGCTATGTGAGGGCATTACATCATTTTCAATACGAACTACATTCTCATTTTAGCCATCATGACAGTCGAACCCTAATACATATCTCAGCCCTCTAGGACTTCTCACTAGATACAGAATGTGCATGTCCTACACAGTATTAATATTACTTAGCATTTCAGAAATTACTGGACACATTAATTTGCAGAAGTGACTCATTCACTCCTGTTTATTGTGTCCATTTTCCTGCTGAATAGAATTTTGATGCTTCTTATTGGGAACTTGCATTTAAATATCTCTTTTTTAAGAAAAGAGGGACTTTTGAGGGAAATAAGCTTTGACGTCGGCGTTACAGGAAAGATTCCAGAGAAGGCGGAGGAAAAGCGAGCGCCTAGAGGAGAGTCGCAGTGAGCAGCCGGGACAAACAGCGCTGGGGGCAGAGGAAATGCCGGGGCGGCGCGCTCCGTGCGCGCACCGGAGTTAGTTAGAGCGCTCTGAATCTCATCTTTTGATCTGGGGCGATATTTTTCTCCGTTATGTCACAGAGGTCACCTGGCTCATGTGTGACAAACTGCCTGCATAAGTCACAGTGCCAGTGGCAGAGATTTGTAACCATGTCCCTGGTCCATTGCCTTTGAATTATTTCGCAGGCCCTCTGCTTTACATTTACACTCTGTCGGAAGATGAACAGGGGAAGGGAGTAAAATCAAGGGCAGGGTCTCATCCTGAAGGACAAGGGGAAACAGGTGGAAGGTTAATGGCCCTGGAGCGTATCCACAAGCCTCTCAGGCTTGATATATGGGCCTCAGGCCTAAAACGGGCATTGGCTTTCAAAGATATATTATTTCATTTGAGGAGAGACATTCTGGAGTTCCTGCATTTGTCTGCTGATAGATGATCCTCTGTCCACAATTGGTTATGGCGTGTGAGTTTTCCTTGGGCCTGCTCCCGTACATAAAAATTTTGCTGAGCTCTCCAACCTTTCGCATGCCTTTAAGCGCGGGACGCGTGCAGGCCTTCTGGCAGGCTGCTGGATTTTTGTCGCTGCTATTTTAGTAGTTCCTTTTGAGCCGGGAGGCAAGTGGGGGATGAAAGACACTTCTGTTCATTCATACAGAGCTGGCTAAGGGCGGCCTTGCAAAGAAAGAGGGGGAAAAAAAGTGGGGAGAAAGAAGATGATGTCAGGAATCAATTATGCAGACGTGTGCCTGGAGCCCGCCGGGAAGCAGGTCCGTCTGCCCCAGCGCGTCAGAGCGACGCGTGCCCCCACCAAGATGAAAACATGGACATCACCTAGGATCATTTAGCAACTTCTACAGCCCTACGGCCCCTCACCTCCCTTCCTCAGCGCGCGGAGCTAAACGGGCTTTTGCATACACTAAAAATCCCTGCCTGGCTTAAAGAGCAGGGTTAGGGGTGAAGGCGCGATGCTGCCCACGTGGGGAGAGGCGCTGGGAGCCGAGCCGGCCCCGCGCGCTCCCGCAGCCGCCGCGGCGAGCGCCCGGCTGCCGCGAGCCGCAGGGACACGCGTGGGAAGGAAGAGTTAAAAGCATTCGCACCTTTTGTAGGTTAAAGGGCCAAACTCAACAGTTTGTTAATAAAGTTGTGCTTTTGATGAGCTAAATAATGTTGTAGAAACCATTACAGAGTCATACTTATAATACCACAGCATGGTTTAAGGAAAGCGGAATGTAAATTTTTGGTATATTAGGTATATTCATTTAAGATATTCTTTTATAACAGACATCCATTTTCTTGGATAGATGTTTCTTGCAAGAATTCACGTGAAGTATATTTAAACTTCTCTTGCTTTTACCTTCTTCACTATTACATTAAATATACCGCTTTGATAACAAAAAATAAGCACAGAATTTGTGTAATAAGTAACAAGTATAATGTAGCTCGTTTACTTTGCTTTCGTTATGGTAAATTTTGTATTTATATAAATCATTTGTTGATTTTTTTTGTCTGGACTAGTAGATTAAATTTAAACCAAACTCATGGCTCAATCTGAATTTATAACTGAAGTGTTGCACCAGGACTGTGTTATTTCAGTAATTAGGAGCTGCTTTTGCTCTCACTGAGCTCACTTGCAAAACCCCCATCTCTTGAGCGCGAGCAGGCTCGGCATCACTCTGCCTTTCACTCAGTCCCTGTAGAAAACGTGCTGTTGTAGTACAATTATTTTCCTTCCTTTAGTGTCCTGCAGAGTTAGACAAGCGAGCTGAAGGCTTGAGAGATGTATTTAGTGCCTGCTGCAGCAGTAGGAAGGAAACCTGAGGACTTGTTAAAAGGGAAGATTTAGGACCAGAAACTCTACAGAGAGAAGCGAGCGGCGCGCTAGCGGGCGCCGGGTCTGCTTTTCCACTTGTTGCTTTGATAGTGGATAAAAGGCTGTCAGGAGCCGCAGGCAGCCAGCTGGGAGCAAGGGCAGCATCCCAGCGGAGGGCTGGCCCCAGCCGGCACCGGCATTCCTGCAAATCCGAGGCGCTGCGGGAAAGCTGGGCTTTTTCCCTGCCGTCGTCATTGCTATTCACGAGGACGTCTTCCACCCCTGTGGAACACGCTGGCTGAGTAGATCTACTTTAGAGTATTTTTCTGTTTCAAGCGTAAGCAAACCTCACAAAGATTTTTCAGCTGATTCATTCAACTGGCTAAAAATTCCCTAAATTCCATAGCAGTGGGTCAGGCTCAAACCGTGACTGCTGCAGGGAATCTCTTGCTCGCTTGTGGAGGTGCTGCTCCCCACCTGCGCACACTCGCAGCAAGCTCTGCGGGGTGTTTGCTCCCTGGAATCGCCAGCTTGCTGTTCACACCCTGGATGAAGGCAACTGGAGGATCTGCTCCTCGAAAGAGCAGGGGCAGGATCAGGCAGCTGGCATTTGACTGCAACCGAGTTGTTTCAACGCATGTTATTCCAGCGGCGCGGACAGGGAGCACTTAAAGCGCTGGTTGCCATCCCATACCGTTCGTTTTAATAATATACTTAGGGGCCGAGCTTGCTTTGTATTCTTGTGCGTAATTACCCATATCCAAAAAAAAAAAAACCACACAGGCTCATTAGTGTTCTGTTCCACTGACTTAATTATACTCCTTAATTAAATCTTGACTAACTGGGGGTCACTGCAGTGTCAGTGGGATTTGTCACTGTTTGTCAGCAGGTGTCTGGTCACATCTATTTCTGGTTTCCCTGTTGCTGTATTCTGTTTAAGAGCAGGGTCTTGTCTGAATGCATGACACTGTTATGGGTTGCCTTATTGTGTTTAGTGCCTCACAGATTAAATACAACTCCAGCAAATCTATTCTGCAATATTAGTACTCTCCCAATTTTACATGCAGAAAAAGGGGGGTATCAAGCAAATATAAGCCTTTAAAAACAGTTCACTACCTCAGTTGTGCTCCCTCTCAGAGGCTCATTCTTTCTGCACTGAAAAAAAAAATTCTTATTAATTTATCAGATAATCTTGTCTTCAACAGGTGGAAAAATATCTTGATATACTGCATATCTCAATCCAGAGATCATTCTCCTTTCCCGTACCTCCTAAACATGAAATGAATTTGAAACATGAGCAGCAAGAACAAGCTAAATCAATATTACATGCATAACAGCTACAACATAGGGCGTGCTACCCTCGCTGCGTTGCTTAGAGCCAGAGGAGCTGGGTTCCCCGCTCTGTGTTCCTTGAATAATTCAGTGGGAATTCTGCATGGGCAATAAGTGCATAATAGTGCCATTTCTTTCTGTATCAAATTTGCATGTTTGGGGTTGGTTATTTTAGCGGGTTACTTAGGGGAAATATAATTCCCATGTTTACACATATAATAGGCACCTAATGTTCATCTGAATAATTGATTAGTCAAGTCAGGCTTTCATAATTAGTTGTTGGCTTTCCAGTATAAGCCCACAAAACACTTGCTGTCAGTCTACAGACATTTTAAATTTATTAATATATATGTTATCAAAAGAGATGCAGTAGTTACCTGGAAAGCATTTATTATTTATTCTGTGGCAGCTGAAGAAGCATTTCCATTCCAGCCACGTATTTTCAATCTATTGTAACTTTCCCAGAAGATTTTCTTGTTGTTCTGAAAGTTTTCCTGCAGGTTCTCCGCCTGTAAAGCACATGCAATTGGAAATGGTTTTTGTTAAAAATAAACCACCCAAAATCAGCCAATCTTATACAGAAGTTAGAGTGACATGTTTCATTGATTATAAGCTAATGTGTATCATTTATTGCTATTCAGATAAATAACTAGCACCTAAATAGATGCCACTAGGCGATATCCCTAATGAAGTCATAGCCTCTGTCACTAGGCAGAGGCGTCTGCTCATAGCACCCAGGTGACAGTGACCCTGCACTTCGGAGCTGCAGAGCTATGTGATTAATTGCAAAATTACAAGATGAACTCTGTTTATTGCCTAACTCAATTACCTCATTTGAACTCAACCACGAATCCATTTTTGCTTCCTCATATTCCTGACCTTTGAACAGTTTTCATGTAGTTGTCATTTAAGGGGAGAAAACTCCCTCCTTGCTCCAGAAACCTTCCATAGGTGCTTAAAATAAAATAAAACAAATTGATCATGAAGCCCCTAGCGAAAAAAAGTGTTCAATACTCAGCAGTAGTAAAATTTAAGACCTAATGTCTGAAAAAACATCAGGACTAGAAATTGTGTGGTTTATTTTCCTGGGAAGCAAACTTCACCTTTCCATTGGGAGGCAGCATTTGCTTCTACCACTTGCTGAATGTAAGACATTGAATTTTGAAAGATATTATTATCGAAAAGGTATTTTAGTTCAGCATGTGCTTCAACTTCACTTTTCCTAGCCTGTGTTCAGAAGAGTCACCTTTTTTTCCCCTCAGAGAAAATATTTAAGTTTCTGCTTCCCATCAATGAGATCAGAGCAAATGCTTCAATAAATGTGTGTTTCCCCAAATCAAAGTCCAACTGAAGCTTGTACTATTAGGAGTGTATTAAACTCATTGTCTTACAAGCAGGGAGATACAACTGTAATATCGGCATTCTACAAACCTTACAAATCTAAACAATTTCTCCTATATAATAGCTTTCTGTTTGTTTTTTTTTGGAAAGAACATAACATAATATAAAAACCACTTCACAGTGGTAGAATGCCCGTTTTGGTAGTGTGATTTATTTAATCGTGGTTTACCACTATGAATTATGTGGTCTCACAAAATTCATGCCACAAAGTTCTTAAGCAAAACTGCAGCATCTTGGTTCCATGCTGTAAAATATGTATTCACATTACATGGTATACATATACCCTCTTCTCAGTGTCTACTGGAAGATGGGAGAATATAGCAGAATTTTTCTCTTCAACAGAAGTTTAATAACATACCTCCCATTGCAAAATGCACATATATATCTAAAGGTGTCAAGGTAAAGTCCTTCTCCCACAATATCTGTATCCTATACTCATTATAAAAACAATAAAACAAGGTACAAAATATCTAAAAATAAAAAGAGAATCTTTATAAAAATACCCAAAATCTCTATAGACATAAAAATATAAAATCTCAGTATCTATTTTTTGTATTAATTGCAAAACTATAAAAAATACAACTATATCGCAAAGGCAATATGCATATAGGATTCAGAGCTAAATTTGCAGTTGGTGTTTTAATTTCAGTATAGTACTTTGGGCAATGTTAAAATCTCAGAGCACTACGGCAGTATTTGAATTTTCTAGTGAGACATTTTTCAGAGTAAAGGTTCCTACCTGGAAAGTACGTACAATTTAGGCTGGTGAGCTAATTAAGAATTAGTGCTGTGCGAAAACAGCAACGTCCACGTGCACAAAGTTCTCACCACTTCTTCTGCCCATGGACCTAGGCCTTCAAAAACATCTCCCAGGGGTTTTGTATGGCCTCAGGTCCTCCCTTTAGCCTTGGAAAGGGCACTAGTTCATAACAAAGAAAAATAAAAAGTTTTAATATAGGAAATAAATCTATCTGCTAAACAGATTCATATTTCCATGATTAGACAGGCAATCTGAGATCATATAAATAAACCATGAATCAACCCCTCCGGTCAGATCACTCGGGAGGTTTTCCTGGGTTACACTTAAACGAGAGCCATTACACGGCTTTCACCTAAACTCTTGTCTGTACCAACCTGACAGCTCGGCCATTACTCTTAGTGAATAACAGAACTTATATCATTCAGCTTCATTAAAAATGCATCAGTGCTTTTTTTAGTAACCTTCCCCTAATTCATTGATTCAATTATGCGTCGAACAATAAAAATGCTTGGTATAATAAAAACACAGTATTAAAATGTGTTTTATACATAAATATTTCAGTGTGGTGGGATTATTCAGGGGGTTTAAGATATTAACAAGACGAATGCTGTAGCTGGGGGACAACAGAGCGCAGCTTTGTTGAACATCTTCATGAGGAGGAAGATGAGCCTCTAAAACAAGAAGGCCTGAAGTGGCCACGCGTGGTATTAGCTGGAGATGCTGCAGGTGTTTCACGGACACCCTTTCCATAGGGTTAGCGAGGGCTGCCAGCATCGCTCCATGCAAAGGAGAGAGTTCCAGGCTGCACGCACATATTTTTCCGAAGTACGAGGACACACACGCAGCTCTCCGAAGGCCGAGGTTGGAGGGGCTCCGTGCCCGACGCCCCGCGGGCTCCGCATCGCAGCGATGCTGGGCAGCGCTTCCCGCGGGAGCCGCGCCGCGCTCCCAGCGAGCTTCCCGGGAGCGTTCTCCGCCCCTCGCCAGCCTTCCTCGCAGCGGAGCAGGTTATCGAGGGCGGCGAGCCGGGGTCCTCACCCCAGGGCGCGCTGGCCGCGCCGCGGGGCAGGGGTCGCGCCGACGAGCCTGTTAATGCGGCCGCTGCGGGACGAGATCAATCTCCATACTTCACCGCATCGATCGGGGAGCTCACGGGCACTTCCCCCTCTGGATTGATTAGCTGGCGCGCGGGAGGATGCGGATGCACCGGAACGGGAGGGCAGGGGCTCGCCGCTTCCTTGTGGGGATGATTAGGGGGACGACTCGCAGGGAGCAAGGGTCACAACACTGTTTTATGAATTATTTACACCAAAATATCGTGTCTTTGCCTCACTTTGATTTATACCCCACCCGCTCCAGGCAGAGCGGGACAAAAGGAATGCAAATACCTGACCAAACGTTTGCATAAAGGGGACCGCCATGTATAAGTGACCTTAAAATGCAATTTTACTAATATACGGTAATCATAATAGATATGAGGGTAGGAAAAGACTTCATGGGTCACCTAATCCATTCCCCTTATACAGTGACAGGCTGTTGATGATGTATAGAAATGAATTGCGTTTTAATTGCATGCGCTGGAGAAGTCCTCACCCTGCCTCCAGTGCAGGCTTCTCGGGGGCCTCCCTAACAGGTTGCACTGTGTGCAGCAACACGTGAGAGAAAGAGTAAACTACACATGTGTCTCAGCTTTTAAAGGTAGCCTGAAGGAACCCAGATTCAATTCCACACGCCAAATATTCTCATATTTGCAAAATACATGTTTGACACAGTGGCTTGTATTTTGGTGCTGCATGTGCTCATGTAAGAGGAAATATAACAGGAGCTGTTGCCAGAAGCAGCGCTGAAAGTTGGCTCATGTATTTGAAAAATGTGTGCACTGTTGCAGCAATACAAACTAAGGGGCTGCTCCTTCAAGTCTTGTACTGAAGCACATACGTTCCTGTATTTTTGCCTGCATACAGGTTGTTAGATCAGTCTCAAAGACATGCACAATAAAATTACCCTATAGCATCCAACCTCAGATACATAGAATGCCAGGTTATACAGTTATGCACAGGACAAAAATACTAAGCTAAGTATTCTCACTATGCTGGTAAACTGATGCTTATACTTAGGTAAGAAGAGAGTGCTGTATTATTTAACCAGACTTTCTGGATTTATTTTGGGGGCTGGCAGCTTAAACTGAAAGGTAGATATTTTTATTCACAGAGAACTGTCAGTTCATTTTCCAGGCAATGATGCAGCCCTTTTCTACTATTGGATTTACTATAGCCTAAACAGATATGGCATAAAAACTTAATAATAGGCAGTACCTTCCCTAAAGACCTTAGAATAAAAAAAGATACAGACAAAAAAGAAAGGAAACAGAAGCACAGAGGTTAGTTTAAAAAAAAAAGAAAAGAAAAAAAAGCCAAGGAGAGAGCTTAGTCCAATACCTGTCAGTGAAATGAGGCTGAATGTTTGCATAATCTTACATCCGTTTATGTTCCTAAACCTTGCTTTGATAAAACTGGGATTAATCAATAACTTTTTTCTACGTTTGGATATCAAAGTCACCTTTTAGTCACAGTAAATCTTCAGAGGTAGAACTTGTTAATGAACTCAATTAGAAAACAGCAACTGACTTAGATTAACAGTAGACTGCTGGACAAGCTATGCAAGAGTAATTTTTGTAAGAAAACATTACCTTTTTGTTATAAGTTCTAGCCATTGCTCTGCAAGCAAAGAATACACACTGGTCAAGATTTTGCCTCTGTGACTAAAACTTAGCTCCCACATTTGCCACATATGGTGCAACCATAGGTGAATCAAAGTTAATCAGAGCAAGCTGGGTTAGGTCTTCATTCCCCCCAGGTGACATGGAGAAATGTGCTAAGGGGAACCTAATACACTGGGTTTAGACTTTCTTCCCTTTTCCTAAGCTCATGAGTAATCTTCCATTGCCTATGGAAGGAACCCAATTTAGAGACTAAAAATCCAAATACCTCATAATTAGATGACCAACAACAGAATTGTAGTTGCCTCCTTCACCTTTCCACAAGTGTTTTTACCTATAAAGTTCCAGTTCTGTTGCATGTACTTCAAAATAAATCCCTCATCAGCACTTCCTAACAAGTAGCCCAAATATTAATAGAGTTCTTTCAAGGATATGGATATTTTAAGCAAATATTAGTATTAATAATTTTAACTGCAGTTTTCATGTCTGCATGGAACCTGGGCAGAGTTGTGACAACCTTATTTCAGTAATACCTCTGAGGTTTCCGAATTAGAATACAGGAAACAGGAAGTGGGAATAAATGAAACAATGCCAAATAAATGGATAAATGGAAAAAACATTTGAAGGCACACTTGCCTATTCCTTAAATCTTCATTCAATCAGCACTTCCTGACCTTTTTAATAGCATGGCTCCGCTTGTTCTTTTACTCTCAAGTTTTTCAGGAAAGGAGCTAATTTTCTTGAAGATGATGTTCATAGCTGAGGGAAAAAAAAAAAAGCCAGATGGTATTAGCTACATGCTGAGAGCCTCCTGTAATGCTTTTAAGATGTAAGGAAACGTGCTAAGTGTTTTGCATCATTTTCACGTGCATCAGTACTTCCCATTTCTCCTGCCCAACCCTCTTGTGTGACTTCAACTCTCTTCAGTGGCATTTTTGGGCATACTTCTCCATCAAATCAGATATTGGCATAACACACAATAACCTGCCTTGGCTGCCCTATAAGGCTGGGTATTCTTTCACTTTGTCTGTGGCTGTTGAATCACCCTTCTGATGTAATGTGTCCCACAATCATCTTGTAACCTTGAGAAATTCACATAATATCTCAACACCAGAAGACCAGTTATGCTGATGGCATATAACCAGCAAAAAAAACCCCAAAAAACAAAACAAACAAACGAACAAAAAACCTTTTAAAATATCTAGCCCCGTACTCACCGTTCCCTCTTCCACGCCACCAGCGAATCCCTGGGTTCACTCTGGAGGACGCTTGTGGTCAGCACAGAAGCAGAGGACCTGTAAAACAACTGTTCTTAGCTCAGTCACTGAAGTTTGTGAAATTCAGTCATTTCCATTGCCACTGTTTCACCTTCAGTGAAATGGGGGTCATAATATTGGTCTCTTAAAGGCTGCAGATATATTTCATTATAAAACTCTTAGAAATTGTTACTTTCAGCAGCTGAATCTATGCATTTCCTAAAGAAATTCCGCGTTTGGCAGTAGGGCATGTTTCTGGAATGTCTCCAGATTTCTCGTTTAACTTAGCCTACTCTTGGACACTTTTAGAAAATGTCTATATTGCTAGTTGAAACGTAGGAGGTGAGTCTGGTTAGAATATATTCAGATTTGTGCTTGACGTGTAAATACAGACATAACCCCAGACTTTCCTGTAACCTTCACATAATTTCTGGCTCTCTAGTTAATTTGTACCTGTTCTTTTAGATGTGTTTCTCTAGTATAGTCCTCACAAAATGTAGTATAGTATAGAACAGATGTTTCTGTGTACATGCATAGCACATATTGATTCTAAGTAAGCAAATAGTGTGAATGTAGTCTTAAAGAATTGCTTTAGGAATTCACATCATGATATACTTCAGTATATACCACTAAAAAGAAAATATTACTAGAGCAATAAAAGCAAAATAAAGTAAAAATTAAATTTTGTTACTCTTAATTTTTGTACTCTTTTAAAAGGCATTACTTTCAAAAAAAGTATTACTGCCTATAGAGCAGGGTGCTATCAGATGTACAGCACTTGCAAGTGCAGGACCCTACATGTACAGAGAGATTGCTCAGGCTCTCCCTGAATTCAACATGTCTTTTTTGTGAAATACATGAGTAAGAAATACTTTCTGTATTATATTTAGCTCATTGAGTTTTTATAGAATATTTATTTGGGGAAAAATAAATTTGGTTCTTACTAGGGCTCTGATTTTAATATTCTACACAATTAACAATGCATCTCTGTGTGTTGTATTGATCTCTGTCAGGTTTGATGTTGCTGTTTTCTAATAAATTTTACAAATGAGAGCTAATGTAGGAGGTAAAATTTACCTATAGTCTATTGGAATAAGTGTCAGCTGGAAAAATGGGGTAGGTGTTAGAAAAATGACATGATACTTTACCCAATAAATCATCACACAGAAAGGGACCATTACATATTAGGAATCCTTTTAAATAATGCTAAAATATTTGTGACTTAAAGAAGTCAATAGAGACTTTAATCAAAGGCCGCTGTACAACTGAGGTAAATTGAGGTAAATTATCGATATTTATATCGATATATTCAGAATAAATTCACACCCAATACTTCAAAATTTACTAGTCTCAGTCTCGTCTTCTGATTCCCAGGAGCACGTCACTGTGTGTCCTAAGAAAGCAGATCAGACCCCCAAGGATAACAGTGAATTGAATGGGCCTAATTCTGATTTCATTAATGTGGATGTGAAGGTTCTTGTGCTCCTGCAAGTGAACCATGAACCAGCCCATCGCATTTTCACAGTTAGTTTGTGGGCATCAAGTAACACAAGTGTGTATCGGCAGTAATTTAAGTGAGCAAAATAGTTATACTACCAAAATTGTTATATGTAGTGCATAGAATTATTGGATTTTTAAATTCTAGGCCTAATTTTGCATAACCTAGTGCTGTCCTAACATCAGTAGAGATACTCACAGGAGTGAGATTTTGAAGATCATCTCTCTGGGCCCAGTGCTGAAGACGACACCTCCTTCTTTGCTCTGTGAACCGTGTGCTGAGAAGAATCATTTTTCTGTTTCCTTATCTTTGCTTTCACTTTGACAGGAACAAAACACTGCATTGTAAGCAAAATTTTCATTTGGGACTCAAAAGAAATCCTTTTCTTATTTTCAGTAGAGAAAACAAAACCAAAAAAGAACCCAAGGAAAACACATATATAATTCATCAGAAATAATGCTGACTGCAAAATACTAAGTAATCTTCATGCAGTTTACACAGGATATGGGGAGATAAATGTGTTTTTCAGGAAAAGAAGGAAAAAGAAGGATTTTTATATATGGTATTTGAGGCACTACATAATACATACCTATATTAAAAGGAACATTCAACACACCTTCCTAGGCACAGACACCACATATTGCCCCCTGCACGTTTTAGGAGGATAAAAACATAGGAATGCTCGAAGGTCTAACATTGCTTAATAGTATAAACCCCTCATCCACGTCCTCTAACAGATTGGAAGGGACTCGATATTCCAAATACTAGCAGTTCAGTGAGCAAGGAATTAATGGAGCAGTGACTGGCGCTCATGCCTGCAGTGCCTTGCGAGCCACCTCCGAACTGCGTTTGAGAGAAAGTTCAGCCGTCCCTTGAACTTGCACACACTGGGCTGAACAACTCAGACAGATGTTTAATCACTCCATATGCACCAGGAAATGGCTACTCAATGGCCATGGGATTTAAAAGTGGCGCTGTGAAATGGGTGCTTCACCTTATTGCTACATTGGAGTTCCCTTTTAAGAGCACAAGTAGAAAGAATTCAGCTGTATCTAACACATTTTTATCACATAAATCTCAATCACCATATTTTCTGTCTTGATCATTAGACACCCTTTTAAGTTTTCAGAAGCAGAAAGGCCCAAAGCTGTAGTGCCAGTTAATGCAAATGAAGAGAGATGAAAAGGGATCCACCAGCTTCTCCAAAGGCAAGGGTTGAATGGGTTAAAGGTGACTGTAATCTTTGACTGAATCTGCAGCAATAATTATTAGGAAAATATTTAACTTAAAGCAACACAAAAAAAATGCATGACCCCAAAACTTTTAGCAGGTAATTCATCAAATGTCAGATTGAAAACACCTCTTCAGAAGAAAAATTGTAATAAATCTGCAGTTGTTGGTTACAGTATACTCAATATTGTGAAACACTTTCCTGAAAGAAAGATACAATGTGGTCTTGATAAGATTACAGTGCATTTCAGCAAAACATACACATTATTCTTCATTTGTACTGTTTAGCAGTTTCCACATTGTTCTTCAGAGAAAACAAAAGCAAGTAATGATTAACGGCGGCGCGGTGGGAAGCGCACACCGCCACAATGCCGCTCTTGTGTGGCAGTAGCCTGTGCCCTCCATAACATCAGCACAAATAGCTTTTCCGATGAGTAACCAGCATTTCTGAGATAAGTGCTTCCCTTAACTAGCACAGATAGCGTGCCCCCATCCCCGATGGGCCCGGCAGCCTCCCCGTGACTGCCCTGGCAAGAGCAGAGGGGCTGGGAGACCCATCTCACACTTCCTTTCAGTCTTGCCCGGGCTGCAAGGCCTTCCGCGCACGACGAGCTGTGCTGGCACAGGCGCTTCTGCGGGCTGGCAGGGCAGCTAACAGGCAGCACCGCCCGCTGGGCAGTTGTGACAGCGACTGTTTGTCTTACAACTTAAGGAAAACTCTACAGATAGTCCAAAGAGCATGAGATGCAAGGTTATGGGTGACTCCAGGTTCGGACAGGCGTGCCACACGCTAAGAGCATCCCAGCCTCGCCCTCGAGTGCCTCACCTCCAGTCTCGCCATCCCCGCCTTCAAGGCTTCGCTAGCGACCAGTTTCCCTCATGTCTTCTCCAGCCCCACCACCTTGCCCTCCTTCAAAACCTCCTGTTTCCTAGTTGCTGACGCTCACTCAGTGATACTGCTTGCAAAAATCTCCACGCACTGAAGAACCTCAGAATTTCTCATTGCTCATATACCTTTTAGAAGCAGTCTGTAACAGATCTCCTGCCCTGCATCTTAGCAGTGCTTGCCTCTCCTTAAGAGATGGCCTCTTGCCATCTCTAGATATTTATTTTCTTTTTTTATGCTGTCCTCCTTATGGGCTTTAACTCGTGAACCTGCAGCAGATGTGGAGCAGCAGGTTTCGTGAACTTCTTGCGCTGCTGCTGGTTGTACAAGCCTTGCAGAACGGCATGAAGGGACTATGTGCAAAAGGCTTTTTGCTGTAGTTTGGTCACCTCATCCTGCTCTCACAGGGTAATGATGATACGGCCAAGCTCAGGAGCTAGGCTTGGACTGCAGGGCAGCTGCAGCTGGCGCTCCCAGAAGCCAGGCCTGTGAAATGCAGCATATTTTAAATTTGGCCCATATTTTGGCAGGGAGTGTATCCCTGGGGTGATTTACAGTCCTCTCTTGAGCTAGAAAGTCACTTGGTTGAAATGGTTTTGTAGTCAAATACATGTTGTGGGCAGAGGAAGAGAGATTTTTTAATATAGACTCAGCCTTGCTCTGTGATCTGAACAGAAATGAATTATCATGGGCACAGACAGCATGGGGACAGAGCAAGGCTGTGTTTGTGATAGCACTCGCTTTGCTCTGACTTAGTAATATATCCATCTAGAGAGTCCACACCTCTTCCTCTCCTCCATCTCTATTGCCCATGGATTCGAGGCTCAGCAGGAATATCTGAGTGCACTTGTATTAACTGTGAATGCAAGCAGAACAGCAATTACGATATAAGATTATCCTTAATGCTGCAAAGCCAAAGCATGCAAACATTTTGAAATATCTGAACAGAGACTGTTCACATCACAGCAGCTCAGCCCCTTTGTGTCTATATGTTAAGATCTCTATTATAAGGCAAGTGCAGATTGAGGATAAGATTAGCACAGATAATACAAACATTAAATAATTTTGCAGCATTTAATTTTGTGAACTTCAAATGTTCTTTTAGCATAGGTATTCAGATATAGTTCCCCTACTCCTTTTTAAGAGCAAACTGAAAAAAAAAATAGCAAATGATATTAACCTCTCAGCAATGACTTCGCGCTAATCTGCTCACTTGCTCTACTGATTCTCTTCTCATTTCATTCCCTTATACAGTCCAAGGAGGAGAAATAATTTGGGAGAGAAGCTGAAGGGGCAAAAATTGGGACAAGAACAGCTAGGAGAGGGACTGTGGGTGGAGAGATGGGAAGTTGGGACTAATGGGGTAGGCAGAGACTTGGATGTTTAAAATGTTAAAATCTGAGCTTAAGGCAAGCGACTCAAAATGGGTAGGAAACCCTGGGTGACTTTCATAGATAGTGCTGCAAAAACTATCACTAGCAAATGTTACTATTTTCTCTGAATGAGAAGCCATCATACAGCCAGAAAAAAACGTTTGCAAGAATAAACCTCAAAAATTCATTAGATCATAGGTGATAACATTTGAAAAGACCTATTGCACCATGCAATCCAGCTCATGCAAGATTGCTGCCTATAATGTGGTTTCCTATGCATTGCCAAATCTACTTTAAACTGACTGAACTTAGAACACTCGAATAACTATTTTAGTAGTTCTTTCTTGCTGAAATTTTAGGCAATTCTTCTCTTTAACTATTTTTTCTCTCTCTGTCATGTCCCTTCCTTCCCCTACCTGTGAACCTGAAGCTACTCAGCTTCTGTTTATGAAGCAGTTTTCTTCCTTTTTCAAAGAACCATCACTGGAGTGTTTACCTGTCTCTTCACTTTATCCCTTTGCAAGGGAATTACTTCTGATTCATCCTAGTTGTGGTAGCAGTGTTCTTGACACCAGCAGATCATTCACCATTTCCAAAACTAAGGTCCTAGGTTGGGGAATATGAAGATATTCACATTAGCACATTAGTTTCTGCTATTATTGCTTTTGGATAAGAATAATACCCCATCTCATGAACATTTCATCAATATCTTACATAATCTATTATTATTACTCTGCAAAATAATGCCATAATTCTGCTTTCCTACAACGCAGCCAGCTGTAAATATTCCATGCATTCTATAGACAATGCTTTTGGCAGCAGCCTATTTATTTAGCTGAGAATAGCAATTTTGTGAACAAGGACTTCTCGATACCATTTCTTTTCCTATAGCCTGAACCAGACACTTGAAGATGAGGCATGTTTCCATCACATGAGGTAAGAATTACACCCACAGCAATGTCACCCACATCCATGCTTGCCTTACAGGTTGATGACCAAATGAAGCTGCTTCAGAACTGCTGGAGTGAACTCTTAATCCTAGATCACATTTACCGGCAAGTGGTACATGGAAAAGAAGGCTCCATCCTCCTGGTTACCGGGCAACAAGTGAGTATGTGGGCTCAAAGCTGTATTGATGGCTTTTTAATAATCATTTTCAAAACATCAGGAGTTTAACTGGGTCAGAGGCACTCCTATGTCCTGAGAGATTCTCCACAAATAATTTCAGTAAAATGACTTGTGCACTCTGTTCTTAGTCTGCTGATTACAGTTAAACTTCTAAAAGCAGATATAATAACAAGCACTTTGCTTTTCAAATATACTTGTATACTTCAGTGATTGAAAAATAGTAGATGAAAAGTGTTTCTCAAGAAGTTATATTTCCTTAGGGCTAAAATGGTTTCTGACAACAACAGAACTCCTAAACCCTGTGCTTTAGGTCTAAGCAATTATAGTTTATTTTCCCTTCAGAGCTGTTGTTTACTCAAAAGAATCATTAGCTGGATCAGAAATCTAGATAACTTGCAGCTATTACCACAGAAATATCTTGCTCTTAGAGAAGTATGCATGTGTGAGAGAGGAAGCCAGGAGCCAAGACTTCTAATCCCAGGAAAATTGTTCAGTCCACAGGATACAAATGCAGGTACTGCCTCAGGGGATGCGCTCTGCGTTTCATGCACTGTTTTCCAAAGGTTAATTTCCTCCAGGCGTCAGATGCATAGGTCACCCAAAACATGAGAGCAAAAATATGGCATATATCAGGAGAACTGTGAGAAAACCCAAATAAAAGAGAAAGCATTATCTCATTCATTCTTTTCCAAAGCACAAACGACTTGACAATGAAAATGAGAACCTTATTCCTAAGATTCTTACTCTGTCTTTAATGGAAAAAACTTCACAGTATCAATGAGAAGTGTTCCTGGGCATTGTATTCCTGATTCAAAGTGAAAACAAATGATGGTCCATTGCTATTTAAGTAGCTGCAAACTCAGTTGTGTGACTATATACACACATGGGAAAGACTTTCTAACTACTTAGATACATCACTTAAATCTACGTGCTGCAGAATTCCCGTAAAGGTTTAGTCATTTCAAGACTGCAACGATTTCTCAACATTCAAAAGTGTTTATAAGAACTGGAAAAGAAAGAAAACTATCTGCCTGCCTTTCTGATTAATAGTTGTATAGTGGAAGAGAGAACTGGTCCAGTCATCCAAGAACAGAGGTAGGAAAATTCAAGTTCTAGCTATGAAGCTGACTGCTGCACATCTCGTGGGAAGTCACCGACTTATCTGACATAAAGTTTTCCTCCCTAATTCCATTAACTGAAATTAGTTGTGGTGCTGTTGATTTAGTCTGGTACTGCTGAAAGAATTACCGATCCCTTTTCTGTTTCATCATCTGCAAAACAAGGACAATTGTACTAGCAATTACTTCATTTACCACACAGGGTGCTTGACTGATTCCTTTGTTTATAAAGCTCTGAGTATATTGAACATTCTCTTTTCCTAAAGAACTGCCAAGTTAATGTCTCATTTGTTTCGTGACCAGCTAATTTTTAAAAAATCCCAAGTGCCTACATCCCTCTGAAATCAATTGACCTCTAAATGTTTTTAAAAGCTGGCTATTGTCCTGATGTTTCAACAGTACTAAATCTTACTACAGCGCCCACCTTGACTTTTACTTGGGAAAAAATATATAGTTGCTGGACAATAGGTAGCAGGGTGCTTAATAAGTGCATGTTCTTTAAAATGTTTAAAAATCAGCATCTTGGTTTGAAAATTTTATATTTCCAAGAAGAAATATCATCTCAAACTAAATTAAAACCTGACAAAGTTGGACTGATTGCATCTGGTTTTGCCCGAGGTTTGTCAGGTAGGTTTAATACATCCTCCTTTCAACCGAATTTCACTTCTTCCTACGTTCAGATCAGCTTGGGGCTTTATGCAGCCAGGTCCTCCACACTCCTTGCAGTGGGGAGCTGCTGTCAGGCCCCCGTGAAGGTTGTCCCTTCTCCAGGTCGAAGAAGCCGCTTCCCTCTCCGCACAGGGGAAGTGCTGCAGCCCCGAGCGTCTTGGCGACACTCTCTGCTGCCAGGGCTCTTTGCCGGCCCATGCTTGCTTGCTGTTTGCCGAGACCCCCAGGTCCCTCTCTGAAGAGCTGCTCCCCAGCCAGCCTGTCCCCGGGCTGTGTCATTGCAAGGGGCTAGTCCTGCCCATGTGCAGGACCTGGCCCTTGTCCTGTAGAACGTCCCTGTTAGCCCATTTCCTACAGACTGTCCAGGTCCTTCAAAATGGCAGCCCTGGCTGACCGCCCCTTCTTCCCTTTGGTGCCGTTCGCAACCCCGATGAGCGTGTCCTGGTGCATTGCCTCCTCTGGGTCACTGATACCCGGAATACCAGGAGTTAAGCAGGACAGGTCCCAGTCACTTGTTACCAGCTTCCGAATACAGCGTGACCCACCAACCACTGATCTATCCCCAGACATCCACCCACCTTTTCCACTCATCTGGTTATCCTCCCATCCAGACCATAACCCTAGATGATCTCCCAGAGGACTCGCTCCAGGATTTTCTCAGGAACAACAGTGAGGTTCTTCAGCCTTTGATTTCCCAAATCACCCTCAGAGCCTTTTTTGAGGATCAGTGCAACATTTGCCTTTCTGCAGTCACTGGGGACATTCGTGAGCCTCGATGACCTTTCAGTGACAGTGAGCAGCCTGGCAAGGGCATCGATGGTCCTCCCAGCACCCCTCAGATGCAGTCACTCCGATCCCACGGGCTCCCGCTGCGTCAGGTTCTCTCGAGTCATGCCTGGCTTTACCCTCACGCCCTGCTCATCACGCTGTGCCCCTGGGAACACCGCTTGGGAGAGCTCCTTTGTGAAGACCAAGGCAGGGGCGGCACAGATTACCTCAGCCTGGCCTCTTGGCGGCCGGGAAAGCACCAGCCCCATTCAGCAGCCATTCCGCATTCTCCTTGCTCCTCCTCTGAACAGTAAGACCGTGGCAAAACTCTTTTTGCTGCATTTGACATCCCTCTCAAGTCTCAACTCTAGCTAAACTTTGGCTTTTTCAGCCTCAGCGCTACATGCCTGGGCAATGCTTCCAAACTGCTCCTCCCGAGGCATTCCCTGCTTCCCCCGATCGATACTGCCTTTTCACACCGCAGCTTAGTCATGAGTTACCTGTTTAGCCAAATGGCTTTGATGCGTCTTCTTCCTCTCCCAGTATTTTGGGTCCAGCCCAAAAAGGTTGGACCTTCTGGGCTGCATCAGTTGAGACAGTCGTCTCTCTAAGACACAAGGGCAGTTCAAATGTATTTACAAAGGAGGAATTATGCCTGTGTCTGTCTGCTCTCTATTGACCACAAAATAATTCTGGAAATCCAGAGGTCTAGACTGAGGTATTACCAGTGTTTGCTGTTGCACTAAATGCTACAGGCTGCCAGTAGCCTCCTTGATCCTCTCAACTCCTCAGGTATGGAAAGAGAAACAACTATATCTCTATCTCATAAAAATTAATTGATTAAGGTTTGGAAAGCACTCTGACACTTCTGATGAAAAGTGCTGCGGACGTTTTTATTTATTGCTACCTGCAAAGCACTATGAGGGAAATTACAGTCAATCATCCGGCTTTCGAACATATTAACTTTAAACTGAGGGCCTGAGCTAGATAGCCTGCTTTATTACCTGAGAGATGATGATTATCATCACAAGTTAGCAAATTTAAGGCCTTAGAAGCCTTCTTCCTTGCTTTCCTTAATACATCTCTCCGTAAAAGCCACCCATAAACAGAGGCCTTTTTACAATCCTGGTCAAGGAAGAAGCTGCAATTAGAAGTAACTGCCTTTCCCACTCCAAGTGCACAGCCTCTGCTCCAGAGGGGTAAAAGTCAAACTTTTCCATTTCTGTTCCCTACCACGTGCCTAAAATGGGCTAGTAAAAGCATCCTGAGTAGTTTGCAAACACATAGGCTCAAATCTGTTACCTCCAAGCACTCCCATCACATTACCATGCCTCTGTATTTCCCTCAAGCCACTGGCTTATGAGTTTTTCCTGGTGTTAATCCACTGCTCCTGCTTTGATGGGGAAAAAGTGCAGTCAGCAACAAAGAAGCAAGCGTTGGCCCTCGCACACAAAGACCGTGCTTTATTTTATTTTGTTATTTGTTTGGTTGGAGTTTCGTGAAAGCAGCTCCTTTGTGTGTGTATGTTTCAAGAAAGCACTTTTTTCAAATCATTACGATTCCTCAGCAATTCCTCAGAAACAAGTTTTTCTCTATGCTGCACACTTCATTTTCTGCACTAAGTCTTGCCCCTCAGCAGCAGTGATTACCATTTCAAAAGGAAATAAAGTAGCACAAATGCATTTTACAGCTCTCCAAATTTCATAATAGAAAGTGGCTAAGGAGTAATTTGCAATGGAGTAGTTAATTGTAAATCACTGCCAATATGCTTTCCACATGCCAGGTTTCATAGGCTTGGCATGTGGCATGTAATTTTAACAGATCATTTCTAATTATTGCACTTCAATTACTCCAACCTGAGCACTTTTCTGTTATATCTTCTGCACCAGCAATATGCTGTCAGATTCCAAGGTCCAGAACACATGAGATAGATACTAAAGCCTAGTATAGAATATCTTTTTTTTCATGAATTTTCTTGCAACAGTCACACACAACATATGAATTATAGCTTAGACTGCTCGTTTTGTTCATACCTATCCTCTGCTCATTGCTGTTGCCAAATCTGAACTCTGCTGACTTTGGTCTACACCAAACAGATGAAAAGACTCTCCAAACATAGGCCTAAAACTCAAATTTCTTTGAGATAATTCAAACTACTGAATGATTGCAGCCATCACACAGCTGTATCTTTCTCCTGGATTTGTGTTCTAGAACACCATCAGAGAAGACTGTGAGACAGAACTCAGATCTCAGTAGCGTTGCATTTTGAAGCAAGTTAAAATTTGGAATTTAGTGGCTTGTTTCTAGACTTTGCAACTTTTTTCAGCTGTACCTTATTTAAAGGTGTCAATGCGTATCAGTTGGGGATTTTTCTATAGCAAAATATCTCAGTTAGACTTACCCTTTACAAAGAAGGCTTCGGCTGTCCCAGCTTAGCTGCATTGTCCCAGACCCAAGGAGAATCTGTTTGTGCAGGGAGCCAGTTTGCAAGCGCGCGGAGTTTGCCTCGCTGCCAAGCAGGTTCTCAGGGGCAGCTGGGCTTTCAAGTGCAGTGGCTGATGAGGGCACTGAAAGAATGATCTCCCTGGCAGAAGCAGCACCGCAAAGAGAAAGGTGCCTGAGGCCACAAGAAAAGAGCTGCAAAGAAAGGATAAGCAAACTGGCTTTTCTTTCATCTTAAGAAATGAATAAAAATACAAATAGTAGTCATAGGTATGATAAGAGAGATAGTTAACCGAAAGCCATTACTTGCGCCTTACGTTCTCAAGCATTCATTATTTTATTCGTGATTAATCATTTCTTTTCTCTGAAAAGAAAATATTTTTCAAATGACCAGGGAACCACAACAGAACTTAAAAAAAATTACCGTCTTTTTGATGTACACATAAAGAAAGCAGGTAGTAATCATGTTAGCCTTTTCTAGCAGCACACAAATACAGTACTTGACCAACAAGTGCCAAAAGAATTTGTACTAATGAAATGCTGCTGCTGCTGCTCTACATTTCCATTAAGTTTGTGATTGCAGCCAGTGAAGCTTCAGAGTTGTAGTTGGCTAAAGTTGATGTCCCCATTAAGGTGTCACACTGCCCTACAGAGCCTACCTAAATATTCACAACAAAATTTCCAACACGGGGTCTAGCTTTCAAAGGGGCTAATGGATATTCAGATGCAGCAGCAATTCTGGGTCACTTCTATATACAAAGCAAGAAAAGTGCACAGCAACACTTCAGTAAAGAGTTGGATTCATTTGCGCTTCAGTTGTAGGTTAGTTTGGTCCTGCCTGTTACTTTATTATCTTCACATTAATAATTTGAAAGACCTGATATTCATCATTTCTAGAGTAGTAAATTTAATGTTACTGATCAAAATGGCTATCTGCATGGAGCTTAATGACACTTTTATCATTATGTGTTTTATCACATAAATATAAATACCATAAATTAGTACATAAATGGTCAAGCATAGGGCATAAAATTATTCATATCTTGATGTGCTAGTCATTTTGAAACTAAGTTAGACAAAGTAAGTACAGTACTTGGGAATGATACTATTTGCATATTATAACTAATTAGCAAGCACAATAGCATCATCCTCAGGGAAAGGTCCACTGGCAACTTAATTCATTATCTTCTATTATTGTGTATCATGTTAAAATGACAAGTATCTTACACTGTGTAAGTCATCACAATTTTAATTAATACATCCAGAACTGATAAAAGCATACCTCCTGGTTTTTGTCCATGCTGAGCCCTCCTCAGTTTTTATACGTAGGCACCTCTTCAAAGTGTTCTTTCCATGCTCATTTGCTTAGAAAGAGAACACATATTGTTTTGAAAGTTTTTAATGAGAGTATTACATGAAAAACTCAGAATGAGTTTAATAACCAGTGGAGTTGCCAGGAAAATATATATTCTCCCTTACCTTGAAGAGTCACTGTGGTTGTGATAGTAAATTGCCGCTTGCTGCAGAGCACACTCAGCACTCCCTTCTGCGGGAGAAGCTCCTCTGCCCTCGTAGCTGTGACCCCGAGGCAGCTCCCCATGGACCCAAGGCTTCGCAACCAGGGACAGACCCTCAGGCGTTGGGATGAGTTTGTCACCAGAGGGATATACGTAGGGATAGGATTATTCCTTAATGAGGTAATTCCTGGTTCAACAGCAAGGAGTCCCTGGTAAGAGGCGTTGTTGAGGGAAGTCACTCCAGTCACCTCCTCTGGAGACGGCTGCAAGGCATTGAGATGGATGGTACAGGTCTGCACGACATTTCCACACAACATCCTCTGCCTCCTGCTGACATATTCCAGGAACTAAATACAATTTAATTTCAGGGAATGAAGGATTCTGATTCTGCCTTTAAATTTTAAGCTCTCTTTTGTGGGTGTAGAGAGCAGGAGACAATATCAGAGGTACCTGTGCCACCACCTGAACCCACCAGAGTTCTGCCTTCAAGAGCAGTCATTACTGCAAAATATCATAGGCAAAACAAAAGAGGCACAAGTGCTCCCTGCATCCCTGGCCTTCAGCTTCAGCATTTATTTAGCCCAGGATATATTTTTTTTAAAAAAAAAGTTTTATCTTTTGATCTGCCTCAGATAATATCTCACTAGCCTAAGCGAGTCCTTCATGGAAGAAAAACAACTGCAGAATCTGTCACTTCCATCTGTCTTAGAACTCTGCTGACCAGCTAGGAAGTTATTCAATACTACTATTATTTGAATTATTGATAGCTGCCTTTGTAAGTGCTACTAAAATTCAGATATTTTACTACAATGTACTGTTTTTAAGTGAAGATTTCATACTCAGCACTAGCTTAACTTCACCTTCATTGACATTATTTGGATTTGGACTTTTAAATGTATGAAGTAAGTTTTGCCTGTATCAAGAAAAAAAAAAAAAAAAAAAAAAAAAAAAAAAAACACCTCAATATTTCAGTGCCTGCAGTTTCAGAAAGGAGTCCAGGCTATAGCCTTATTTATTTCATGCTCTGTTTGGACAGGAGCTTTGACCTCAGGTTTGCCATATCTCAGCCCCTGGGCTGCTGAATAATTCCCTCCTTTTGTATGTTTGCTGGCTTAAGTAGATGAAACCCAGCCAGGCCATAAATCTCAAAAGAGTTGTGGCACTGACTGGACACACTGGTTTATCACCATCACAACTCAGATTGTTCTGGGCACTGAAATCATCAAAGCACCAAAATCATCTGTACAGTGTCATACTGTCATTTGTGAAGAAAAACTCTTTCTTTTTTTTTTTCAGCTGTGGGTTTGGTTTTAGCAAGTGAAATTCATGGTGCAATACTACATAAATGCTATGATTTCAGTATGCAGTTTCTGCTGAAGGTCCAGCCTTTTTTGAGCTTTGCTTTTTAAAGGAATTTTCCATCATGAATTGAGGGAAAAGAAACACTGCACCTTTTAGCATCAGTTTCTGCACACGGGACCAAGCAAACAGGACAGCACACTGTTTAATGTGGCCGCTTTTTCAGAATAGACATTAACTGAGGCTTTTTCATGCACAGTTGATTTTGTATAAACTGATTGACACCTTTGGGGGTCGTCTTTCCACTGACTCATAATTTTGCTCACTCTTGAAAAAGGCTCCCGTACACCAAGTATTCTCTAGTTAAAGCCGAAAATTCAACTCATCATATTTACACAATCAAAAAAAAATCCATTCTGCGTTGTTTTTAATTGCAAATCCTACTCAAGGGACCAATTCTCCTGCTTAGGAGGCAGCCCTGTGCCTTCTACTAGAGAACCAACTGCAGTCAATTATGGTAATGAAATGTCAATAAATATAAAAATTTAATACACCCTGCTCTTGGTGAGTGGCAGATGAGGACTTGCCTCCCAGACAAATTTGCTGGTGCTGCAAATATTAAATGCACCTGAAAGAGTAGCAGGGTGCCCAAGAGTTCTCCAGTACAGGGATGGTGAGAGATCCAGACACCTTTTGGGTTTTTCTATTACACTATAATCGCTGCAGGAAGGCCAGTCATGTTCTTGACATCCAAACATCTTAACTTATTATCATGAAGTGAATAGCATATTCCCCCCACAAACTGGGAGCTTGGTGAGGGATTTTTGAGATTTCTTTTTTTCCCCCTTAACAAAGAATTGCAGCTACTAAAGGGAAATTAAGTTGTGAATGAGTTGACTCTTGTATGTGAACAGCTTCTCAAAAGGAAGCAGTTAAATCATGTCATCATGTTAAACTGCTCTTCCAATAGAAAGTGTTAGGGAGGTGTTATTATTTTTCACTTATTTATATAAGCATATAGGTATTCTTACATATATATGTTCTTACATATATAGACAGATATAAACAACAGATTAACTACTTTCCTTATGAAAGAAAGAATGGTTGGGAATCCTACAGACAACATCTTAATTTTGTCACGTATTTTTTGGGGCCCGAGTAAGCAATTTAACGTCACTGCTCTAGTTTTCCCAAGGGTAAAGGAGGGCAATAAAACCTATCTGACAGAATACTTAAGCACAATCGCTTGACTTTATTGAAATATAAACACAAATTTAAGTGCTCTGCAGAATTGCGGTTGTTCTTAATATTCACAAAAAAAAAGTAACTTCATTTTTCTTACGCAGTTGCCTCAGTCAAAGGCTTGGGAGCACTAAGTGACATATAAATAAAGCATCTTATTTAAAGTCAGTAACCTATTGATTGTATTAGGGTTATCACTAGGAGAATTTATGTTAGTTCCTTTCAGTTACATATCTATATTTCTTGGCTGAAATGTTGACAGGTGTAAAGCCTGTTGCTGTTTTTATTGTTTTACTCTTGTTTATGCCTGAGCGAAATCAGTTCAACACTTCTAAGATCAAAAAAAGGATGTTTCAAAATGCAGTGTTCCCTAATAATTATTTTAAAAAATACATTTTAAGAGATTAGTGACAGAAAAATAGAATTGTGCAGTATCTATCTTTCCTCTAGAACTACCTGGACTTTCTTTATTAACTTCTTTATTACGGGAGGCCTCGAAGAGCGGATTAGAGCAGCGATACCTTTAAACACATCATTAACCCACAGAGTGCTCTTACCACTGTGCTTGGTCTCCATTTAGAGCCAGGCACAGTTTATGCAACCACTTTATGTGGATATATGAGGTGTGGTTACCGAAGCTGTTAGGGAGGCTCCTGAAATGGAAAGGCTCCGTGAACCCGGGGCAGCCAGGCAAGAAGTGGATGTTTCTGGGCAAGTTGTGAACGCTGGATCGTTTCCCACAAATACCGTTATATCCCTCCGGACTAGCGCAGCCAGCGTAGGCACGAAGGCCACCTCATCAGCCTCCCTCCGCCGGATCCTACAGTTACAGTCAGAACAAGAGACGCCAAAGGAATAAAGCAAACTGACAGGGGACACCACTACCGGTGCCGTAAGCCGTAGTCATTTATAACGCTTCTAAAAAAAGCTAGTGCAGACAGCCAGCGTTCACACAGATGTGACACACCGTTAAGATACATGGTTGAATAATATTTTCATTGTATACAGTTGTGCTAAAATAGGTTGGCATCTAAAATCATCCTGACTTGATGGCATTATTAAATTGAGAGTGATTCTTTTAACCGGGAGTGTCCCAGTTATGTGGGATTGCTTGAAACATCCCAAAATGATTCTGTGAGCCTGATAATCATACAGAAATATAACTCTCTCCTACAGGTGGATTATTCAGTAATAGCATCTCAAGCTGGAGCCACCCTCAACAACCTCATGAGCCATGCACAAGAACTGGTAGCAAAGCTTCGTTCCCTGCAGTTTGATCTACGGGAATTTGTATGTCTCAAATTCTTGGTGCTGTTTAGTTTAGGTAGGTAAATTCTACTCTTCATACAATACTGACTATTGATTTTGGTGTTATTTGTTATTAAATCTTTTGGTTTTATTTTTTTTCTCATTAAAAAACAAAGTACGACTTTGAAATATGTTTTTTGATTTTTACCATAGTAATCCGAGGATTATCTTTTAAATAGCATTTGCAGGAAAATCATGTAGCAGGGTTAAAAGTCGATTTCTATGAAAATGATTCCCAAAACCTATGGAACTTAACAGAATATTATATGCTGTCTGTAGGCACTTTTGAATACCCCAGACCACAGATAAAATTCTACTATAAATTCTAGGGGATGGTGGAAAAATATAGAATAGTACATCTTCTATGAAATGCAGTGTAGTGACATGGGGCAGATGGAGATAGGACATAGGTAAATATACCTTTTTTAAAAAAATGTATTTGAATGGTAATTATAAATCGTCTTGTTGGCATTCTGCTGTCACTTTGCAATACAAACCAGGAAAGTAACTAATAGTTTTTAATGAACTATGAGAGGCACTGTGAAAGTGCAAAGTAATGGCAATAGCTTTATGACTAGCTCTAGCTAAGAATAAATGGAGGTTGTTTTATACTAGTGGAAATCACTCAGAATGGAAAAGATACCTATGCAAGACAAATTAGTGAAGCTAGTACCTTCCAAAGAATCAGTCAAGATTGCCAGAAAAACACTAGGAATAAAATAAATAAGGGATTAAGAAGATGGGTTCCTCTTGTTCCTATTCATAGGAACAATTTCTGCATTTCAACAGTTTCATTTCTGCCAGTCTTCTGTTTTAGGTTTGCACTCTGTTGATTTAATAAAGCTGGTTTAAATAAGCTCTGGCCAAGTGAATTTTTATTTACTGGCTCACAGTTGAAAGAAGAGACTTAAAATCATAAATAAGATCAGATTTAGCTACCTCCACATAGCCAAAACTCCATTTTTATTCAAAAGGTATTTTGTGTGCTGAGACCAAACTGTTGAGCCAAGAGCAGCAATGAATGAAATATCAGCCTTGGTGACATATACTAAATTTTTTTTTCAAATTTTCAGTTTCAAAAATTCTTTGGTAAAGGAATAAAATTCTACAAACATATTAGGATAATACAACTGCATTTAAACTAAAAACAGCAAAATGTTTTAATTATATTGTAAATTGTCGGTTACTGCCTTAATTATGTCCTTGCATACAGGTATTTAGAATTCAAATGGAATTTGAACCTGCTTTGGAAAACTTTAGGTGAAGCTCTTTCTGAATATAGGCAGCATTAAAAAGAGATAGTCATTGGTATATGACCTGTAGAAATAAATAAGAATTATTTTAAAAACCAAAATTAAGTTAAAAAAATGACTTTAATGAACCATTTATATTCTGAATCCCAGGAAGACATGACGAATTTATCTTGTAACTATCAGCCTTTTGCATTCAGGGGTTTGCCTCATCTCCTGTCTTAAATTCAGAGAAGGAAAAGCAAACCAGAATTCAGATTCCCTAATTCCTAACAAGCAGGCTTTCCTGTCATTGGACGGTGCTACAGAAATGTCTGAAGAGCCTTGTAGACTTTTTCTGATAAAATATTTGGAGACTTCCTGTCACCTCAGGGATATTTTAAATTAGCTGAATAAGGGAAGTGGTTTGGAAAATGCTCACATTTAGGTGGCCCTTGTCGTTGATGACTTTCTTCAACATACTTTCCATTAATTTAGAAATTTTTCTTTCTTTAATTCTTACCCTAATTCTGCAAGGCAACGTGCTAAACGTCACAAGGAGTGGGCAAGCACCCCTTTCAAGCTTGTGCCAAGCCAGCTCACCCCATCCACATCTCATTGATGCCACTGTAAAAAGAGTCAATTCTGCTACTAATAGGAGCCTTGTAGTCAAGCTCCTTGCATACAGAAATGATACAGTTAAGGTTCCACACCTTTGAAACTGATTAATTCAATATTTAGCATACTGCATATTTCCATTTGCTAATGGCCGAAGCAAGATGTTATGCTGCAAAGAACCGAATGTAAAGATGTTACCACTTGACCTGCAGAACTAAGGCTAAGATTTAATGAGAATCATGACAAAACCAAAATGAAAAGCTCAGCAACCCTTTCCAGCTAAGCACACAGGTTTGTTCCCAAACACATGAATGAATAGTCTGGCTTAAGTTACAATGAGCACTCACATCCTTCAACTGTTTAGGAGTCAGGTTTTTAAAGACATGGAAGTGCCTAGGAAAGCTGGCCGACACCCAACAGCATTGTCAAATCCAGCTAAGCATCAAACTCCTACTGAAATAACTGGAAACAATCATTATACCCAAGCATCTAGGCTTGTCTGCTGCACATCTACATCTGTTAGGCATCTCAGTGGGAAACTGGTCTTAAGGCCAAAAATACATCATTTAATCAAAACAAATATTTCAAAAACATGAGGTGGCTCTTACTGAAAATCTAGCCCTATAATGTTTAATGAAATAAAAAGCAGGGCATACCAGACTTTTTACATTTCTACGGATGTTCATTCCACAATGTGAACGAAAAGCCTTATACTATTATATAGTACATACTATATATATATATGTCTTATATAAAAGCTTTCAAAGCGAATGTGAAGTTAATTACTCAAGAATTAAGAAGG
>VZSV01000054.1:954746-997518 GCA_013398735.1 Nothocercus julius
CAGCTATGAGGCTGCCTTCTATATCTGTTTATATTCAGGACTCTGCTGCATAGTCTGTATCTTCACAAGATTGCAATCTCCTTGAGGGCAAAGAACTCTGTCTTCATCTTTTTTCTAACATTTCAAAAGTGATTAGCCTAATAAACTAAAATATTAGTCAAAACCCAAAGCACATACAATTTTGTCAAAATATAATTAAATCCTGTCAATCTTGCTTGCTATATTTTAAATATGAGAGGTAAATTGTTAGTTATTTACTCATCAGAGGTTCCAAAGGCTTTGTACGAGAAAACCCTTTCGAGTGATAGTAGCATTAGAGGCGGTTGAAGTTGCCTTTATGGCTAGCAGCGCACAGCTCTTCCTGCAGTGACACCAGCTAGTGAGTGATGCCACCCAGGCACATGCATTCAGGTCCTTTTTCCAGCTCTGGGCTCATCTGACCAACACTGCCAAGCAGATAATGAAGCAGCTGATTCGACAATTATTGGATAAGACAGAATACTTTGGAAACTAATTTCTTAGTGTGACATTTTCTTGATTTCTTTCTTTCTAGTATTAATATACTTAGAATTAGGTAACTTTTAATTTTCCTCCATCAGTTACGAGAAGCTCGGGTTCTTTAAACCCATGTAGTTCTTACCTCTCTGTACATAAGTGAGTCCCCTTTCATGACAGCAGATCTTCATAGATCAGTGACTGCGTGTCTATCCACCAGAAGTGGTTCCTCACGCCATCAGCACAGTTGTAGTCACTGCCTGTCTCCAGTGATGAGCAAGTCCATCACACCTGGACTCTCATTCTCAGCAGAAAGTCAGTTCACCTGAGTTAGGCCTTTGCTCTGGTGCTCCTGTAGGGTGAGAGCCAACATGGAACAAATGAGTGCTTACAGCCAGCACAATCATCCCCATCACACTGGGGAGAAGCCATCTGAGCCTTGTTGAGACACAGCTCTATCTCAGGCTAGCAGGGGACAGGAGCCTTGCCTCATCATGACACTAAATCACTGGCAGAGCTCCTCTCCTTCACAGCTTCACTGCACCATCATCACTCGATCAATTGTTCTGTCAAGACACGGCACGTTTGGGCTAAACTTGAATTCTCTCACGTTACTCTGATAGCCATCCACTCGCACGATGCGCAGAGCAACACGCTATGCTACTCCAGCAGGATTCTTTTAGGGACTCATGAGCCGTCTTGCCCTGAACGAGTCCTCCAGCTGTGTCCTCTTCACCACACACACAAATGTGTTGCTTGCCGCTCTCGTGACACATCAGAACAGCATTATGTGGATCAGCCAAGCTGACCCACGCCAGGAACCACAGACCAGCAAATATAAAGAGGGCCTTGATAGTACAAATAGATTGGCGTGCTCTTCCAGGGTGAAATCTTGGCCTCGCTAAAGCTAAAAGGTTTCCCAGCGGTTTCACTGTAACCAAAATTTGTCGCACTGCTTCTTTCACTCTTGCACTACCAAAAATAATGCTCAGCTCAACATTTCATCAATTAAATTTGCTAAATAACTAATTTTAAATGATGTTTTAGGAAGCAAATGAGTGTCTTACATGGTATACTTTCTAGGACCTGCTGATACAACAGATCTCTTTTCATTTTGCCATCCAATATCTTTATAGGCTGGTCACTTAACCTGAAATCAGCTGTTCTCGCTTTACCAAAACTTCCCATTTGTCCTGCCAGTTTTTATTATCTGAATTCAGCAAGGATAATTTGTCAAACCTCCCATCAGAGCAGTTTGTAAAGTGAAATGCCAATAGGAGGAAAGTTAGATATCATTTGACCCATGTCGAGGCACTTGTCTGCCCGCTGAGTGAAATGCTGCAATAGGCAGCAGCTGCCGGGTACTGCTCCCTTATCACTGTCAGGGCCCAGATAAATGCACTTCATTTAAGAAACGAAGGCTTTATCAATGGACAAATAATTGCAGAGCCACTATTGATCTCAGAGCTCACTTACCATGAGGCAAGAGGGACCTGTAGGAATGGCAAACATGTCATCGCTGCGTGGGGCAAACAACAGGCTCCTGCTTGAACAAAAACAGGGATGTCCTTTTCTGGCAAACCACAGAATTATTTACTTAAGGCGACAGCCACAGTCCTCTAATGAGGCAATACATCTATGCCCTTTTCTTAGATTAGTCGTTCCTTGCTTTAACTCTGCCGTGTCAGAGCTGAGATGGAAGAACAAGCCTCTTTTGGAAAAACTTCCTGACAAGATCTTCATGCAGATGAAACAGGCTGAAATGCAGCAGTTTGAGAGACAGACTCTCCTCTCACTGCTCACAGGGCTAGTGGGAACTTCCTGGGTTTTCAGATTTCCACAGGTTATATTTGAATTTAGAAGAATACTTACTGTCCACTTTCAAATGCAGGCTGGTATCTCAACCCTAATGTCTAATTACAGTGAGTGCCTAAGGATAATAGTGACAAATAAACATTTCCTATAATGTGGGTAATCCTTTGGAATTCAGGAAGGGTTATTCAGTGCTCAGGGAGAGCGACTGCTCAGTCACAGCAACTTGGCAGGATCAAATAATGCACATAAAACTGATGCTTGCCTTAATTAAATGCAGTTAATAGGTGCTGGACTTTTATTCCTAGCGCACAGAGCAGTTTAGCAGTGGCTAGATAACTCACCCTGAAGTTTAGAGTTTAAATCCAATCAATATGTATTTACAACAAAGGAGGGGTCTGAATATAATTTGTTATTAGATGACAGCTGATTAATAGATAAAAACAAGATTTAAGTATGTTTTTCCATATACTGGTTTCTGACAGAATATTTGCTGCCTTTGGTCCTTGATTATTGTTTGCTTGTACTAATAGTGTTTTAAATAGAAGACTTTTGGAAATTAATGTCCCTTCAGCTAGACTGGGAATGAGAAGCAGAGAATGTAAAATGAGATACCAGGCAAGGAAGATCTTTTCAGTCAACAAACTTGTTGCTCGAGTAAAACAATTATTAATAACATTTGCTGATATTATAATTATGAATCCATAAAGGCTGGTGATGTTGTTAAACATTCATGCTCTTCATAAATTTACAATCTGAACGTGTCACGAAGCATAGGTATTGCCTATACTTAGCAGAAAACACGAGGACAGGCATAGTCCCAGCACACCTACAGCCAAGGCCTGTCTCTCAAGCGTCACAGCAAACAGAGCTTAGAGAAGGGATAAAAAGAAGGTGAATAAAGAGGATTTGGGGGAGAGCTCCTATTAAGCATGAGGGTCAGAGTACAGAAAGCAAAGAAGGTACTTGGTCTGGAAAGGTGGTAAGCAGGCAATGGAGATGGTACCATGGGCAAGCCCGAGGCAGGAGATGAACTCCGGACACTGGGTGATTGATGATAGGCAAGGAATGAACCTCTAGAAAAGGGCCTTGAAAGCAAAGACAAATAATTTATGATAGATGCAGCAGAGAAAAGGGAAGACGCAAGAAGGTGGGGGAGCAATGAGCTTGGAAAGGTGTCTCAGCAGCAGCATTTGTCAAGGGCAAAGAAAGAAATGCTGTGGTAATTGAGATGTAACATGATGAGGCCACAGAGTATTTGTTAAAGGTTTAATCCGGTAAACAACAGCTACTGTGAGCAGCCAGTGGAAGGCACTGATAACACATTTGTAGGACCAGATATGTTATATTAGCTAACTAATAGTTGGGGGTATATTATAGCAGACAAATGTAGTAGATAAAGGTGATCACTGACCTTTCTGAGCAAGCTGAGCTCATCTCTAGAGCTGCTGGAGTCTTTCTCATGACTTCTGAAATCAAGATGACCAGTTCTTTAAGCTATTGTGGCACATCTCAAGCAAAAGTTATGGAGCTGATGCACAAGATACTAGATGGAAATTTATGGCTCGTATTGAGCAGAATGCTAATGCAGGTAATGATTATGATTGTATGGGTTGTCTTTGCCCCCCAAAATCAGTGCATGTAAATTTCATGAACAAAGTGCTTAAATCCATTATGAGCCTTCAAACTTTTTACAAACTTTCGTCAATTTGCCAACTTCTAGTGTGAGCCTGTTGTCAGCTATCGTGAACATCTCCTTACTATGGCCTGGCCCCCTCGAACATGTGAGCTATATGACTCTATAACAAGAGCTGGTGAGGGTCAGAAGAACAACTAAAGAGCCAGTCCACTCCTGAACCATTTCACTCTTCTCTTGGTCCAAGTAATGGGCTCAGGCTTCTCCACCCTGCGACTTGAAGAGCTATTCCACTTTATCTTAATCTCTAGGAAATAAAACAAATGTGGATAAAAAAGGTCATTTTAGGGACTCATCATGAGGGAGTTTTTGCATTGCCCAATATAGAAATCAATCCTCTTGTCTCTTATTCTGTTTTTGACTATGCAACTGTGAAGTTTCTTAAATGATATATTAAGTATGCTAGCTGGTAACTGAAAACAATAGTCACTTATCTTTGTAAATAGTAGTGAAATCCAGAGTATAGAAGGTACTGCCTTCAGTACAACCAAATAGAAATAACAGTGTTTAAAATATCCATTGATATCCTAACAAAGACCAAGGTTAAAAGGAATCTCATTTAAAATATCTTTAATAGATCTTGAGCAGATTTGATCCTTTCCTTTGTAAATTGCTCAACATGAAAGAAGTCGTCGTATTTTTATACGAGGGACTAAAACTAGGCAGAGCTTTGTAATCTCATCTTTTAGATGAGACTATTTTCAGCCATGAATTTGGCATTGAGTGCAACATGAAGGATAAAGCAGATTTTCTACTCTTTTCTGCTCTTCCATATCTCTACTTTTCCTGAATTCTTCATAAACAAAAGCAAAGTCATCTTTCCCTTCACTTTATCTATTAGAGCAATAATAGTGAAATAACTTAAAATAAGTGCTGATTCTGAGAGTACTTATAGATGCAATGTGATGATGTATGGACTGAAGACTTTGATAAACTTTCCTTTGCTTCCTGAAAACGCCTTTTCACCACGATGACAGACTTGAACGCAGGCTGCGATGCCAGTTCCAAACACTGTGCAGGCAGCTGAAAGCAAGCAAGACAGCAGATATCATACAGATAGTTATCTTTCTTCATGACATTTCCAAACAGTTTTTAATATCTTGAAGGAAATACTTTATATAAAGGGAATGAAATATGAACGCTCTAGTTATAAGTTACAGTTAAGAATTAAGCCAGTGTTTTAATAAATAAATCTTTAATCATTAAACTCCTCCTAGATGCCAGAGTCGTGAATAACAAAATTCTTACAGGAATTCCAGAGATAATCAGCCATGAAACACACAAGGCTATATTTTTTGAATAAGCTACCCTCAATTATAGGGAAATTTAATAACCACTGTTGATTTGTCCTGATATTATTTCATGAAATCTTACAAATTCATCCCTTATGGAACTGCAGGGTACAATGCCATTATTTAAGACATGAATTTGATCCAGTCTGATTAATACTGGCTTATGCTGTTGCTTGCCTGACAGCTGAAAGCCATTGGAGGAAAAAAAAAAAAAAAAAAAACAAAAAAAAAAAAAAAAAAAAAAAGCTAAACTGTCTTCAGCAAGTAATTTTTTGTCTTTTTTTTTCTCTCTAAAAGGCATGTTTTAGAAAAAAAAGTGTAATAGTAATAAGATTAGACGCTTAAGAGAAATTTGGATTTTTTTTTTTTCCTGGCTAGATATCAGTCCTGCAAGTAATTAGAGCCATGGGTACCAAGCAGTGTCTGTGTTTGGTACTGCTGCCTGTGCACGGGCACCGCGGGCATTTCAGAGTGACCCAATCAGTGCTCTGCAACCACGACACCAAAGCACTTATTCTCTGTAATAGTCTACAGAGTACTAGTAAGCACAACATTTAAACAGTTCTTGTAAGGGGAAAAACACCCCAAAAGTAACCCAGATTTACATTTATCTCTGCTTGGGAATTTTCTCTCCCATTATTTATTTTATACATTTAAGGAGCAAGTCTGAATGTATTTTACTATGGGATTACATAAAACTGTTTTAGCTGCTATTGACAGAAGTAACAGAAGCAGCTGTTGAGGTGACTGCTTTTGATAGCAAAGTTTTCTATCATAACATAAACAGGTATATGTTATGACAGAAAGACATATATGAAGGACTTAAAGAGGATCTGCAAGAGGAATAAGAGCAGCAGCAAAGGCCAAACTGCATGGTGCAAAACAGGAATCAAGGGTGATAGCTGGAAACGAGGGACAGTGAGACACTGTGCAGAGGAACGGACAGGAGGGCAATGGAGGAGGATATGCAGGAAAGGAGGCCAGAAAATAGGGGAAAACAGACAGGAAGGAAAGAGAAATTATGCAACTGTGATCAAAGCCAAGCAAGAGGTGGAAGGGGAGGAAATAGAAGCAAACAGGAAAGAAGCAATGAAAGAAAATTCAGAAACAAACTTTGCAGCTCAGCCTTCAGTGCAGCTGCAGCCAGGAGCTGGGAGGCGGGTTCTGACTGTGCAGAAATCCACTTCTTCCCAAGCTCAAGGTTTGGAGCGTCTCTGGCTCAAGGCAACCTCATCCCCTCCCCAAAAACATGGCAGAGATGGGGAGGACACGTAGGAGATGTTTCAATTCCTTGCACGCCTTTGACGCCCGTTCGGGATGCTGGGAACCCGGGGACTGCTGCGGTAAATGTATTTTCTCTGTGTTTGCCCTTCTTGACAAAGCAACGCCGATATTTTGATGTCAAGAATAATCAGTTCTTTTGTGTTGCCTTTATCAACTAGCTGCAGATTTTTGCAAGTTAAAAATTAATGACAACTTCTCGTCCTCTTTTTTTTTTTTTCTTTTTTAGCATAACCCTTCTGCATTTTTTTCCTGAAAAAAAATTAAAAAAAATAATCCTACAACATTTAACTATTAGTCTAAACCTCTCCACAGTAACACCCCAAACAGATCCCACCACAGCAAAGCAACCAGGCTCATAGGACCATTATTTTGAGGATGAAACATTGTGTTGTGTCCTTTAGCACTATTACAGGCAGTCAGTCTGTTAGAACATATAGGGCGATTATAGGCTACTCTTTTCAGAGAAAGCCATGGGTTTCAAGTTAGCCGTAACCATATATCAGCTCCTGAGATTATGCCATGATTTACTGTCACAGCATCATGTATTCTCTGATTTTCTGCCTCCTATGAAACATTGTGCTTTCCTTTTCTATTGATGTATCAACTATAATAGTTACAAGCAGCTACAGAAAAATCGATAGTGAACTTTCATTACTGTGCACATAAAGAGTACCACGCTGGGAGAGCACTCGCTGTTAAATAGTCACCAGCACTAAGGCGCGCTATAAACGGCCGTTCTTTTGGTCTAAATGAAGAATGGATGAATTTGAAATGTCAAATATCTAGGATCTTTGACACTGCTGGATTCTATGTCGAGTTTTTCCAGTATGTGATTTTTTTTCCCCCTCCAGGTGTCAGGTTTGATTTGTCTTTTCTGTGCTGGGATTTGTGTATTTTTTTAAACCCAGAGCTGACCTAAGAAATGCATGGCAAAATAAAATACTGCTGGGCTATGGTTTGCTGTAAGCTAATTAGGTTTGGCTGGACAGTAGTAAGAACTGTGTTAATATTCATCGAACTAGTCTATATCATGAGCTGACTTTGATTAAGACGAACAGGCTGATAATCTCTGAGCTAAACAAACAGCTAAAACAGAGGTGAAAAAGTTACTGCAGTTTTACCAGCACAGGCTCAGAGGTGCTCTTAGCACTGTGCAAAACACTGAGTTGCCTTTCAGTGTACAGATTGGAAAAAAATAAAAATGTAGTTTGGGGTTTAAACATACATTTTTGCCTCTGGGAACATGTTAACCTCCAGTCAGTAAATGTAAATCAGGAAAGCCAAGAAACAAAAGTAAACGTATATCACCTTGAATACACTCAGGCCGCTTGAATTCTCCAGCAATTCAGGATGAATTTCTGCAAGGAAGGCAGGCAAATTCTCTTGTAAGATTTAGTGATTACCTTGGCATTTTGAGACTATGGAAACATACAGCTATGAATGCACATTTCGTTCCTGAACACCTTAGCATTTGAAAGTCTGTGAATTTCCATGGAACTAAAACACAAGGATGTACACGTGTATTTACATGAACTGTATCCTGTCAATTGTCTGCAGGACTATAGACAAGCAGCATTTCTTGGGCTAGACATTGCTTGCAGGGAAAATAGCCTTGACTTCCCTAGTGCTAACTCCTACAGCTTTTACCATAAAACAAAAAAAAAATAACGTAGAGAAAAATCATGCCAAATGGCAACTCATAATCCTGTCCATGGGGAAAACACACCCACTTTGAAGGGTGTAGTGAGATCTAGCTACAGCTGAGCTTAATCCAATAACTGCTGATTTCAGGGGAGGAGGAACTAAAGCTCCTTCCAGCCCTCAGTCACAGGGCCATACCTAAGGGCAGACTCAAATAGGTGGGTCAAGGAAGTTGGTAGGTGCTCCCATCTCCAACAGGATGAGCCCGACAGGGAAGAAAAAGTGCAAACACTGGTGACAAGGTCAAATTCCCACGTGTTACCTGGCATGCCCATCTCCAAGAGCTGCAGGTGGAGAGAAGCAGACACTAGAAGCAAAGCCCTCTTCTTAAGCCTCATCTTCTACATATGACCACGTACCCATGGCCACACTGTTAGGACAACATAATTACTAGAAAGGAAGGAGAGCAGAGCTATGTTCTGAATTCCTGCTGGAGGACATTAAATCAGTTATTATCGCTGCCATCAGTTCCTTGTCTGTAGTGTAGGTTTAAGAATATTTCCCATGAAAAATTTCTACACTTCTCTCTTAAAGTGGTCAGTAATCATGTGCAAGGTGGACTTTCAGGTGATTTTTTTTTTTTTTTTTAGCTTTCTTATTTGTATATTTAAAAGGGCAAGCAATATAGAACAATTGCATACAAACTGAAGTCTTTGAGAAAAACAGTCAAAAGGGCCACACACACTTTCTTTCCAATCAATGGGCAATACCAGAAACAACATGCTATGAAATACTGCAGCTGGGAATTATTTACCTTAGTTGTGCTTCGTGTCCATGAAAGTCGGACCGAGAACAGTGGAGAACGGAGCATTTCTTTTCCCATGTAGCAGGCAGCTTGGCTCCAGTGTCCATCTGGGAACTGCTGGGAGGTGTGGGGACACCTCTGCTCCGTCCCGCTGTCTCCCCATGGCCTCTGTGAGAAGCACCAACGCGTCTAAGCAACACCCATATCCGCGGCCCTTTGCAATCAGGCACAGCAGTGATTTGACAACTGATGCTTGTTGATCCAAGTGGATGGTGGCACCAATCTTACAAACAGTTTTTGTCTGAGCCAGCAGATTTTTTTGTCAATCCTAGTTTGATAGGTAACAGAAACTGCATTTTAGAGACCACTGTCTACACATTGTGGATTTACTGGCTTCAAATACAAAACACATATCCTCGGGCATCTGAATGAATTATCCATTTATATGATGTGCAAACATCATTGATAAGGACTTGGCTTTCACAGCCTCATTAACAAACCACTTTGACAATAGATTTGGGGTTTGTTCTGGAACACAGTTGGTTGTGCATTGAGTTGTTTTCCTTTGCGTGGATCCCTAAAGTCTTGTCAGGTCTCCATGAGCAAACATGAAGGCCAAGGCCAGTTCCCCAGCAGGAGCTGCTGGTGTCTATGGTCAGGCTGTGCAAGGGACCTGTGAGCTGCTCCCTGTGCCCACAACACTTGGGTTGCTCCCATGAAGCTGTTAACTATAACACTGCAAGCCAAGGCATGTGCTGGTCCAAACTCACCCAGCCACATTGTAGGTATTTTTTCACTTAACTTTAAGTGTGTCTTTAAGCACATCACTGAGTTCAAAATGCTCTGCAGCTTTCAGTATTGAGCAACTAAATTAAAGTGTATTTTGCTTTATATCATCTAAACACAAGTATACAAGATGATCCATTTACTCATCTCTACCTCTTACATAGACAGGGATGATCACCTTTTCATGTTCCTTCTAAACTAGAATCACTTTCCACTGTTATAGTGTTGTTCAGTGAAAGAACTTGATAAGTTCCAATAGCGACACCTAAAAGTAATGAAATCACTTATAATGCCAGTTTTCTTGTTTTTAATCTTTCTCCAAGCAATATGACATAAAAGATGACTAGCTGATTGTCTCACAGACTAAGGCAAAAGTCTTAAAATTCTACATTATTTGTGAATGATGTCGACACAAAGTCATGGTACAGCATCATACCTCTGAGATCAGTATATTGCTAAAACATCTTTGCTTAACTATATTTCCTCCTTTCAAAGACAAGATATTGCAGTAATTTTTGCTCATATGGGACTTTGGATCTAAACAGAAGGATAAACCCAAACAAAATTCCCTGGGTAATAAAAAAAAGCGGAATGAAGTTCTTCTCTTATCTGTAAGAAACTATAATAATATAATTGACTGGTCTAATATTTTTAACCAAGTTCAAAAAAGTTTGAAGTGTAATAATTAAATGCAAATACAGTTCTGATCCCAAAGACCAGAAGAATGCCTCTAAGCTAGTATTTATAACAAGAACTATTCGACTGAGCTCTCTTGTAAATTTTATCATACCTGAGGCAGTTTTCCTCAGTCGATTAGCTGGAAAGCTGAATTTATCCTGAGGCAAACCAGACATCTAGTACAGGCTAAATTCAACTACTGGAGCTTAAATTTGGCTTAATATATCCCCACTTGGATCTGCCTGTTTAATTCTCTTTCATATGATAAGGTTGGTTTTATTCATAGTCTGGACTTGCCACCTGAACAAACTGTACCTCATATCTTATTCTAATGGAATAAGAAAACTTTGCAAAACCCACAAAAGTTCCTGACTGAAAATCAAATGCAAATTTGGGATTAAAAACTGTTTTGTAAAGTGACTACAAGATTAGCACAGAGAGATTTTTCCCCTAAGGAACACTGCTTTTTATGATCATGCATTTTTTATACTCTGCAGAGACAGATGGGCTTTATAAAAGGATACAGCCTGCTCCTCGAGGGGGTTTCAGTGGCAGCTGCACTTCTGGGCTTTAACCACCGCAGAAATTTATATAGGATATTTTTTAAGAAAATATTTGTATTTCTTCTTTCAAGGCTCCATCAGCCCTTGGTGTTGTTCCAGTGATGGCAGCAGAAATACCTCCGAGGTTAATCTGGCCCATTATTCCTATTTTAAACAGCACTTGAATAGCAGGGAAAAAGGATAGGTAATATTCAAACTTCTCATAAGCACAAAGGTAAATAGAAGTGTAGTAACTCAGACAAGTTGCAAGCATCTAAAATAAATGCAGAGCAAATAAGTTCTAAAGAAAGAGAATCTTCCAAAATCTCCCATTCCTTTTTTTCCTAAATATTCTGCTGCTTCTCAGCAAAATAATATATTGTTCCTTATTCTTTTCTACACTATACTGTAGTGCCTGCTACTGCTAGTTATAGGTAACGCCCTTTCTGCCTCAGTTCATAACCTCAGGGATTCTGTATCACCCTTCCCAGGCATTTCATAAATATTTATGATATTTTGAACTATTCACAGCCTACAAATTGTAGATGTCAACTGCCAGTTCCCTTGAAACACCAACAATCCTGTGTTGTCCATATACTTTTGCAGAGTAAAAAGACAGTTCAAAAATTAACTGGGGAAACAACTTGGTCCAATGTGTTTACTATTTGTTAGTGTTTTCTTTTTTTCCTTTTTCTTTTTTTCTTTTTCTTTTTTTTTTTTTTAAATCAGAAGACTTATGTTCTGCTTTTATCTAGTGTGATCCTTTTCCTTCTGGAAACTCTAAGTGTGGTTTAAACTAACACTGCGCAGATTGCATTAAAGTATATATTTTGGCTCCTCCTAATAGAGTGGTATTTAACATACTAATCTTCTCTTCTGCACTTATTCCAACTAAACATTTGGGAGACAATCCCAGGCCAGGTCCACAGTTTGGGGCTGGATGAGGAGGCAGAAAGTACCCGAGTCAAAAGTTACTTTTTCACAATTCCCCCTTCAGTCACTCCGGCCCCAGATTTTCTACACATGCCAGGGAACACACACAAGCACAACACCACAGCGTGTGCTCAGGGAATTTCTCCCTGGAAAGGAGAGACTTGGAGTCCTTCTTCCAGGGCTGAGCTGGAGGCTCCCTGGAACCCACTGGACTTTGCACTTAAGGGTGCAGCCGCCTTTGGACTTTGGCTTAGGGCTCATGTGAAACTCGTCCTCTAAGAGAGGCCAGGTTGGGCTCTGTTTGCACCAGCTTTCGTGACACGTATCACGGAGGCGTTGCTCAAAGCAATAAGGATGCAGCGGACCAGGGTGCTGGGACAAGAGAGGCAGGTGGGGATTTGTTTATTTGTTTAACTTTCGAGTCCGCAAACTCATCCCAGGCCAGTGGAAAAAAAATCAAGCTGTTTCATTTTCCCGAGTAATCACCAGTGATAAAGATACAGGAGATCAAATTAGGCTTTGCCCTATGGCTGCACTGGGATTGCATAGCAGAAGCAACCAGAGTCCAGCAAACTAATCCTACAGTTGCATGAGGAGAGGAACTGCTGCCTGAGAGCTCCCTCTGCACCACAGAGGTGATGGAAGCAAAAGCAATTATGAAATTATTCACAAAAAGTAAACAAATATGATTCTTAAGTAAATAAACATGATTCTTCATAGAGATAGGAACTGTTGTGCTGACTGAAGACTTGTCATTTTACAGCCATTTGGAAATGGCTACATCAAAATAAATTCAAATGGAGTTCCGAATCGGTCTGAAGCAAATTGGAGTCCATCGAGACTGAATACTGAGGGGATGAAACAGGATTCAGACTAAGAATTACGGCTTGCTATCTCATGAGCATCTTATTCTGGATTTAAAAGAATATATCATTTCGCCTAGTACTTATGCAGAAATGAGTTACATTGCTATGGCAGGATTTAATCAAGATTTTCAAAACAATGGACCCATTATCTGATGCTATGTTCAACTGAACAAGAAAATTACTTTATGACCCTAATAAACAGTCAGAGTTTGATCATTACACTGTTATAGACAGCTCAGCCACTGCCAAAAAAAAAAAAAAAAAAAAAAAAAATCCTTCTCAAGACAGGAAAGTTTTCTATGCTTTTAGTTTGGACTTGGGAATCTTAAGAAAATGAAAGCAGTGATTGTTGTTATAACATAAAGGTTTTGTTTCCAGCTCTGCAAAGTACTAAATATAGCACCTTATAACTTATTAACAAATAGATCTATCAGAAATTGTTTGCCATGCATTTTAAGTAAATAATACTCAACATAACCCTGCTCTAATAAAATCAAGGAGAATTTTGCAATAAGGAGCTTAACTTTACCATAAATCTCCATTCATTATAGTATTTTCTCTGTCAAGGAGGCTTAGATATAGAATGGCATACATCTCCTCTGTTGACAGATGTGCTATATTGAACTGTTTTTGTTACCATTAGTTGCAATGAAGGTGAATGGCGGGTAATCTGCAGAGACTGGTCGTTTATCAACCATCACTACCCTTGCCCTCAAAAAAAGAAAAAAAAAAAATTGTATTCACATGTCAAAATCTACCTGTTTTTTAAGTCTTGTAAGCTGCAGGGCTAAAAGAAATAGAAAAAAGAATGAGGAAAATACCGTATTTGAGGAAGGAATTGCTTGGTAGGTTTCCTCATCTCAGCCTTGGGCAATCCCCCTTCTTTGAATTATTCTAGGAAAAAAAAAACCTTGTCCCGACCAACTAGATTTTATTCAAGTCCTGAAGGGAAGGGTATCAGGTCTGATTGCCCTAAATATCCATAAAGCTTTTTCCAGTCCTGTGAAACTGAGAAACTTGTCCCCATGGAGAAGCCTAAACATAACCTTAACTCATCCTTGTGATGGTGCAAAATCCACAGCAGGAGCTGGAATGGTGGGATGTGGGTCTGTACCTGCTCACAGCTTTTTATAAGCCTGGAAAAGGGGATCTGATAGAGGAAATGTGCCGGAAAAATTAACCAGCTTACTTTGGAAAATATTTATGCTGCTCCTGAAGAGTTGCTATTTTCAAATTTTAATTTCTCATTCTCTTTCATTTTTCTTTTCAAAATTCCCAGACCAAGGGAAACTCTCTACAGATTAATACACCACCAAATTTTCAGTATTTCATGTTTCGAATATGAGAAGAAGAAAATCTCTCTGAAACCTAAATATTTTTCCCCTCTAAAGACCAGACCCATTTTTGGGGAAAATATGCAAAAGTGTTCTCCTCGGGCTGCACGCTGTATGCCGTTTCAGCTTAAAGCACAGCTTTATAGCAGATGTATAAAATAATCAAAATTGAGGGATTTGTGGGAATAGTAGGAGATCTTTACGGTGACTACAGAGCAGATACTGACACATTGCGATAATGTTTTTGTCTTAATCGTCAAAAGTAAGCTATAGAGAACAGAAAGTCTTTGTTTGACAGAAAAGCGATTGCTATTTCTTGTAAAACATATAATATATTCCAGAAGACCTAAGGGTTTGCTCTCCAATAAGGATAGGGAAAGACGCGTGCCCCGCTGTGAGCTCGCAGTAAGGCTGTTTCATGTAAAAAGTTGGTAATTAGTCCCTGAGTGAATAAAGTGGAAGAGATGAGACGGCTACTTACGGCAGCAACACAAACGCTTCTTCTGGCTGCTAGGACTTAAAGGGTGTGTGGGTGGGAGGGGGAGACCTATTCCTACTCATTTAATTTACAAGCCTCTAAGCCTTGAAAATTCATTTCTTACATTAAGCCTAAACATGTGTACTTTAAATTGTGACTAACCGATGTGAAGATTGATAAGACACATCCCCATCCTAAAAGGCAGGCAGGAACCAAGAGCTATTTGAACGCATAGGAGATTGCTGCATAGACTCCGCAAGCTGCCAGTGCCCCATTGCCTGCAGTAGCAGCATGCCAGCACTACCTGAGGTTTCGCCAGGTTAGCTCCGACCAGCTTTATCCAAAAGGAAATATCTGGAAAACTAAATCATGTGCCTTTACCAGGCACTATGTCATAAATGCCAAGAAAAACAAAACAAGCACAAAAGGAAAAAGCACAGGAAAAAACATCCACTTACAACTCAATAACTCAAAATTATTGTTGTATAACATTAGTAACATTATCAGCTAAATACTAAAACCCAGAGATGAAAACTCCATAGCATTGCTGTTCCACCTGCAAAAAACAGCGCTGCTAGAAATAACTTCATGTTTACAATGCCTTTGTATGTTTCCTTCATTAATCTTCATTTTTGCAAATAGTCCACTGGTTTTGGATTTTCCCTCAAAAATAATGATATTATTTAACAGCAATTGTGTGTTAGTCAGACACTCATTTAAAAAAACATATACAAAATACCACTTGCAAACTGGGGAAATCACAGTGGAGCTGTGCGCAATATCCACACAGATCCTCAAACTTCCCTCTGCGAGTTTCCCTGCTTGCTTTACTGCAGCATTTGCTGGTAATGTACGCAAAATGAGGGCACTTACCAAAAAACATTTCCAAAAATCATGGCAACTTCACAGACGCTTTGTGCCAAAAGACCGACCTGGTGCCGAGGTTGTCACCACCCCCTCACTCTTGCTGGGTGCTGCTGCAACCTGTGGGAGATCGACACACAGATGAATTCTCTAACGATGCCCCAGATCATAATTATTTGACCTGAGCCACCTGATTCATATAGAAACAGCCAAGAAAATTCAACACCTTTTCACTGTTTAACTAATAACATCCTGCTGACAAAGCTCTCGGCCCCACTGCAGTCAGTGGGACTTCAGGCAGGGGAGCTGCAGTATGAGCATTTTCTCAGTCTGGACATGCCAGGGAAAACTTTACTGTTAATTGCAGTTATTGCTATATAACCTCGGTGGTTTTGTTGCCTAATTTGGGGGACGATTCCCGCTTTCTTTAGGTATGCTGAAAAAAAAGATGCCACCAGATGAATTTTGCAAAGTGTGTCAAATGAGAAGTTGTTGCTACCCCTGCATTTATCTCCAGTTTTGACATTTCTGAAGAAGCTCGGAGTGGCCAAGTAGGAAGAGAGGCCATTTGGACAGGGGCAGCGCAAAGCCCTGACACCTGCCTTGCTGGTGTACATGGCCCTGCAGTCCCATATCAAAGAAAATCCCTGGATTGGATTTCAGAAACTATATGCAGGTTAAAGGGCACCGTTCTTATCTGACATTCCACCCAGAGGACAATGATTTCATTTTATAAAGATCATTAGTCAGTGCAATATATATTTTAGCGAGTTTCCAGTAGGGGAGATTATTTTGGCAGCCACTGGAGTGTACCAGATGGTTCATTAGCATAGGCTGGGCAAGTCGGAGGCTTTCAGAGTCATTTAGAAAATGTCAAACAGAAACAAGAAGCCTGTCACTTTTTATTAGAATTAACTACATCATACCCTGGACACAGATTTCACCTTGGGTCAGAAAAATTAATACAGAATTATATGAATGGTGTAACATACCAGGTTAAAGATAGGGCTTCCTCTCGGGACTCATTTGCTAGCAATATATTATGGTCTTCCACTTTCGGAATCCTCAACCTTTCTTTTCGTAAGATGCAAAAAGAGCTGACCTTGCTCAGACTCCATTGGTGTCTAATTGATTTGAGGTATATGCAGAATTTCAACAAGACCTTCCGCTAAATCTCTTTTGTGATCATTTTCCCAGGAAAGTTGGCAAAAGGCTTCACTGAATATTCAGCAGCTTGTAAAGTATGCTTTTGTCAGGAGGAAAAAAAAATGCATCCGTTTAGTGAAACACTGCCTTAGTAAACAGGAATTAAAATGCAATTCAACTCTGTTGTTGTTTTTATTTTATTGTTATTATTCATTCAGATGTCAAAAATCTCGAGAACTTCCAGCTCGTGGAAGGTGTTCAGGAGCAAGTGAACGCTGCTCTGCTGGACTACACGATGTGTAATTACCCGCAGCAAACAGACAAATTTGGGCAGCTTCTCCTGCGACTACCAGAGATCCGGGCCATCAGTATGCAGGCTGAAGAATACCTCTACTACAAACACCTGAACGGGGATGTCCCCTGTAATAACCTTCTCATCGAGATGCTGCATGCAAAGAGAGCATAAATTATCCCCATTAGAGCTTCTGCTTTCGAGGAAAAAAAAAATATATATATATATATTCTGAACTTCTCCGAGCAACACTAACTAAAATGTGGTTTTAAGACTTTGCAAAATGGTATAATAATCAAATACTAATAGTAAATAAGTGATGTATCAGGGTATTTGTATTGCAAACTGTGAATCATATGCTACACATCCCCAAAGGAATCTATATAGGACTTAATACTGGCGTGAAGTGAACTTAGCGGGTGGACGCTATCTCCAATGTCGGCATGAAAAAGGACGGAATGATTCTTGTATATTTAACTCTGTTGATTGCCAATATGAAGAAATTTAGGGGGAAAAAAGTATCCATATTATCGAGCTAAGATAGTGGGGAATTTGAGTGCACTAAATTCCTTCATTGTATAGCAGGACTTCTGAAACACTTCTAACAGATGCCAAACTGCACCTCCAGCATCCTCTGCCATCTTTGCAAGGCCCCAACACTCTTCTTCGGTGACAAGTGATGTGACAGCCGCCTGCCAGGCCGCAGGGGAGAGCCGGGGCAGGCCACGCGCGCAGAGCGCCGCCGCCAACCACGCGGGCGGGCGGCCCCCAGCCCTGCCAAGGGGCCCGGCGGCGCCGCCTCCCTGCCCTGCGCCGAGCGCCGTGGCGTCCCCTGTGCCCGGTGCTCAGGCAGGCAGGATCCCTCTTCCGCCAGCGCGCGGGCACGGCTAGCGAGCGCCACCGCTGAGCCTTGCACAGGGGACTCAGCCATCCCAGGGGCCGAAACACGGCCCTCGTGTGTCTTCTGGGCTGTCTCCAAATCAACCGTATCACAACGTGTTTTAGCCATCACAAAGGACAATTTCTGACACCTAAATAAACAACCATATAAATAATCTTTTCTCAAGCTCCAGTAAGAATTGAAATTCGTTAAATTTGTTTAGCTATGCAAGAAGAGACAAATCAACAGTATGAGCTGATGCTACCGCAGGAGGGAGCTTGCTGAGACTTCTGAATCACCCATATTGAAGAGAATAAACGTCCATTCAAAAGTCCAGTGTATAAAGAAACATTCTCTTAAGTTGGGTAATACAGCTCTTTCACACACAGAAAGAAGAGTGATACTGCCATGTCTACGTAGGCCAAAGTCTGCTGCAGAACAAATATTAGAGAAGAACAAACAATTCTCCCTCTGCCCAGATGGGATTTCAGTATTATAACATGCAGTGCCACAGTTCTAAAGTCTTGCCTTATTTCATTATCCTTCAAGGTAACTGTGCAGGTGTGGATCAACATACATTTAAAATAAAGTATTAATCTCTAACAATAATGAAAAACATTAAGTGTTTACATTCTTTAGGTCCTGTGGGGGAAAAAACTGTGATAAATTTGCAAAGCAGTGATTTCCTTAATGTTGCTTTCAAATTGGTAATTATTTTACCAGTACTTAATTACTGTATGTCGTGAGACACTAAAATCAAAGGGGGGATTTCAGTTGGACTTTAATTTTTGAGATTATTGGCTGCACAATCACTTGTAGAAACTGTATAAAATCCTAATCCTTTTTTCTTTTTCATGAAGATTGCTGGCATTTGAATAGTTTATTTATATTGTATATGATAGTTTCCACTGTAGACAATTATGATGCTAATTTATTGTTCTTTGGTTTCATCTTTATATAAGATATAGCCAGAATGAAGAAGCCAAATATATGTGTTTACTGTAGCATGTCTTCAAGTTAGCAGAACATAGTTCAGGGACACACAAGGGTCTTTATCATTGAAATCATTCACTTGATTAAATGTCTGTAAATCTCCATAATCCTAAATGTAGTTTATTTAAATCTATTGTAAATTATGTGAGTTGTAGCTTTTTGTTTCACGTGAACTTGGAAAAGAAAGGTGCATTCCCTTAAGTTTTTTTCCCCAGCCACTCACGCATTGTATACCAAAGACATCGGTCATTCACGTTAGCTGCACTGGTGCAAAATGCACTGTTTTAATCGCCCATGTTAGTCACCCCAAACGCTCTGCCCAGGCGCGTTTCGAAACCGCCGCGCGCTGCCGTCCGCGAGCCACAGCGGCCCGAGGGCGAGCGAGACACGCACACGCGTAGACAACCACAGACGCTCTTGCCCTTTCCAGAAGAAAAGCAACACGTACGTCAAGTGCTCATATTCTGCATTTTCCTCTCATTTCCATTGGAACGCTCACTGCATGTTAAAGAATAAAAACTTGAGCGAAATCCGCTGCTAACTGAATTCACAGCACCGCTATCTGCATACAGGACAAAAGAAATAAAATAAGGATGCAAAGAAAAGCAAAACTTTCCATACAGTTCAATGGAAACTGTTTAGATGAACTAACATATATTTGCCCATATCTGTGGTTCCAAGAATTCCACCAGATTGCCCAAAGTTTGCGAACAACAACAACAAAAAAAACCTCACGTTAATTGTTAACTACTTTTTAACCAGACATTTACTTACGACTGCCTTACGGATTACAGGACGTATAAGTAAAAGCAGACTAAAACACAAAGGTTTGGGCTTTGGCTGGTTTATTATAGTTGTTCTGTGTTTGTAAACAGACAATCTGTCATGTCTGATGTTTGTATCCCAGATGTTCTGCAGCTGCCTTGGGTTTAAATCCATGCGACTTTTAGAATGTGCAGTGAGTTACTTGGTGAAGTTAAAGTTCTCTTACTGTATCGGTGAAATACATATTGTCATGTCAGTTCTTGCCAGGAGTTTCTCATCACCAATGGAAAAAAAAATTTAAAAAAAAAATTCAGTATTTCAATAAATATTGATATGCCCACACTGACCATTTTTAAATTGTCTTTATAATAACAGCGTCTCACTGCACGAAAGCACAGGTGAGTCTCTATTTAAGAGGAATTCAGTAGTTAATACCTGCAGATAAATAGATTTTGCCTCCCAGGGCACACTTGCCTTTCACTTTAAAGGTTCCCTAAACAGAATTAAGCAGCCAAAGCATCAGAGCAGGAAACTGACGGCCAAAAGGAAGGCAGGTAACCGGGTGGAGCGGCGCTGCGGATAACCTCTCAGCAGCGTGAATACTCCACGGGGCCGGGAGCAAGGGCAGAGCTGCCGGCGCGCGCTGCCAGCGGGACAGATGTTGCTGCTGCCACTAAAGTAAAACTGTCTCCCATAGCTGCCCTCTGGCTCGCGCGGCTGCTGCCTCCACGGCCAGAGGGGAAGGGGTCCAGCAGAGTCCATCAGTGCATCCCTCCTGTTGGGAGACCAAGTCTACCTTGGCCCTGAAGCTGCCCGAGGGGTCTTCCTGGAGGTGCCAGATGCTGATGGAGGGGTAGAGGCAAGGCTGGAACGAGGCACCTGCAACAACCGCACCTGAAGCGCAACAGCTCTAGAACTGCAATTAAAACACAGTGAAATGGAGAGGATGTGGTGGCTTTGAGGCAGGAAGAGACAATTTCTCAGGTTTAATATATAGGGAAGACTATCTAAAAATATTCGTGTTTCAGAAATATATTTAGAATAAGCACTACAAATTCAAATTACGAGGGGATTTTATTTTTAACTGAGCTTAACATCAGTTCTGGAGCAACCTCCTGCATGTTTTTATTGGAAACATGGAAAGAGCGAGTTCAATGTAACACAGGTCAAGTCAGTACAATACTTAGCCTGACAATTTCCTGGAATACCAAATAACACTTTTTATTAACCCCTGAGGTGAAGCATCTAAGCTCCACACATACCAAAAATCCACACAATGTTTCTACCTTAAGGAGTTTGCTGTCATTTTCCAGGGAAACGCTGTATAGGGGCACCTACTATGCTCTAGCATTTGCCATGGCAGCCTTAGAGTATTAAATTCATAGATAAATAAATTAGATAAATTAGAGATTAATTAGATAAATTAGAGATGAACAAGTCTTACAGGTGTCTACAATAAGCAGAACCTTGCAGCACTGGCATAGCCTATGTATTTCTGTGCCAGCCCGGCACTCCTTGTTATGTATATGCCTGCAGAGGAAAAAGTCATTTTCCAAGAGTGTTTGCCAACACCATGAAAAATCTTTGGCTCAGCGATAAAGGCTTGATCCGCATCTGGTGCAGACACAGCTACTTGGAGCTGAGGCTACCTACCTGCATTTGAGCTCCATGGTAAAATGCTTGGATTATGATCCAGCTACTCTACTAGGGAGCAAAAGGGATAAGGGGAGAGGGGCTGGGGAAATAGCTCCAAAAGAAGATACAGCGAGAAGGAAGCACAGACATGGAAGAAACATGAAGATATTTATGTTTCATAAATATTTCATCTTGATTCACTTCTAATCTAAAGGAAAAAAAAATATGCTGGATTTTTATCATTGCTTTGAAGTATTAGCAAGGCCTGAATAAATTATCATATATGTATTTTAGGTTACTGCCACAGTGAGGCAATATTGTTAATAATAAGTGAATTTAAAAAAAAAAACATTTAATGTGTAGTTTTCTTTTATAGCTTATAGAGTTTTCAGATTAAAAAAGGCATGGAATAATTGATTAACTATATTTAATCAATCCATTCACCTCATGCTGTGAAAACTGGATCTTATTATTCAATTGCATTTGTATTTAAAATCAAACAACAGAGCTGCCTCTCAAACCCTTGTCAAGTAGTTCTCCAACTTAGTAAGTTCAGCTGAACTCTTCTACCAGGATATCTTGATATCTTCCCCTTCCTGCAGAAGATCTCCCTGCAAGTGCAACACAATCCCTGGAAAGAGGAAAAAAAGAAAAAAAAAAAAAGAAAAAAATAATCATATTTTATGACTCAAGAAACAGGACTTGGAGCAGTCCAGGAGCAACCCCCAGGCCCCCCTCACTGCTCACCTTTAACTGCTCTTCTCCTCATATCATAAACAAAACTCCTCAGTCAACTTAAGTCAAACTTAGTGAATAAAGTCAGCCTAACCTCATACACCAAGATCTTTGGAAGGGCTACCTATAGGTACATGTATATGTCAGGGGGGTGAAAAGGTAGCCAAGGACTCAATAGCAAGTTTCCCTGTGTTTAGAAGCAGCAAAGCAACTCAAAACGTCAAAACAGGAAAACAAGCGCCGAGCCTGGTCCAAACGGGCTGAAGAAGCCTCAGCCAAAAGCAAGGCAAGGTCACCCGCCAGCCAGCCACATCTTGGCTTGCGAGGACCAGCCTTACAGGGCTCTGAAATCAACAATTCCCATCAAATATTGTTTTCGGAGGGAAAATAGGAAACATCCAAGAATTTTAGTTTAACAGCTGCGCTAAATATTAACAAGAGAATCTAACCAGAGAAATGCCATCACAGCTGGAACGGAAGTATTTTAAGGCTGACACAATTTTGCTCCAGCAGTGCAATAGTCAACACAAACAAGAAAACAGCTCTTGCCAAAAAGAGAAAAGGGAACAAAAAATGTCTATGTTTTTCCCTTTGTTTAGATAGGCAACTTTGTCATAATTTCACCTCTTGGGCATCCTGCAGGAAAAAAAGGAAAAATCACACACAAAATAACAAAATAAAATAAAAGGTCGTTTGCCATTCTAGAACCAGGTTCCCCAGTATTTAAATACTTTGCAGTCATTAATAATGACATTAGGTCACCCACAAATTATGAAGGGTGGGAGCTGTGAAGGAAAAAGCAATATTTCAATAACGTGTTTTCAAACCATTAAGCTATAAGCTGATTTATTGGAATATCACTGTCATGATACTGTAGCTTTATCCTGATTTCTCTCCCAACTAATTTGCTAAACTTATATTTTGAGGCTTTTTGGAGCTTCTTTTCATGTGAACAAATGCACATAAAAAAATATATACAAAGCTAGAAAAAAAAAAACTCCAAAAAGGAAATGATCACTTTGGGGTGACAAAATGGAGGCCAAGGACACGAGAACAACTCTGTCTTCCTGCTGGTCACTTTGTAGTTGACCTGCTTTGTTTTAATGTCTTCTCATGCAAGCCATGAGCAATACAATACAACCTAACGTAGCCAGGAAGAAAATTACAATTTGTTTATTCTTTCCAGAATTATTTTAGAGGAAAAAAAAAATCTGACCTGTTCCAGAAAAATAGCTAGAAAGAGCTAAGAGATCTAAAATACTTAAAACTCTGCTAAGGTGCCATGACTTGTGGCACAGTGAAGGAGAAGACGTATGGCCCCGGGGCTTGGGTCAGAGACCTGCCAAGTGGAGGGGTGGGAAGGAGGTCTCAGCAAATAGCTCAGCAGGCAGTTTCCATACATTAAGAAAGCCCATGGAAACACAGTGTTAGGCCATGTGTCAATTTACAGTATGAAAGCCCACCAAGGACCTTTCCAGGAAAAGGGCATTGTGTTTCTACCGCTGTGTCATCCCCACAAATGGCTTTGGCAGCCCTTGCTCACACAGCCAACCCTAAAGAGAGGGACCAGCTGGTTGGAAACTTGTATCTCATCCAGGGTCGGCTGCTTTGAGAATTTTTTTCAAGTTCTTCATCTCAGCATCCAAAAACAAGGCACATTACACAAAGTCAAGGATATGCCAGCACTGCCAAAAAACAACAACATAACTTTCCAGCCTTATCTCACGTGTTGCAAAACACTGCTCTTTTTGTCCAAAAAGGATGTAAATCTTTACACATAGATCTCTATTTTAACACCCATGGTCAGTAATGTCAACTATAATCCTCCCTATTCTCAGAGATGCCTGCAGCAACAATTAACTTTCTTATTTCTGGCAATTAGAAGAGCAAGAGTGGTGACAGGTCCAGATTAAGTCTGTGTGCCTTTTGGTGGTTTGATTAGCTTCGCCCTGGCTACATCTCAGCTGTTTTACTGGTCATAGATGATTGAAAATTGCCCAAGACCCAGAATCTGCCATCTAGGAGTTGGAGACTCAGTCAATATTTCTGCAGCTACCATCCTATGGTCAATGAAGTCTTCCAAATTTCTGCGTTTGCCATGGTCTTAACTCTGTGGATTTGTGAGGTTTTCTGTTTAATTTGGGTGTTGGATGAGAGGGAGAAGAAAACAACGTCCTTCTCCAGGGTCCTTTAGGACGGTTCCTCTCCTCCCACCTACTTCAGCAATCTCATTGCCATCTAGTGGTGAAGGCACCCTGAGAGAAAAATTCGGCTGTCTTGGCAAATTTTTCCCATGGTGACACCTGAAAAAGGCAACGCTCACACAGAATACTCGACGTCCCTCACTGTAAAGAGCAAAACAGCAATTTATACTGCAAATGTCATTTTTCAGTACCTGGAGATGTTCTTGCAAGTCCCTTTCACCGGGATTTGCAAAGAACGGTATTTTACACCTGCTTCTGCATCCGCTGTTTCTAAATGAGGTAGAAGAGGAAATATATCAGTCAAGCCCAAACTCAGCTCTGTGAATCAGGTAACGGGATCTTTGTGGCCACAGAACTACTCCGACATATAAATTTAACAAATTCTTGTCATTGCAGGTCCAGAGCACCATGGAGGATTTTCAGCAAAACCCAAGCAATGCCACGAGTTTTGTCCACCCAGGCACATGCAAGCAGGCAGTAACTCAAGTCCACTGAATTTTCTGTTCCTCCCTCAAACAGGGGCTGCACAAGCCCACAGTGAGACCAAAGGTCGGGTCCTGCTTAGCTCAGCTGTCTCTGCAGCAGCCACCTGGTTTCTGATCTTTTGGACTTGTTATTATACCTTTTTTTTTTTTTTCTTTTCCTCCTTGCTTTTGTTTGTTTATTAGTTTTTTAAGTTTCGCTCTACTTTCAGACATAGAAACACTTTCCATTTCCAGCTTCCTACACACAGAGGCCCGAGAGCTAACCCAACCCCTTGGTAATGTTTTGGGTAATGCATCACAAAAGTGACGGCACCTTAACGATGAATTGCATTAATACATCATCAAAGCTATGGCACTCTTATGATGCATTAGTTTAATACATCATGGCAGCGCCGTGTCTTAGGCAATGTATTACTCCAAAACATAGCAACAGCCAAAAAGCTCTCTAGACAACTTTTGTGTGAATTTTCAACTTATTTACATTATAAGAGTTTGGGAAAAAGAAGGGCTTCCTAAGGATGGGGGTCCTCTAAAAGGATTTCTGGATAAGACATGGAATTTATTACAGTGAATTTGTCTACTTTTAAGCACTCCACTCACACTTACAACGACACGTATCAAAAAAAAGCCCAACAGCCCTGCTGTAAACACAAAGACCTGATCCCTACAAAGATCTCCACTTGCATATAAGTTGATTTCATGAACATTGACCTGTTTTCTGATTATGAGATGCCCTATACAGATACTCCTGTTGTCCAACATAACCAGGACAAGACACTGCAAAACACTTCTACCATATCACTGAAGAAAAACAAAAAACACTTTCGCAGCACACTTGCAAGATATAAAACGCACTGCAATTGAGCTACTGTTAAGTTGCTCTCTATTAAATTACATTTGTACACATCCCAGTAATTCAAAGGCAGACATGGATCTTGACTCCATTCCTCTTGCATTTGAATACATAAATTTTCTTGCATTGCTTTGGAGTACAGCATGCCATATTCTCCTGTAGCTCTGAATCCTTTGGAGGCATAAAGCATAAGTGGTCCTAACATTACGGGGCCATGGCGATAAATTCTGCTGAGACACATTTGAAAAGCGTACTTTTTTTTTTTTTTTTTTTTTTTCAGAGAAGGAAAAGATTCACACGCTGTCACGTCCGATTCAGACCCCAGCCTGGAAAATGCACGAGGGAAGTTGAAGGAAGCCTTTCCCGACAGCAACAAATACTGGCTAGTTCAAGCAGTTTATTGGAGCTATAACGGGTGTTTTCAAGAAGGTTTCAGATTTATGCACTAGATTGTCCCCTCTCATGCCACCCAGCAAGGAAGGCAACAGAAATCTCATTTTCCAGTGGGTTGGTTCCATGGGAAGTTTGCTTTCTTGCTTACATTTAGTATAGAATATGATATCAAATTAAAGGAAAATTCCATACCTTTTAGTGAAGTTATCTTTCTTCTACATGTGGCACAAACCCACCAGCTAGTGATAGCTCCACTTTGTACTAACTCATGTGGCTAAATCATCACCTGACAACGCTAACCTGAGGACTACACACAGGGACACTTGAGTTAAATCCCACTCTTTGTGTGTTCAGGAAGGACATAATATATATTGCCTCCTCCTCAAAAAGTTATGCACTGCCATTACCACCCTCCAGGCAAGACCACAGCGCAGCCGAGCACACGCATAGCTCAAGGCACATTTCATCCCAAGCCCGTGTGACTCTTTCAGAGCTTCTCAGTCTCGCCAAGGGATGAAGGGGAATACGCTCCAGCACTGGAAAGGAAATGCACGGAGAGCCAGGCACAGACTTTCCAGACAGACTGAGAGCCCTCGTTCCCCGCAGAGCTGCTTGGGACCCACGGCCTCACGACGCCGTCGCAACGCACCGTCTTCCCTCTGGCAGGAGCTGATGCCGCGCAGACCATAAACATCCTCTTCCTCCCAAGCTCGCCATCGCGGGGAACAAAGTCAGGCCCAAAAAAAGGGTGTGCTGCTCATGAAAAATTCACGTCCTGAGGGACAACAGCTCAGACTGACCTGGCCGCTCTTCAACCTCCAAGACCTGGCCTGAGGCCACAAGCAACGAGGACGGGCAGCGCGAGTGGCGCCAGCCTTCCCCGGCGGACGCGGTCATCGCCCACGCGCATGGTGACAATGACAGTGTCCAGAGGCGACCTCCAAGGCGCTTGGAGGAGCGGCCAGTGCTCTCCACGTTGGTGTCTTCTACGGCCAACGCCCAGGGGACCTCTGTGGTTGATGACGTCAATGATGTTAGATCTTGCCTAACCGAACACCAAAAAAGGCCAAGAAAGCCTCTACTCCTACTGAATCCAAGGTTTCTGAAAATGCAGGAGGAGAATGATTAAAATAGTTATTTGCAAGGCAGCTGTAAAAATTAGGCGCCAAAGAAACCCCCACACACATGCAAGAGGATCCATACGCTATAAATTTTGTCATCTGAAACCCAAGGTTCAAAATGATTAACCAAAATGTCGCAAGTCCCCATTTCCCTCTGTATAACTCAACCTGTATTTAAGGGCCTCTGGTGTCAGCGCTCCCCACGAAGTCTTGTTCACATCACGGCGGGAATTTATTGCAAATTTTGCAAAGCTTTTGACCTGTATCATCTTATTAAACTTTTATGAAAAATCAATGGAGTTCAATCATGTTACGAGCTGTTCTTCACACACGTGTCAGTGGCAAACAGAGAGCCTATTTATCCCCAAGTACGGAGTGAGATGTTAAACTGGATACAAGCCCTTCATCGTATGTCCATGGTGCCGATGAACTTAGAATAAAGACTTAGGAAAATAAAAAGACACGGAGTTTCCAGAGAAACATGTGAGACGGAGAACTTTGAATATGTGTTCAGAAAACTTAGCTTCACCAGCATGGCAAGTCCTGGAAGTGCCTGTGTCTGCAGCGTAACAGAAAAAAGGATAAATAAATAAATATGCTGTTTCTCTGCATAAACTATCACACCTTGGACTGCAAAGCTACCCACACCAGCACGCTGCTTTTTTGCCTGCTTACAAGCGCATGGAAAGACCTAAGAGCCCAGCATTGCCTTTTGGCAGCAGCCAACAAAAAAGCAAGAAGTAAAATAGCACAGAAATAGATGCTCCCAGGTGGACCTCGAAGCCTGAAGCTCCAGTATGTTGAAAGCGAACATTGCACAAAATGTTGAGCACTGACAGAAAAGACGGTGCCTCTTGTTTGTTCTCTCTCTTTATTTTCCTTACCTATTGTTTGGCTTTTAGTTTCCGCGGGTAAGCAGTATTGGCATCCTGCTGGCTTCCTGCGAGCCACAGGAGAAGGAAGGGGAATTTCTGCCATAATTTAAAAATACAACAAGGGACACTGAAAGTATGGAAAGAGTAAGTGCTTGGAAAAAAAAATGAAACAAAAAAAAAAGGCAAAGTGCCCCCCACCAAATTAGCTGGCAACCAGCAACCAAAGCAGAGGAGAAATCTGCAAAGGACCCCTGGATAAAAACATACCTATGGTTTTGTTTTTCTTCCAAACAAAGCTGTGAACATACTGAAAGTAGGAGGAGAAAAGTCAGTACGAAAGTAAGTGCAATGCTTAAAATTTTCCAAAGACACAAATATTTCAGGCAACCTCTTTTGCCTCCTAAACGTAAGGGCAGCATTCGGCTCAGCTTAGCTCCATCAGCTAACACACACCTGGAAAGGCTTCAGCAGGAGGTCTGATGGGTACCTCAGCAGAGGCAATCCACTACCATAAATTAAATGCATGTACTTTTAAACCTTGGCTGCCTTCGCTGTCGGAAGGCGAAGGCGCACTAGAATATCCTGCAAAAAGCAGCCAGTACCAGGCTTTGGTCTTGAACAAATGCTGAGCTCATTTTGTGGTTGCATCCCCTGGAGGAATTGCTGTTTAGCTGTCTCCAAGCTTGATTACTTTGGGGAGAAGCCCTAAATGGGATATTCTTTAGGCCTGATGGCCAAAACATGTGTGTTGAGGCATCTCACAATGTGAACGCGGTCACCAAGGGAATTGCTGCTTACCCATTCCCAATCTGGCTTGGGTGTTTGTACGTGGTGTTAGGCAGCCTGAAAAGACAATTGGGGAAAAAAAAAAAAAAGGTTTAAAATGCTATTTTCTGCAATTTACATTAAGCACTTCTATAGTGTAGGAAGCAAACAATAAATGACGATATAAATAGAAACTGATAGTCAAACAATGCTCACTTGAAATATAAATACTCTCATCAGCTGTTGTTTAATAACATTTATCAAGACAACAGGCAATGTCTGGAAAGAGGCTCTAACACTCCTCCGACTTCAAATAACTAAGGAAATAAACTTGATTGTATTTAATGACTAGTTTAACATCCATTAAAATCAAATTTTTAAGCCTCAGCACTACATTATCATTAAATATAATCATCCCTTGGGAGAAGAGGAATTCATTCAACTCTGTGTATGAATGATATCTTCTGTAATGGCTTTTCCAAAGCAAGCTCTACGGAGTTTAACAGGGTTAGTCACAAACTGGAAGTGACCAGAGAAAGAACATCTTAATTTTATTAAGAAGGCTTAAATATTTCTGTTTGCATGTTTATCACTCCCTCACAGGTGATGTTCTTGGATAGTGCCAGTAGCCACTAGGCCATTAACTTTAAATCTAGGCCAACCAACCCAAACTGAAGATCACGCCCAGTCTTGCTCCTTCAGTGCAAACAGGACTTTTCTCTTTACTCTGTCAAATTTGCTATAAAACACTCTCTATTTTTTCTTTTCTTTTTTTTTTTTTGCCTTTGCAATTACGCTGGTTCAAGATACTCTGGCTTTTTATTGTGCAGTTACGCGGCTTGTACCACATATCAGTTATCTTATTGGAAAATGTACTGTTAGATTAATAAAATCCCTTCCAGCCTCAATCAGCGCTAAAGATCTAACTTTTAATTAGAATAAAGCAACAAAAAGGGAAGGGGGATAGATGCAGCTCATCAATACTCATTTTACCAAATAGCAGCCAAATTTGCCTAAGAGTGTGGCTTTGTTAGCAGCCTCCTTCCTCAGTAAGTACCCTCCCTGAGCTTTAAACCAGGCATGAAGGCAACTCACTGAATCTGCTTGCTACACCCAAGAAAGCCTCTTAAATTTAGTGCAGCTGTAGCTCTTGAGGTCAAACACAAAGCAGCCAAAGCACAAGAACTTCTGAATGGCAGATTTGATGGAGGTGCCAGGAATGCCCTTTCCTAGTGCAAACAAACTTAATTAGCCTTATGATAGATGAAAAAATATATATTTGCAATATACAGAAAGCTTGTTTTTAAATGACTAGAGCAGGTTTGAATCACTGATAACTTTGGGTCACATATACAATAGGCCAGACCTCTGCGAAGCTGTAAACTTGGCATCCGCTCCTCACGCTGCAGGCACAGCCCAATCGGGTTTTGTTTTGCAAAGGCCACTTAATTAGTAGTATCAGTAACAGCTACTGCCTCAACATCATCTTCCTTTAGCTAACGATAGAGTCTCGCATGTGCTAAGTAAAACAGGAATTAACAAAATTCCAATGGCTTACTTAAACGGTAAATAACAAGCCGTTTTAAGGAAGAAATCTCCCAGGGAGTGCGGAAAAACCTGCAGCTGAAGGCAAGCGAGCCAGGATGTGCAGCCCTGCACAGGCATAAACAGGAAACGGAGCCGCTCGCCGCTGGGTTGACAACCTGGCTCCGAGGGCACATCCACCGCGGGCACAGCGCCTGAGCCCCTCCAGCACCAAAACGCTCCTTCTCCCTCCTGACCCCCTGCACAGCTCCCTTATTAAGTAAAATTCATCTTTCTCCATCGGGAAGGGCCTCACTTAGTGAAATTTCAGCAATACCACCACTGGAATAGAAAGGTCAGAGATAAATCATTTTGAGGTATAGAAATAATATGAGATTCTTCTATTGCTGTGCTCCAACGCAATGTAGGAAATAACTTGACCTTATAGAAGAAAGGTCTTAAACACCACATCCCCCCTGTGCCAGTAGGATTTAACCCAGTTTCTTTAATATATTTCATATTTTTCTGGTGTACAACCCCCATAACAACTAACCACGGTGCGTGTTCTTGGTGCAAACCCTTACCGTGGTAGCTCCCGACCATGTGTCCTGCACGCAGGGGCCACCACAACACTGGGAGATGATCCCTGTCTACCTGCCAGGTGCATGGATTAAGGAACAAGGATATGACAAAAAAAACTCAAGAGAACGGAGTGAAACAAGCCCTTCGTTACAGAGCCGTATCAGATCTCTTGTGGAAGATCTTTTCCACGATGTTGAAGATCTTTTCCATGATGCTCCAGAGAAGAAGATGCTGCAGGAGTCATTTCATCTCCAAAAACCATGTGTGCATTGCAGAGCTCAGAGGAAATTCCCAGCACTACCTTTATTCCTAAGGATGTTTGCCAAGTCAAGGGTTCAGTCTTTGTACAAGGAAAGCAGCGCTAAGGAACGGAGATTTTGCCACATCGCACAAAAATAACAGTGTGAAGAACACAAAAATTGGCAGGCTTTTCTTGTTCCCTACAATATTTCAGGAAAAAAAAAAAAAAATCCCCCAAACAAGACTTCCAAAACAATAACCTAAGGTTAAATCTTTAAATAGAGAAATACTTATAATTAGACTAGAGTTCAAAATTAAATGGAACTCATTTAAAAAAGTTACCCTTACCTCAGGTCAGCTTATCTGGATACCTAAATTTGGGTCTGGGAACCTCATGTTCAAAAGTTTCTGAAAATAGTCATAGCTCTGGTATTCAATGTCACGATTATCTGCTGGAACGATCCGGGAAGAATGTTGTGTTTGGAGAATCATCATCCTTTCAACTAATAGTAAAAACAGATATGAAAAGTTAAGGTTTTTATTTTACATTACAGTCACATGTTGTCAAATAAACAAATAGCTCTGTAAAACGTTACAAATTTTTAAAAAATACAAAGATTGAGACTGCTTGAGTCATTCACTCATACATTTACAAAAGTAACAAAGCACACGATATTTCTGCACGTTAATATAAATGGCGTCTCTTCATAGCTCAACCTTGTATTCAGCATTGCAATTAGGAGGCTTAGAGATTAACAGAATTGCTGTTTGCAAACAAGCAAGAAAATTGTGATAATGTAAACCATGCTATGTATGAATTATAAAATTACCATCCAATTTTAATATTAATAAAGCATATTAAAGAAAGCTCCTGAATTCACAACGATCATTTCTCTATAGTTTTGTATAAATGTGCTAAAATTGAGAATTATAGTACTCCTTCAAACCTGCATAGCAAATAACCATTTTAGAAAGCCTATCACCAACGTACTCAGCACAGACCTTCAGCGTATTTTCACAGTAGCCCTATTTAGATGCTGCTGAGCTCTGTTTATTCAAAACCTATAAAACATGTCAGGATTTCTCTTGCAGAAGAAATATGCACGATTCTGTTCACTTTATGACAGTTAGTGCTATCACTAACAAGAAGCTGAATGACATATTCTAGGGTAAATAGAAATGGCACGAAGGAGTAAAACAGAATATCAAAATTAGATTTATTAGATTTACAGAGTTTACCAGTGCTTTTCAGGGGCCATTTTTTTTTTTTTTTTTTTCCATTTTATCACGCATGCCACGGTGGCCAGGAGCTGGCCATCAAAAGCCACGTCCTCCAAGGGCACAAACTGAAGAAACCATCCTTACCCTCCTCAAACCTCCTGGTCCCAGTTCCTCCCCACCTGAGACCTTATTGATCCCATGCCTGTGGGGGAGAGAGAGGGATGGTTGGTAAGGTTTCACTTTTAAAGCAAATATAAAATAATAATAATAATGTTGCTGAGTTGCATCCTGCAGACAGATAACAGCTTTTATGGGATCTGTTATTCATATGTTTGGAAGAATATTAGATCTCTCATTTCCTCTAAATCAGTGCATTTTTTTTAAGCTGCTTCAAGCAGTTTTGGTCATTTTCTCAAGCATATTGTATAATTAACTGGAAAACACACATGCAAAAGCACAATTTTAAAAAGATTTCCATTGCAGCTTCACACAAGGCAATCGGACGAGCGAGGCTCGCGTCCCATCAGTTAGTTTATTTTGGCCGGGAGAAGACGGGGACCGGGAAGTTGAGCAAGGCGGCCACCAGGAGCAAGGGTCAGCGGGAGGAGACACAAAGCGCCCGCCTGTCACTCGCGCGTCCCCATCGCTGCTCAGGCGGCCGCAGCATCGGGCGCCTTTGGGCACTGCGAGAAAAGTGAGGGGAAATTAGATGAGACCATCAATTAAAATATTTGAAGGCTCGCAGTTAGCATACAATGACTAATTTCCTACTGAAAGAAAAAGAAAAAAAAAAAAAAGGCATGCTTGGTGGTGTGTATTCTGAGTATTATTTTAACACATAAGCAACAGTAGCGCAGAAAGGCCTGGTGTGGAGCGAGGATGGCGCTCAGCACCCCGAGCTGTGGCTCAATATAAACTCGAGCCCATGAAAAGCTGGAAGTTGATGTAAACAGCTTAGAATAGCCACGTGCATTTGTTGGCTCTGTTTCCACCATCTGGCTGCTCCATTGTGCTCAGCCACACGCGGGCTGCCGCAGGGGTGACAAACTCATACGTGGCAAGTGCCAGCAAAGAGCCCCGTCCGGTGGCATCCCACAGCCCCCACCAAAGCCCACCAGCCCTTTCATCAGAGGTGAGTCTTGCAATATTTTGGTCTGAAAAATCAACGTTAAGATGCACCTGCACGCTTAGCCATGCCTATTGAATAATAGGCTACCCCATATCTTGATTGCTACCCTGCATCTCGATTGCCTCGTGGGTGGTCAGTGCTGATGCAGCCTCTGCAGATGATCAGGACTGTCCTCCCTTGGGCACGTTGGCCATGGATAATCATTGTGAAAGGCTCCTGAAACTAAAGGCGCTATGTCAAGGAGAAATATTATTATTATTATTATTATTGCTAGCACTTGACATCTTCAGGTAATAACCACTTGTATTCAACTTTTCTACAGTTAATATTTTGGGAAGCAGCAAAGGCAGAAATCTGGGAGCCTGTTGTGCTGACACACAGAAAAAGTATTCTGGATTTCAGGATGCAAAACTGAACCCTGCCTGGCACAACCTGTACTTAGGCTGCTGATCTGCTACCTGTGCAAATTTGTGTTGACTACCTCCAGAAATATTATTAATTATTTTGTACAAATCATGTGGCTAGCCTGGTCTGCCAGTAAGTTCTTAACAACAGTCACCTTTTCTTAAAAGACCAGTAGTAACAAAAGCACCAAATGACATGGGAATATACACCCTGCAGCACCTGCCCTTGGTCCCCTTTCAATTATACCTCCCAGATTATTTCATTCTTGTGCTATTGAGAGACATTCCTCTGCCAGGTTGGATGCTTGCAAGACGTTGCAGGAACCAATTTACCCCCTGGAAAAGCAACACAAAACACCACCCCGAGGGTGTCCATGTCATCCCTCAGACCTGCTAGGGACCATGATGGCGCATCCGGCTCCACTCAACAGCCCCTCATGCCACCAAGGCTCTTCCAGCCTTGGTGGCTCTTCCAGCACACCAGTCGGTGTGCTACCACCGACTGCTGCACAGGCATCTGCACTCAACCATCCTGCAAGAACCATCCTACAAAACGTCAAGATCTCCCCATGTTACATGCATTTGAATGAGTGTCATGCTTTCCTAAACGTACTACGGTCCTCTAAAAGTCAGGAAGCAATAAATTCCACAAATAAAGGAGATCCGACATTCTGCATTCAGACCCAAAAGCCACAATCCAATCACAGCACGCACTGTTGCTGCAAAGCAGCCACCCTTCAGCTTCCAGTTAACTTCCAGCTAGAGACCTGAAAAACTGTATTTCGGGTCAAATCTCATTTATCTTGCTCACAGAAATCAATGGGACAACTTAAGTCAGTCAGCTGAATATCTGCTGGAAAACAACAGTGTATCTACACTTCCTCCTCTTGCACCTTCCTAACGTGTTCATATGCGCATGGCTGTTGTGATTCTGTAACCACCGCAGCTGACTTAGGGTTGAGGCTTCTCAGCATCTCTTCCATGTTGGGGAGCATTTGAGAAGCATGAGCACAGTCACTTAAGCATTAAGAAATGAATGCCGGGTTTATAATTTGACTTTACTTTTATGCTAAGACCTCAAATGGCTTTACAAACCCGACTTGAATCGTGCAGTAGCTCTGCACCATGAGCACGGCGCACTCTGGCTGGGCCAACTTCCAGGTAGATAAGCAGGCAAGGAGGGGGCAGCTTGATCAAAGGCAAAAGGCACGGGAATGCGCAAGGCAAAATGTATCCCGGAGGCTCCGAATGCCCAAGCATGACCTGCTTTCTATTATTATCTGAAACATTTAAAAAAATCTCCTGTTTTTAACTGTAAAACAATTAAGTCTCAACCTGCCAGCTAAGGGACTAAACTACAAGTCCATCACATCAGCTTTCACTTAACTGCTGCCGGGACTCACCTGTCACATCATTGGAAACTAAAGCTATTTATTTACGAGCCAGAAAGTCTGTGATCAAAAGTTTTTGTACATTTATCTCTGCTGCTCCAAACACATCTCCCACCCTTAATCAAACCACATCTTTAGCTCTTTTAGCTGTTTTCATTCCTTCTTTTTCTTGCGTGGTCTTGGCAGCAGAGCCGCCTATGACTGCAGGCTCCAACGTCAGTAGTATCCCCTACCCCAGAGCCTGCTACTAAGACATGTGAGAAACACAATACGCAGTCACTGTTTTCGCATATTAAGGTTTGGAAAAAAAATTATCAACCGATTAACATTGCGCCAGACAAAAAAATCCATTGTAAATTAATCATGAAATAATTTGCTCTTTCAAAACGAATACAATCGATAGTCCTTATGCTATTTTATACCGTCACGTAGATAAGCAAAAGAAAAATACAGGGACATATATTAAAATGTCTTATCAAGGAAAACGTCTAAAGTTCCTGCTTGGTTTTTCGACTCACGATATCAACTGCTCTCTTTAATCCACATTCTCACGTAAACTTATTTTTTTGCATTTACATGACAAAATCGCATTTCAAAAGAAAGTGAATTTCATCAGATACAGTAGAAGTTCCTCAATAGCTCACAAATGGATGTGCTGTAAAATGTACTGTCACCTAGTTAAAAACGAAAAGAGAGTGAAGATGCTAATTCTGCTGATGAAGATATTGTTTTTCCCCTCTTGTGCCCTATTCATTATGCAAGGCTGCAGAATATGAAGTGCGGTGTGTGATCCGGGCGATCTAATGATCTCCCACACCTGCTCATCTGGTACGATTTTAATTAACACTCCAAGGAGGTTTGTCAAGAGTAATCAAAAACATTGTCGCTTATAAAGCTGTGGCAAGAAATCAATAGTTTTCATCAGAAAAGGTAAGGTCTGGCATAACTGAACCATTTAATTGCTTCATTCCAATAAACAAAAACTGCACATTTTAATGACTTGATTTTGGAGATCAATATCTAGCCACATATTGCATTAAACAGCAACATGTGGTGGGATATTCGAGCCATTTCAATTCAAGACGAAGCATCCCTCTTTTTTATTTCATCTCGAGCGGCAATAGGCTGCCGAGCCCATGCGGGGCTATGATTTATATCAAATGAGTGACCTCTAGGGCCGTAAGACTCGAACGGGTGACTAGTTCTCAATGGTAAGCTACTGGCACTTGACAAAGTGCCTGAAGCAGAATGAATTTACTTCTCTTTTCCTCAATCATCAACAGGCTCTGCCCTGACCCCCATACTGACTCCTATAACAAGATCTCCTGTCTCCGACTGAAAAATTTACTGTCATGTCTACTTTTCATGGAGCTCAAGTGAGTACTTCTGTCACCTTCAGTGAACTGAGTCTGTAAAAGATTTAACTAAACACCAGTCGCAGTTTAAAAACTAAGCAAGTACAACTCATATAAAAAAATACCGCTTTTAGGCACTCCTGGCTCTTGCAGAGCCCTGGAGCTCTCCAATGCATTTGCTTGTTTAAATGTTTGCCAGCACAGAGTTAAAAGGTGCCGCATCTGGTATGATGGCAGGATCATAAAATTAGTAAAATTTAATACTACTGCAATCCTCCTCCCAGATGCAAACCCAACCAAAATGTAAATGTTGGTGAACCATGGAAGATTCAACAACGTGAAATTTTACATATGAAAAGGCATCGACTATGCATAAATCACAAAGCCTTTTGAATTTATTATATGATTTATATACAATGGAGAGCATCATCATGCTAAAACTACATGTGCCTATAGCAGTGATATTCAACTTCTAACTATTCGGGAGGTCTTTTATTTTAAAGCAATACTTGAAAAAATATTTCTGACACTTTCAATAATGACTATTATCACAGAATATACGATAGCCGGCTACACATGAAAACATGAATAGTGCATGTTAACATTTTACTACTGCTTTCCTGATTTTTAACCTGATAAAGCAATAGGAACTCAAAGTGCAGAGTGCCTTTCTATCAACAACAAGGCAATTAAAAGAATGACATTTGACGGTTTATTCCAACACCTCGCTGAAGCCTCGCACAAAATTTTCACTCCCTCTTTAATTTTCAATTCCTCTAGGCTGCCTGCTTCACAGCTCCTGGCTATTGGCTTTTACAATCTGTCCCCAGGGAGCCAGGAGTTATTACCCCTGTCGATGGAAGAGAAAGGGATGTTATTCCCCTGTCACCCTCTCCGGCTCCAGCAGATTCCTGGCGCTGATCTATAGCCTTCATTGGAGAAAAGCGCCTGACACGCTCTTCGTCCTCAGCCCTGTCAGATCCATCTACCTGTGCTGCTCGCATTACTTACTGGAGCCCCTGCTGCGGGAGTCGGACCCAAAATCGGAGAGGGAAACATTAAATTGCGCTTTCCCAGAGCGAACGTGGCAGAGGTGCCTGCACGCGGGACCGCGGGAGGTGCTCGGATGTGCCTCGAGCCTGGGCTCCGAAACAGCCAGAGAAGCATCTGAAACGATTCACAGTATGAAATGCTGAGCGTAATCCAAAACCAAAAGGATGTATAGTATACAGTGTAGTGGCTTTAGGCAAATTTAATATCACTTTCCATGCAGTTTTAACAAACTGCTTTTTTTTCCTGCTTATTTTTAACAGATGTCCCCCTGGCCTCTACGTAAAAGAGGCACTTTTGATGGTAGAGGAGAGGAAGCATAAGGCATTTATGACTCACATCACTTACACTCTGTCTATCTTCTCACCACATAAACCTATACATCAGCACTTTGAATGCATTATTTTCCAGGGTTACCCATTATGTTACCAGTAAATTAACCTTTGATTTGTAAAGTATCAAGATGGCTGCGTTAGTTGCTTGCCTTATATTGCACACCCCAAAAAAATGAATGGCTCTTTTCCCCTCCACACACAAACCGAGCAGCATCGGTCTCTGCCCTGGTATCCGATCACATCTGACACTGATCACGTCAAGCTGGAGCCAAAAACACTGTGCTCCGTATGACTATCAAACTCAAGATTTTTTTTGTTTTTTTTCCCCCTAATAAGTTTCAAGGCACCTTTAGTCTTCAGAAACCAGAGGCCCAAATCATTTTTATGGATTTTCAAAATAGCAGGGCATCACACCAACAAAGCTTCCCCTCTACCATATTTATCGTCGAGGTTCCTCTTCCCACTGTTTCACCCCTGCAGGAGCAGGGAAGTTCAAGGAGGAAGATGCTGCTGCTCCTGGTTCTTTCTCTCCCTGCATAATTAAGGATTTGGGCATTTTTTACACAACCGTGTGCGCTTCTCTCAGCTTCCTGAGATAGAGCCAATGCTATAACCATAATCAGCTTTATCTGGCCCAAGTCAGCAAACAGCATCTTAAGATGATTTAAGCAGGCACAGCAGAAGTTTTAAAGCACAAGTACTGAAATAAAAGGGGAATACTGAAAAAAAAAAAGGCAAGGGGGAAAGGGAAAAGGAAGGTGGTAAGTAGGCAGCTAACCACAGTATTTCTTAAGACTTTCTGGGTGAGGATATACCAGGTTGCTTTGTAATGGGGAAAAATGACTTAGTGCATTTAACTAAGAAACTAATAGAAATTAGGAATTATGGAGGAGAAAAAAGCTAAGTAGTCTGAAAACACTAGATATTTTCTCCTCAAGAGACACCAAGGCCTGTAAGTAGGGAAACAGGCTGCTTTCTCACATGAATTTTACTTTAATTCATTTATTTTATCCTCCTGAAACTAAAGTCATAACTTCATTCTTATTGTAAAAGATAATAGCTCTAAGTGGTTATGATTAAAATGCCAACTTCAGCTGGAGTGATGAGAAGAAAATTAAAGCAGGGACTCTCTGGGCAGTTAGGACTACATGTGAGCACATTTGGACAGTCAAAAATAAGTTTAGCTGTCTTTTGAATTCCAAATCTTAAACATATTCTGCATAGAAAAAACAGTATGATGGGAATACACGAAAAAACGCATAAAAGGGGAAATAACCATCTTAATTTTTCACATACCTAACAACATGGCATTTGAGGGAAGATGTTAGTATATTAGATTCTAATGGTCTCAATTTCAGGAGGTCATAAAGTTTCAAAAATATGCAAAATAAATAAGCAGATTTAGAAATTAAATGAACCAGGCAATGGAAATACTAAAAGCTGCATAGTGTTTCAATATATGGCTTAGTATATTCTTATATTATTCACAACATTAGTTATTTCCTGAATAAATAAAAACATATTTGGTCTGAAATGGAAGCAGTCAATTGTAGCTCAATTACAGATTTTAATTTTCAACTCCTAGCAGTTTTTATTTCTTCTTAAAGCCTCAGCTTTTCAAACGGAGCAGTTCTTAGAACTGCTTTGGCACTTCTTCCTTAAGTGAAAGCTGATCTGCTGCATTTCTGCCTGTCACGGGAGTGCATCCAGCCTGGAGAAGTGGGGGAAATCTCCGATTTAACCGTATGATTGCTGAGACCAAACTAACACACAACAAAGCTCTACTATGGACAGGGGTCTACAGTTCTTGCCTCCCTTAGCAGTCAAAGTAACCAGCAGCATGGACTGTCCTTGCTACAGAGTGATGCTGAGAGATGAGAGGAAAAAGTTTTGACAGAAATAAACCACAAAATTAATCTTCTTTTGCTTTCTAAACAAGCAAGCAGATATTGCCGTCATACCATGGAGGCACTTAGAACCCAAAATGCAAGTATTGTTTTGTTTCTGATTTTGTTTTAATTTGTATTCAGTCCAAATGGATGGCATTAGAAGAGCAGTAAAGGGATGCCAAGTACGAGGAATAAGCATTGGAAGAGCTCTTAGTTACTTGCATAAATCCCCCTAAACCTTGGAAAATCAACATGAAATGCATTTTAAATCATTGGAAGAGGTCCCAGCACTGCAGACCTCCAGCAGGCTTATTAAACATTCTCCTTGCTAGTCATTGATTCTTTAATATCAATTCAGAACAATCTTTTTTTTTTTTTTTTAAGTTGGAGTTTAAATTATTCCTAGTTGTGATTTATTATTCATAAGAGCCATTCAGAGTCATCTCAGTGCTTTCCAGCAACTAGAGGCAGGTACCAAGGTGGAACATCACTACTGATTCCACAGATAGCCCATTACTTACAAGAATAAACCAGACAAAGAGCCAAAGAGGGGCAAGAGGAAATAAATGAAGGAAAAACAGGGGACTGGGGGACCATAGCAGAGGAGGTGAAGGCCAGCTGTTGGGTCACTGATAAGGAATTAGGAAGAAAGAGTCTGAGGAATCAGAGGGGCTTTGGTGTGTCTGGGGCAGCAGATGATATCTTGCATAGGCTCGAATAGGACTCGAGCGATGAGGAGGAAGACCAAAGAAGAAGAAAGGGTGTTCGCAAAGACAGCTAGTCACTAGATCAATGGCGGGCAGGTTCTTTCAGGACTGGAGAGGAGCAATACCCACAGCAAGACCCAACACGATTTGTCCACCATGATAAAGGAAGAAAGATGCAGGAGCTGAGATCAATACTGTAGCAATGGCTGCCAAGACCAGTGATGTTAATAAACAGTGATTGGGACCAGGCTGCAGGTAACCAGCTATTCCCAAAAAGGGATGGAAAAAGCAGAGATACGAGGGCAGCTCCAGAGAATTCAAGTCATCAGCATCACGATATCACTAGAACCTTTTAAAGGCAGAGGAGGCAAGTCATAGGGAAAGTGTGAGGGGATGAGAATGAAAATTAGGAAGAATTACTGCAGAGAGGACCAGGCAGATTTTTGCCTCAGAGGATCTGTTAGCAACCCTATTGTGGCAAAGAGGGAAATAATCCAGTTATTCACCATGCGAAAGTTACCAAGAAAATCAGTACAATCAAATATAGAGATGCCATGTTTATGCCTGAAAGGTGTAGGAAGGAAATGGAAAAAGTATCTGGAAGCACATATGAGGTCAAGAGATTTTAATTTATTCTTTCTGATGATGCTGAATAGGTCTGAAAAGACCGGGAAGTCCACATCCATGCATGTTATTCTCCCTGGAAACCCCCTCTGATATTACTCCGGCATAACCCTGGAAATAACAAAACTTTCCAAAGCAACAGGCCTTCCCTCCTTCAGGACACTAATCTTCCATGGCAGAACGTGAGCCAAATTCAAACTGCAGTTTCAAAAAAGGCCGTCAGAGCTCTAAACTTCTCCCATGCAGGCAGCTTTCTCCCATATGAGCTTAATTACCATCAGCTCTAGGGTTTCCCTCCTCATCTGAGTTCTTAATCACGAGCTAAATAACATCTTTCACACGTTCCACGTTATAAACACATTACAATTGCAAGTCTAATGGGTTGCTTTTGGTCATTATAAACAGCTAACAAAGTGCATTTTGCTCTGCTGCGCGCAGTGACATGGCGCGATGTCCTCGAGAAGACGACCCTAACCAAGAGCAGCTGTGTCCAATTGCCCTACATGCCACAGCTCCAGGACCTCCGAACAAGCTATATGGAACTGACAGTTTAAAGCTCCCTTTTAAGAGAATATCAAGGTCATAAAATTCAAATCCATATTCTAAATCCATTCCTCATCAGCCTTTGCAACTCCCAGAAAGTCACATGATCGCAGCTGGAATTAAAAAGGGGGCCCTTTCCTTTAATCCAGCAATAACCACCATATGTTGCATTACCCTAGAAACAACAAAGGAAGGGAGAGGATGCGTCTCCAGCTCCGCAACACCAAATGCCCATCAAATCAAACCAAGCATTTCTTTTTACACATTTTTTCCATTTTATAATATTGCACAAATAAAAATGCCATTGATAGGGGGGAAAAAATGGTTTCTTTAAAGTCTGCTTGTTGGAAATTTTGGGAATTGCCAAGTAAAAGTACTTCAGGTCTTTTCAGGTTCACCAAAAGCATATAAGGGAGATAAAACATTTAAAACAGATAATTTGGTAACACAGAAACCCACAGCTTTTTCAGTGGGCACAAGAGAGGTGCCCTGTCTGCTGCAGCCACCAACACAGGGGGACCTTCAGTCTCACGGGCATAATGTGTCCTGGAACCAGCACTGCTTTGGGAATACTTTTTATATATGTTAGTTTGGAAGATGGAAGAGATGAGTTTGTTCTTTTAGTAGAGTTATTCTAGACAAATTATAAAAGGGCCTATCATTTTTATTGCTTATTTAGACAACGGAGTTTCACTACTTTCCTTTTATTTTCCTGAAAGCAAGCATTAGTACAGGCTGAAAATTCAATTTAACTTGCATGTTCAAGAGATATTTATCCTGTTTCACGAAGGAGATACAAAATTAAGGCTGTGAACTGTATGATCAGATCTGTCGTTAGCAGAAAGGATTTCAGAAATCTGCATTGATTTGTGCTCGTGAGTCTGCATTAGCCTAATCCTCATACGCAAGCGCTAGGAGTCCAGGGAGAACCAATTTTTCCCTTCACAAAAATTACATAGCCAAGGCTTTTTGCAGGAGAAACGACACCAGGCCAAGGTGCAGCCGCCCAACTCCAAGCGCATTGACCTCGCGGGATGTGTCTGCGGACGGACTTTGCACTGGCCCTACCGAGTCCAACCTAGCATGGCATGTGGCATATGCCCCCTTTTCTTTTCTTTTTTTTTTTTGGT
>VZSV01000054.1:997625-1028637 GCA_013398735.1 Nothocercus julius
TTTATTCAAAAAAAAAAAAAAAGAGGCCAACCTGTAACTACAGAAAATCCAACACATCTGTTAAAAGGTTGACAAAGAAGGGAAGTCGGATGCTGGGACAGAAAGGCACTTGATGGTTCCTTCAGGAATCTAGCTCTGAGAGCCAGCATGTGTTATTAAAAACAAACTACTTGCGGTAAAAGTCTATTTCTGGGGATTGTTTACTGAGAAGAAATGTTTATTCTCCAGGGCAGTATTTAAAGCACCACAGAAAAGTGCAAAGTGTTCCTGAAAAGATACACCACGTAATAAAATGCAAAAGGGAAATGGTGACAATATTAGCTTTGCATCAACTCATTTACAGTAATTTCAGTTTTCATGTATTTGAATTAAAGGAAATTTCCCATAACAAGCTGCTGAACCTAGTGAAAGGCAACTTGTGATGTTTGCTGTAGTACAATTTTTGAAACCTCAAACATCTTCACAGAAGGTTGAAGATTATTTTCGGGATTACTTTATAACTGAGACTGCACAGAGCAAAGCTTGACGTTGAAAAATAGACTTAATTATTCCTATGAAAAGATTCTTGGCAGAGGCCCATTTCGTATCAGCTTAAAATACACTGCTCCATTGGCAGGATCGCATGTTTACAAGCGCTGGATTACAGGAGTAACCACACCTCCAGGCTAATTTAAAACAATTTCTGTTAAGCAGAAACAGTAGTTTCTTCTCTTTCTGGTTTCTTTAATTTGGAAGAGGAGGAGGGGATGAAAACACCACATGATAGAAAGGGATTTATTATTATTATTATTATTATTATAACTACCAGCTCATCCAGGTGCTGCCCAATAAAGGGCAAAGGGCCCATTTTAACCCTCCTTGTCTGCTGCCAGACGCTATTCAAGTAACTTTTTTTTTTTCTTTTATGTTGACAAAGCATATAAAAAACAGGCTTTGATTTGCTAGGGCAAAGCTCCCCAGTACATAGGATCCTTCTCCCAGAAGCTTCTTCCAGCAGCTCCCCCAAGCACTAACTTGTCTCAGGACCTTTTCTTCTCCTCAGCTAAGTAACCCCCAGCATGGTATTTAGCAGGCCGTCATAGCCACACTCTTATTACCAGAAGATTCAATTTTAAAAACACATAGTGAGCAATTCCCTAGTGTGAAAGGCTAAACTAAAGAGTTCCTGTTGTCTGCTTTTTAAATAACACCTATTGACCACTGCACTACTGCCTCTCATCTTCTCTACCAGAAGAAAAAATGCTAGAGGTGTTTGCCAGCTACGTTGGGGTGAGAGTTAAAAGCAGATGTGGAAGAGAGGAAAGATGATCACATTGGGCATGAAAGGAGAAAGATGAACTTGCGAGAGCTGTAGAAGCAGAGAGATGAGTGAAAAGTGAGGGGTGCAGTAGCCTCTGCTTGGATGGTTTCAGTCCAGCTGAACAAGTGTTCCCATCAAAACAGATACCCCACCATCTAAGCAGGTGGGAGGGAGCAAATACCATCAAAAAAATGCACCCCTGCCCCTACAGACCGGTATGACACTCAAGAAGGTTAGATTACCAGGAATGCCACTGTGAATTAATAAGGCTTTTTGGCCGCCTTAAGTGTTCCCCATCTCTCTATGTCCCCTCTGCCTTCGTGACCCTTAATCATAGAATCACAGAATGCTTAAGGTTGGAAGGGACCTCTAGAGATCATCTAGTCCAACCCCCCTGCACACGCAGGGTCACCTAGAGCAGGTGGCTCAGGGCTGCGTCCAAGCATAGTGAAGAAAAAACATTTGAAACTGCCTTATTCTAGAAAATAAGCAGGTAGACTTTGAGGGGGAGAAGAACCTTCTTTCCACCACAACAGTGCAAGATGTCCAGACAGTGGGTTTTCTCCCTTTCTCCTGGACAGCTTGCAGTGGACCTGACTAGAGGGGGAAGGCGCCACTGAAACCACACAGTGCACACTGCTGCTCAGACCCGCGCAGCACTAGAAGACAGACAACAGAAATCCTCCCCAAAGAAATTAGGGCTTCTTAAATGGAAGAACTCAACATTTTTGCTTAGGGGTCTCTCCTCCGAGCGCCTGACAGCAAGAACCCTAGCCAGGGTTCAATACATTGTCATGCTCCCAGTAATCCCTATTCTTCCACAAGGGTTTCCTACAAAATCAGGGGTCAAAAACAAGTATTTCTGATCTATTAAAAAGAAAAGCCACCATTATTCATCATAAGACAGCAAAAGGCTTGACATTTAGTTTTCTTTGTAGCTTATTCAAATGTTAATAGGAATTCTTGCAGCCTCAGTGACCCTGGTTGCTTTGCTTTACTCCCCTTTTACCCAAGGTGAAGAAGTCTCTGCATTTTCCTACCTCATAAGCTTTTCAAAGACAGAAGTTTCTCTTTAGAAGTAATGGACAAAAATTGTCTAAGCTGAACTGAGGGAATTGATACTGTTGTGTGAAAGAATGAATATGGCTTTTTGATCTTCGCCATTAGGCTCTGCTCATTTGAATAACAATCTGAATATTTTTGAACATGAAACTGCATATGAATTCAAAAATGAATTTGAATAACATTCATTTGCTTCTTTTTAACAATTACCAAGTAGCGTGTCACGGGCTTCCATAACTACATGTAGCACTAAAACATCTTTGTCAAGTCTTGGTGAAGGTTTGAAGATGCCTCCCTTCCTGCTGCTCTCCACCACAAACAGGACTGCACAGCCATGTGCCGTCCCCCAAAAAGTTATATATATAGGAGGACTCTCAAGCTCCTTCAGCAAACCACCACGATATATTACAACATACAAGACATCTCCTTTTTTACTGTTATCCGGTATTTTCATGAAATATGTGGGAGGAGGAGAAACTAGAAAGTAGCCTATCCTGATATGAATAAATAGGCTACATACAATGGAGAGGCTACGACAACAGCTAGAGAAAATGAAGATATGCAACCACTCTTCTCGGAGAAATACTATGCAATAGAACTACACCACAGCGTGCAGACCTGAGGATGCTCATGGCAAAGTCGCCATGAAAAGCCTCAACTTCACTACTTCAACTGAATACTTCATTCAGATCTGTTATTACTAGTTGGTCTATTAATCTTCTACTTGATTCTTCTATTTTCTCAAGATGAAAAGCAGTTTCAAGTGTCTCAAACTTCTCGGACATTGAAGTTCGCTGCTTTAAGTGGAGGAAGAAAGAGAGGGAGAGAGGGAGAGAGGGAGAGAGGGAGAAGAGAGAATATCTCTATTTTACAAGTCTTGGCAAATATTCTGAGAGCATGAATTTTTTTTTCTTTAATACCTCAGAACCAAAGATACAAAAAGACTTTAATCTCTCTGTAGACTTCTGTGCTGTTTATATGCAGCAAAGAGAAAATCACTAGCATATGTCCTCGCTGCTGCAAATTAACACTCAACTGTCACCCTTGCTGAAACCCAGGAGTAATTATTCCTGCAAATAAGCACAAGGGCACTATTCATTCAGGTAAATACCATTCCACGTAAGGACGGCAGAATCGGGGCCCACGAGAATAGCAACGCATTTTTAAATTGCCTGATGGATCTCCATTTTCAGGGAGAAAATGAAGATCAGTAACTCCACCTCACCAACACAGTGATCATTTGAAACCCAAATAGCTACGTGTAAACTACAGCAACTGCATTCTTTGAAATAACTCCCTACCAGCATTTGAATCTTAGGTTACATCTGAACCTGGCTGATACCTTGTGCAGATAACCTGTCCCCTCCTTTTCCCCAAAGCACACGAGGGACTTCCAGGGCTGGCTGGTCAACATCTCTTAACCACCTCTGACACCTAATTCGGAGGAAGATACGTGGTCCCCAGGGTGGATCTCCTACTCGTCAGCCAGGCAGCAAAGTGTCTGGCACAGGGAGAAGGATACCCAGGACTGAGCCCTCAGCGCAGGGAAGTGTTTTAGGGAAGGACAAAGTCTCCCCTAAAAGGCGGCCCTGAGTAGGGGGAAATATTCCACTTGTGCTGAAAGTTTGCTTTTTATTTGTTTGTTTTCTCCTCCTGTACAAGCTGGGATACAACTACAGTATGCCTGTAAATAATTCAGATAACTGACATTCTTCATATCATTTAATTCTTGCTCACCATCTCTGAGAGTGCTTTCTTTCTGTGGCATATTACAAATCCAATTCCACCGGTAGCTATTGTCAATTCCTAATATATTATCACATACTACAAGATATTTTATGCTTCCCTTTAACGTCAAGCTCCTAGAGAGAAGTGATTACAGACAGATCACAATTAAAATATAAAATAAAAACAAAGTTCACAGTAAGAGGAAAAAATGGCTGGAAATAATCCAAGTGTGTCATGCAGGCTCCTGATATCAAATCCTAAGACCTCTAACACTGTTGTATAGCTTAAAAATAAAAGCTCATCATTTCTGAGTCAATCTTGTGGTTCTTTTTGGCTTTAATTTTGGCAGGAATAGCAACTTGGAGCAAAGGTCATCCACTACTGAGGCAGGACAGAATGAGGAATGAACTCAGATATCACTAGTTATTTATATTTATATATTTTAATATATGTGTTGATGAGTGAACAAATTTTCTGTTTTATTATAAGTACATATTTAAAGTCAGCGTTCACTCAGCAGAAAAGCAGACACATGGATGGGAATGCTCACGGTGCTGCCCTACTCCAAAGGCATCTGGTCAGTGCCTACAGATTATTAGCAGCGTAGGCGAAGTATCTGTGCCAGTAGGATCTTGCCCTTTTTCTGGGAACACCAGAGCACAAGGCATTGGTGCGACTGAGTCTGTAGAACAGACCATCTGATAAAGCTAAGAGCTGATATTCTAAACTACCTTGAGATAGGACATGATATAGAAAGGAGTCCCAGGGAAAGGATGAGACAAGATACTCTGGATTCCACCCAAACCATCATTAGACTATCAAAGCATCAATAAGTAGGTACTTCAGATGAGCAATGGCACAGTCCCTGGGAGAGAACGGATTCATTGCCACATATGAAAGAACAGTTTCTTCAGAGATTCGCCTTCCCCAGAGCTTTGGCTAATCTCTCTAAAACTGGCAAGAAACACAGCAATAAACACTGTCCTGAGCCTTAGCTCAAGTTTCTGCTACATCTCCAGTTACACAAACTCCCCACACAAGGGTGCTATCCTGCAGCAGAAAGGAAGGATGGAAATTACATTTACACTGCTCTGATTTGTCCCTCCAACACGTTATTTCATCTAGAAGGTCCATTCCCCTATTCAAATAGGGGGTGAACAAGGATACTCAACAGCCCTCTACTTTGACTGCAAAGAAGCAGTTTTTTAGCAATGCTGTAAAGAAAAATATATAAATGAAAGATAGCCAAGTGGTATAAAAACGTTTCAAAATATTTCAATAATGACATTTAACACAGCTAAGTATTTAAAAGACTCCCATTTGCATAGTATATGAGCACCATCTTCCTCCTCTTCCTTCACTCTCAAATCATTTGGATGTCTCTTTACAATACCTGCTTGAAGATAGGAAAACGTCCACACTGTGGACTCGTGGCTTCTCCAAGAGGTCTGTGGTGAAATAAAACATAAAACAGATCTCCAAACTCAGAGAGCACTACTCTTATCACAAGGTCCATCATTTCTTCCTGCAGAGATAGCCTGCAAGCCATTCTGCCTTCACCTATGAAATAAAAAGCAAATTAGACTCTACAAGTCCCTTCAAAATGCTCAATAACACATGGCAGTCATTTCACCTACCTCAGACCCAAGCCTCATAGCATCAAGTGGCTTCTGTAATACCAGTTGTGCAGAAAATGCACAAGGAGGAACACTGGAATTAAGTCTTGCTCTCCTAAACGGAGGTTCCCAAAGGGGCTTGGTTAATTAAGGACTACAGAATTTGGTTCACGAGTTCTGCAGCAATGATAACCCAATGAACAGTCCTCTCCACAGCCACCACCCAAAGCAGGCCCCTTAAAGGCAACACCAGGCAAAGATACACTACCTGCACCACCACCATGCTCAAAATATTATTTATTCAGTCTGCAAGAGTCCATTGCTTGCATGCAATCCTGAAGATGCATATTCAGGTGCCTTTTCAAATTTGGTCCCCTGCTCTGTGTCAGAAGAAGGTTTGCTGAGCACTAGAGTCAAAAACCCAACCTCAGCTGCAGCCTCCTGCACTACACTGCAGAAGTCCCCCAAGACCCTGTACTGGGGCTGCCTTCTGTAATATCCCCTGCCTCCATGAAGCACTATGAAAATAAACCCATTAATGATTGATAGGTGCTCACATATTGTAAGGTTGAAGGCCATACAGGACAGAGAAAAATTAACATATTCAAAGAGAGGATTACAGTATGTTTCTCAGTTTTTCGCCAGCTGGAATAATGCAGCAATAGCACGCAAAATAATTGTACAATTGTTGCATTCTGAGATTCATTCAGAAGCAGCCTCTTTCAGAAATAGTGAAACACCAGGCCAGTAAAAAGGGGTGCCAATGAATTCCTGATGCATTTGTATTTTAATAAGCAACCCTGGACTACTTTTTGGTGGCGTGAAACAGCTCTTGCACTTTAGCCTGACAACAGTGGCAGACGTGAAGCAGTGCAATATCACAACTCTTAATCATTCCAAAAAACACCTCTCCCCCTCAATTTCTCTTCCGCACAATGGTACCACTTGGGGGATAGAGTCTCCTTGGCAAGCACTGCCAGGTCCATAAAGCAGCTTCACAGAGCTGTGGGTCACTGCTTCTAGGTTAACATTGACAGGAACTAACAGAGTCTTCATAAACATGACAAACTTTGTTTTAGAGCTGACAAACCATCGCCACGCCGCACGCTATGGGAACGGAGGCGGCGCTGCAGGAGCACACCCGGCACTGCTCGCATAGATGGGATTTGTCATCATGCAGCCCCTACCCTGCAGGAGGGGGGCAGTGAGGAGGAGGAGAAGGAAGAAACTACTTTGAGAAACACCCTAGACTGTAGTATTTCTTGTACAGACCTGACCAGTACTAGGTACAATAACGTAACCTTGGGGAAAAAAGAAACAGAATCAGTAAATAACCGGGAGTACTTTATAAGTGAGCAACACAACAGCTCTGCTCAGCGCTGTCATCAGGGATGCCTGGCTACATTCATCACGATGGTCTCCCGTCTCCTTCCCCAAGCCAACTGGGACTCGAGCCGCGGTGGAGAACAGCTCATTCATCCATGGGGGAAAAAGCTTCACACAGCTAAGGAGTTTCCCAGTGCCGAAGTATATTATCATTTCCTCGCGACTCTTGAAAAATGAGGGGGAGAAATAAGATTTTTTTTTTTCTTTCTTTTAGCTCTTTTAACATTAGTTTGTATTAGAAACAAAAGGAACATGCTATCCAAGCTGCTAGCATATTTCTCTCAGTATGTGCATGCTATTTTCAAGTTTAACTCTGCAGCAAACTCCAGGGTTTGCTTGAATGGAATTACACACACGATGAAGTGCAGTTAATGTATGACAGATTACTGGTGGGAAATTGAAAAGCAGTTGCGGGGGCCTTTGATGGGAATCGCATCAAAGCCTCTTCCTCCACAAACACCATATAGGCAAGGTGAAGAAATAGTAATGGGAAAGTACTTACAAAGGGCAGAAGAAAGGAAAAAAAAGCTGCAGCCTTCAAGTGGTAGCATTGACTTTATTCAATAGGGTACAAAAGAAAGAAAGAAATATATATCCTCAGGAAAGAAGAAAACCTCAGTACAACACAAATAAGTTGTATTTCAGATGGTTCCACTGTGATCATAAAAGTGATATGTAGTAGTAATAGTTGCTAAAAAGGTCACTCTCCAAAGCCATCTGGCTTGGTCAAAATGCAGAGCATTTCTCTAGCATGTCCTCCTCACAAAAATAATTAAACAGAGACAAACCATCATCGCAAAGTCTTTTCTTTCTCTCTGTCCAAATTATTAATCACAAGCTGAGCAAGGGGAGGGCAGGCGGCACAGGATCGTCCTCACCTCACAGCATGATCAGGCTTCAGCCACTGTTATCAGCAGTCCCGTGTGGATCTAGGTAAAAGGATATTTGCTTTTGCACAATCCAACATTTGGTCAACCAGTAAAGTTTGCCGCATGGAGTCTGCACATAACACAGAATCACTGATGTGACTCCTGCCTTTCCATTTCCAAAGATCCTGCAGCTACTAACACTATTACTTACGTTAACAGACTGCTTCCACTGTAGTCCAAAATACAGTCTCTATTAGAATAGTCTCTATTTTTAAAGGGAGACACAGCATAAAAAGGCCGGGCAAGGACAGCGGAGACGGTGCTGCCACCTTTTGGACAAATATAACGGTGCTAGAGAACTTGACTTGATTTTTTTCTCCTGTTGTTAAAAATTGAAAATTCATAAACACAACATAGCCCAGCTCTGACATGACACTTTTGGACCCCAATTACTCTATTACACACATATAACTTAATATTACAGACAAAAATGGTTTATGCTATTTCTCAAATAAGTTCTACTTACGCAACTTAAAGACTTTGAATAAAAAGCTCCGGTTATAAAGCTTTGAGTCCAAGGACAACCGCTCAGTTACGGGCAGGCAGCTATGGAGATACAAAATGCAACTATTCTCTCCCTGAAAAGGCAAAAAGGATGGGAAAGATCAATGGGAAGGCAAAGGAAAGGATGTCTTATCCATTGCTAAAGGATGTAGCCAAACAGTGAGCACACACTGCAGGCATTGAAAGAAATGCTGGCAAGTACTTTTTTACTCAGCACCAATATTTGGCAGCAGAAACCACACTCTCTCACCAGTTTTCTGTGTAACACTATCATTATTTATCATGTTTGGGTAGGATCCAGAAGATACCTGGTGAAGTGAGCAGCAAGGAAGAGCCATGGAAAGCAGCCACAACACAGAGTGTCTCTTCCTGGTCATTTCCTCACACCTCAGCTCCAACAGGATGAGACAATTTCTGCAAAATCACAAGAGCAGAAAAAACAGCAGAGGAATGATGCAACTCCTTCATACCTGCAAGCCCCAAGACTTTATCTTCCTTCAGTTCTGGAAAGGACAAGCTGACCTACCCGCAAGTTAAACCATGGCTAGGGCATGAGGAAGAGACACTGAAAAAGTGAAAAAGGCCACGTGATGTTTCCAGCAGTTTGCTCTACTTCATAAGGAAGCGACGAGTTACCGGGTCGGTGGACTGAAAACACATGCTCTTCACCACCACCTCACGTGCGAGGGCTAAGCCGACCCTTTGAATGGAGGCTCTACAGAACCCTCTGGCCCTCAATAACATTCAAGGCAAACATGATGCTCCAGGGACACCATCCACGCACTTAGGATCACGGAAATTAATGGTCATGGGGATTAATCTAATTCAAAGAGCGAGTTAATAGCTTCCATGGATGGTCTCGACAAGGGAGCATCTCAAGACATCTGCATTGTGCTGAAGGATCATCTGTTTACATGGCTTTGGAAGGACAAAAACCCAAGAGTATGGGAACACACCATAATATAGTCCAGCTTTCTTAACATTTAATACAGTCCAATACTAACCTAGTAGATTTTTCTGAAAGCTTTTCTATTTCTCTTCCTTGTGACCTTCTTGAGATGCACCTTGAGGATGGTTCTAAAAACATTCCTTTGGTATACGCTTAAATTATTTTACTAAACTTTTGACTCTCATCTTCCCAGGAGCATGATACACTTCTGTCCATTGCAACAGGCTTTTTTCTAAGCATTGCAAAATACAGAATTTCTATATGCCCTTGTCTGATTCCATATAAATATTCTTCTTTATGAGATGGCATGAAAAAATTGTTCTATTCCCCACAGTGTTCAGAGAATGTCCTGATTTGCTGAAATTAAACAAAGCCCTCTGCCTTTGCAGAAATCTTGTGACTTCATCCAGGAAACATATTTCATTACTATCATTTCAAAAAATAAACATCTGCTATAGAAACTGTTTCCCTAACATGAAAGCATTCAAACAAAACAAAAGATGCATTTATATCAGACTAACAATTGAGCACTTAGAAGAACAGAAGAGCCAAATGAAAATAACTGAATTAAAAGGCAATTCATAAGCGTTATGTCAAATAATTTTCACTGATGCCATCATAATCTATCAGCTTTTCTTTTTCTTTCCTTTTTTTCCCAAAAAAGCTCCCAAAAAATAGAAAAATTAAATAAAAAAGATAAATAATCAATAGCTTGTGACACATTTAAAAAAAAAGCTAAATAGTGAGAAACAGTCAATGATGTTAATCTTAATTAAAACAGATTAAATTAATCTAATTGGCTTTGAATTTATTTTGCACACAGATGAAGACAAACAGACCATCTGCATTATTTTAACTTTCCTTCCTCTCCATTCCCCACTATGCAGTTGTTATAGAAAGTGTTTTTTGCCGATTTGGGGCTTTTTTTTTTTTCTTTTTTTGGGTTGAGCAGTTTTTTGAGAAAGACTGAAAGCAAATTGCATAAATTCTAGCATTCACATTTAAGTCAGTCTCACACTCCCCACACTTCTTTTGACCAGTGTATCTAAAAATATTATTTAATTTATTTTCAAATATCTTAAAATCTACAATAATCACAGTAGAGGCAATCGGAGCCTTCCTTATTTACTCTACTGCTTACACTTTAAGGATTTCAAATACAGAGGAGGAAATATGGAAAAAACTGCCTTCTTGTCTGCAGTATTTACATGCTTTACATAGCTTAAAAATATGTGGCTTATTAATAAGTGATTTTTCCACCTCCTAAATAAGCTTTTTATTAGCATGACAGACCTTTACTTGCAAGTGTCAAGCAATTTAATACTGAACATGTATCCTTTATGATGTTTAATATAAAAGATAGTACAGTATTTATATCCCTCACAATAAGAGAATGGATTGTTTTAAGGTTATACAGCCCAGTTGTGATAAAGAAAGAAGGAACCTTACAAAATGATAAATATTTTCATTAAAAAACTTTAAAACTAAAAGTTCAAAGATATGTTCTCCTCTCTTATATCTTGTCAAAACATGACTTAGGACCCAAAACTAATCTACTTTCAATTTTATTCCATATTTCAGTGCTGTCATAGTACTCAGCAGAGAGTATTGGAATACGATCATTTTTTATTTTGTTGATGTTACCGACAGCTTTATTTCACAAAGCAATCTTATACTATGTCTACCACTGGCAGGTCACACAGGTCAAATAGTCTATCCTTACAGGTAGAGAGCTTATTAAATGGCACGTCTATTAAACCCAATGGACAACATAAAGAAACATTTCAGCAAAATACTTTTAGCATAGTTCAATGAAGACATGGCAAAAGGGTATTAAATAATTGGAACTGAGACCAACAAGAATTTTTTTTAGATACACCTTTAAAATTATGCTTTATACAAAGCATTTACAGCCCATAGTAGTAGAGAAACCTGCAGAAGGATGAACTTCGCCTGTGCAAACATTTGCTTTGCATTATACATTTACATATACACTCTGTGTACTGACATTTAGGGCTATGTAGCTTAGCAAAGATAAGTTTCTGCTTTCTAGGACTGCGATTAAACATTCAGTTTAAAGTCTTCATGAAATTAATACAATACCTTCTCTATTTGAAAGTATACTTCAGAAATATGGACTCAATACAGAGAATTATGTGGACCTTCTAAGATATTACACAAAGATTTGAACTGAAAGGGCGCATGCTTTGAAAAACAGAGGAAAATATTTATTGACATAATTGTGATTTTATCTTTTTTGGCATTTCTTTTCATAATTTCACTATTTACTGGTTACCAATCTTGCATTAGATGTTGCTCTCTCAATATTTATATAGGAATGATTGTATTTAAAGAAGATAATAAAGAAAAAGGCATCTTTGGACTGGGAAAGCTATACATTCAAATGTGCATCTTCAGACTTAACCCTTGCAGCCCAATCAAAGAAAGCATTACAGCTGACTTTTTAAACCATATATACTTATTTGTATAGAACTAAAAATCTGAATATTGGTGTCCAGAATCTGAGGCCGCTCATACAGACTTTATTAAAGCGCTGAAACCACTGTTATCAGAAGATTCCCCTAGTCGGATAATTAATAAGGTACAGAAACATAAAACATGAGTTGTTAAAGTTTACAATTACCTCCCCTCACAGCTCCATTCTAAACGCACTGTCCTTGCTTTAACACGTAGTAAATCATCTACCTAAATGTATTTGCACCCAATCATTTTTTAAAGTCACAATCTTTGTAGTGTCAACTTGTCAAGGGTCAAAGGGAAGAACAGGCAAGATTCCCAAATCAATCTGCTTGTAGAAACTGTCTCATTTCATTTCAAATTACCTGCTGTGGCTGAAGCAGGCTATGGACAAACTGCCTTCCTCCATAAACCATGACAGCACAGGTCGAACTTACGCGATCATTCATAAGGGGCAAGTCATGCTGGGTCTGTCATTAACTACTTTTAAACTGCTGTGCAGGGTTAAGTGATCTTGCAGGGCAGCAGCAGATATAAATACTATTTGGACAGTTTAATGTCAAGCAAGAACTCCTTGGGGATTAAAACTGTGTAACCCAATAGCAGTGTTATCAATGCAAGGATTAAGGTACTTTGGAACTGTTTCTTACTGTCATGAATTTTCAGGGTTTTGCATGCTTATTAGGATCTCAAGATATGCCTGCTACATAGCTAGCTGAGAGAGAAACAAAAAGTAAACACAAAATAAAAAAAAAAAAATCACTGTATGGTTGCATGGTTTAATAAACTAGGTAAGTAAATACTGCGAAACAACTTACTTGGTACTTCAGTCATTTTCTCTTTAGTCATCATTATGCAGATGCTCCCAAATGAGTGAGGCAGGTACCTGCTAATAATGACAAAAACAACCATCTTATTTTCAGCCTCTATGGATAGCAACAGCAGCAGGAAATTGGTTAAACTTATAATTAAGCTGGCCTCAGCACCAAAAAATCAAAGTTCTTAAAGGTATATATGAATTTTTCTTAATTTTTCCTTAGAGTTGTAATCTTACTTAGTGATTATAGACATAGTTTGCAGCACCCTTAACACAAATGTCTTCAGTCGTACAAATACTTTTATTACTAGAACATGGAGGAAGTGGTCAGTATTTCAATTTGTTGAAGCAGCTAAACTCTTGCTCATCTTAAGATGCACTACTCTAGTATGATATATACGCTAAACTATATATGAAATACAGTGCAGTAACGCAAGGGAGCTGATTTACCGGTATCTCATAAAGCACAACTGCCAGTGGCACTAAGAAAGAAAGAAGTAAACCTTAATCTAACAAAATTCCAAACTTCAGAGTCACCATAACTTAATGTAGAAGGAAGGTAGGACCAAGAGTACATATGCTTTGGGGAAAAAAATGTACATATATATCAGCACACCTCCTTCAGAACGGAAGGCCACTTTCTGAGGGAGACAGGACAATGCTGGGGTTCGGAGGCCAAACTCCTCGTAGGAAACGTATGGTGCAATGGTAGAGAAAGTGCCAGTCTGGTGGCAGGACAGATTGGCCCTTCCTTTGTGTGACTTTGCCCACTAATCACTTAGCAGACGCAGCTCAAGGGAAACAGAGCTATCACCTTAATTTTAGAGTCTAGGCACTACGATGCACTCTTCAGTTTTCTAGATGGAATCAACCACTAAGCCATGAAGAGGCATCAACAAATCTCTTACCTCTCCAATACATACACTTAGGTGGGAAGTATTCGGTATGCCAACCCCACTCTCTTAAGGCACCATCAGCTTCCGACCACAGGTCCAGCAAGGTGGGAGCTACTAGAGCAGCCTGCAAATTAAAGAAAAAAATTTGAAGAAAGTGTTAAAATATTGGAGAAGAAATGCCATTTTGCCCTCTTCTGACAGTTTCTTTCTGAGCATTTCAGACCTAGAACAAAGTTTCTCCAGAAGTTCAAAGTGCATTAGCACTTTTGATCCAAGTTTACCAACCAATACCTATTATTTTTTTCTTTGAATTGTGTTTATTCTATAAACAAAAATAAAATTGGATTTCCAAGCTTCCTCCTCACTTACAGAAGAACATTTGGCAGTAGGGAAAAAAAAAATACTGTGTTTATATATTTATATCAATGTTGTGATACAAGAAGTTTCATAATCCTTTTCTTAAGCTTATGCTATAATTTAATGTTACCTGCCTCTGCATCAAATCCAGTCTCCAAAAAAGCTGAAAAGTCTGACTAGACAAGACAGTCTTACAAAGTCAATAAATTTGTTATCACCTTGAAAATTGTACCAAGCTGGTTTATCAGTCTTCACCAGGCTATAGATCCTGGGTTTCCGTTACTCAGTGCCACAAGGAAAGGGATTTATGACATGACCTTTCTGGCAGTCCTCCTCAATATCCAAACACTACATAGATAGAAACAATTTGCCTTTTGGGGGAAAGTTCTTTCCTATGTTTTCCTCATGGAAAACTTTCTCTCTTTCTATGAGAGGTACTTAGGTATAACTAGGTAGAAGCTTAGGTACAACTTTCATCACGAAAGACACATGGGTATACAGTAATAACACAACAAAAATCTAATATAGCAACTACATTTAGGACTTGTAAATATCCTAGTTCTGTCAAAAAGCTTACAGAAGAGAATTAAATTGCATTATTTCTCTATAGAAATGACAGTGGAACAGTATCATAAATGATAAGCATTTATCAACACCAAATAGCTCAGGTATCCTCAATTTCATAGAATTAGGGACTTCAAGAAATAAGACAGTAACAGTTACTAAGAGTGTAGAAAAAAATGTTATCCCATCAAAAACTGATACAAATATCATAGCAGATTTTCAGAATATCCTCCCACTGAAAGACTGTCTATCTGTGCGCACCTCTCCAAAGCAATCTATTCAGTGAATGGCTTCAGGCAAAGGAAGTGATAATGGGTATCACTAATATTTGGTAATGTTATATATTTGGAAAAAGCAAGATCTTGAAATATAATATTATCAAATACAGTTACATCTAGGAAAAAACAAATACAACGTTATTGCACTGACGCAAATCCAGGTTTCTCAACAAAACCTCAGGCCTCCCTTGCTGACAGCCAAAGAATGCCAAGGATGATGTCAACATGGAAATATGGGATTCAACAGCAGATCGCACTTTCTTTATACATACATGAACAACTTTGGAGTTATGTGCAAAACATAAATAAGAGTATATTCATTAAAAAAAAGCATAAAAATATTAAAGTGAGGAAAATTACTGTTGTTTCACTAACTTCCGAACTTGAAAACAAATACATGTCAATTAAGCTTTTCCATCAGCAAAATAAAATTTCAATCCCAGTGGCTTAGCTTAGCTATTGGCAACTGAAAGGGAGATTTTATAAAAAGAAATACATGATAACCTCCCTAATATTCTAGGCTATCAGTGTCAGTCATTATAACAGAGATCTAGCTGCATCATTTTATTTTAAACTTTTTGGAGCAAATACCACTATTTTTTGTTTTGTTTGTTTATTTTTGGCAAGGGAGAGTGGGTGAAAATCCACTAGTACCTAACAAACACTGACAAAGTGAAATAAAATTCCAAACTTACTCCTTTGAACAAGGGTAATGTGTGTAATTCCAGAAATAAACGTAACTCTGCATGAGATGGAAATAGCTCCATATTGCTAAACTTAAAATCAAATACAGAACAATGGAAGGACCAAAAAGAGAGAGAGAGACAGACAGACACAAGACACTGATCTGTGTGAGTCAGGCCTTCATTACACAAGCAGCACAGATAACTGTTTCCACCTATACTATCTACTTGGTATCTGATTATCTGGAGAAAAAAAAAAAAAAAAGAAAAAGAAAAAGCAGCACAGGTAAAGGAGATTCCTGAGTTCCTCTCTGGGCAAATGTAATTATGAAAAAAAGAAAAAATGCCAAGGCTTAGAAACGTAAAGAATGTGTTAATGTGTATTGGCTTTACGGTTTGAGTTTCCTCTAGAAGTGTTTCAGATCACTTCTGTTTTTGCTCTGGAATCCTTGGCGAGTCTTCCCAAAGCCCAGGTATTTCATTGCCTCTGCAGGGATCCCCTCGAGAGCCACCGCTCTGAGCAGAAACGGGGAACCACGCTTGCTCCACGGGGCTCTTGCCAGTGATTCATTGTTGGGGGAATTGGCTGCTCAGGACCTCACAGGATTTGCTACCCCCCAGTTCCAGTCTTTCTAGAATAGTAGAAATAAAATCAATGGTATAGCAGTGCCGAGTACTACCCACTAGAAAAGGGACGGCTGCTCGAACAAAATATTTTGAGTTTATAAATAACAGGCACTCGCTATTTAAAAAAAAAAAAAGCTACAGCCTGTGAACAGATAAAAAACAAACTCTCTTGATTTACACTTCACTTGTTTGTCCTTCACACAGTATAACACAAGCAATCTCCTTTGCCTTCTGTGCCTTTCAGGTCCATAGCAGCCGCCCACTGTGTTTAATACAATGCAATATAAGCTTGATATCAAAGCTAATATCAAAATAAAAAGTATGCTGATCCTGGAAACGTTTGCTAAGGATCTTCTGTACACACTGGCAAACAAAGGAATTCAAAGTAAATCAGTAAGTGCCAGACAAACAGGTTAATCAATCACCGCTTTTCCATGCATCTGATAGCGTCAAACTTCATAGTAAACACAGACTTTGACTCACTTAAATGTGCCCTACCAGAACTATTAATTGAACATTTCAAATTAACAGTACAACAGTCTCTAGCATTGAGTGAAATTTTCTATTCTCAGCCAAGGTAAATATTCATCGTAACCGAGATGAGTTTTGACTCGGAGAATTTCTTTTGATGTATGGGAATCTCTCTCAGATATAAAATACCTTTTTCAGGAGGTATTCTTTCGTAAATGATAATACACATTTTAAAATTATTACTGTCATTCTAGCACTACAAAAAGGAAATGTGAATCAATTTATACAATAGCATAATGATGTTCAACCTGTGGCACGAAGACTTACGTACATTAAAGAAGCATCTATATCATCACTGCAAGGGGTTGCGAGGGCCTCAAGAGCAGAACTAGCTCCTAGCTAGCTGGTCCAGACCCGAAGGGCAGAAACGGCAGAGCAATAATAAACAAAAAATGAAAGAAAAAGTAGAGAAAGTCTGCTTGTTTAAAGGTCACATTTCTCAGGGAAAGAAAATAAAAATAAGCTTGGAGCCATTTGCGAGTTAGATCCATAATCCCTATAAATGCTCAAATGTGGTCGTGCCAGACAGAAACGCAACAGGACGAACTCTGGGTTAACTCCTACCCCCCCTTTCCTGCAGGTTCCCCATCTTAGGAGCATGAGGAAGCCAAGGATAAGGTGGGCCTGCCAGGATGCTTCACCCAGAAGGACAGAAATCTGGTAAAAGACCTTCTCCATTTTCTCAAGATTTCTTTACCTTTGGGTAGTGCTGTCAAGAAAATAATTCACCAGGTTCATTGCGTTCCTTCAGCTCCTGCAGTTCAATTCCCCACAACTTCTTCATGGTGCTGCAGCATAATTCTCTCCCTCTTACCTGGGGAAGGGAAGTGTAGCAGCTAGATCTACCCAGGAATTCTGCATAAGAATTCCTAAACATGACCTCTGCAATTACTTAAAGTAGAAAAAAAAAAAAAAAAAAGGCTTGAACCATTTATATAAAGCAATAATTAAAATTATTTAGATAATAAAGCATCTGTGCCACCATAAGCCAAAGGCATTACCTGAAAAGTACCATTTTTGCTGTACAATCCCTTAACCTGCAAGTTGCAAAGTGAGAAAATAACATTCAGTGCCATGGAGGGCCCTGTTACCTCTGGAATATAGTTGACTAACTTAACCTGCTGGAGGAAATCAATGAGGGGATCAGAAGATGGGACCAGAAACAGAATGGCCAAAAGAGAGAAGAGAAGGGAGGAGGGGAAAAAAAAAAAAAAAAAAAAAAAAAAAAAGGAGAGAAAGAGAGAGAAGAAAAAAATAAAGGGAAAAACAAACAAAAAAAAGAAGCACCCCTAGAAATCTGAGAGCTGCCGCCCTGTAGCTGCAGGCCAGGTGGGCGGTGTGAAACCTGGGCAGACCCCATGCACCTTGGGGACAATAGCCCGGAACAAGGAGCTGCGAAAGCGTCCCCAAGGGGCTGTGGCAGGGGCTGTCCCGGCTCCTCGGGAGGGCCAGCAGGGCCGGCTCCCCGGGGCTCGTTCCCTGCCACCTCCATCCCCTAAGGAGGGGCGGCTGCAGGATGCGCAGTTTCAAAGCCAGGCACATGCAGACATCAGCACCTTACGCACCTGGTTGCAAACGGGGACAAGCGCAGTCGCCCTGGTAACACCGAGCTCAAAAGCCATGAGTTTTTGGTTTAAAAACAGACGGCACGAGCCTAACTGAAAAATCAACTTGCTTGGCAGAGGGGCACAATATGGGGAAATGTCTGACATCGATTTTAGCAATAAAAAAATACATATTTCTTTAAAAGAGTACTGAAAGGGACCTCATGGAAACTCCCAATTCACCCAGGTATTTCTCAAAGAAGTCTTTACCTATTACATATCGGATTAAAAAAAAAAAAAAAAAAAAAAATGTTGATCATTTTGGAGAACTGACTTAAAATTTTCAAGGTCCTGCAGACTCCTGAAGCTGTTTATTTTCCAATGAATGAGCCAGTCTTTCTGCCTTCTCAGATTCTCTTTGGAATAATATGCAATGGAAATGCAGTATTTGGGGACTGCACTCAGAAAAGGCAGGGATGGCAATAGGGACACAGCCCTTCACCAGGCCTTCTGCCTCTTCTTCCTCTTGGCCTCCCTGCCCGGATATCTGCCCTGCGTTTAAGCAGTTCCTAACAATTTAAATGATTTCTGCTTTCCAAATCTCTAAGAAAGCAGAGCTATTGATGAAGCAGCCGAGTCACCTCGGAACATCACCTAAACTACCAAAGCTCTGCCAGGTACCACATGCCAGAGAGCAGCTCACCCTGCAGCCTTCCTGGGAAAGGAGGGCTAAAAAGAGGCTTTAAAACAAATAAGTCCGTGAATCGGGAGACAGGGGCAGGAGCCTCAGGCTGCGGAGACTGCGGCACTTGGCGCCTCATCCAGACACTTGCACTTGCCCCAGGCCATGGATTCCGGCTGGGACGCGGCCTCCAGCCTGGGCAGCCACTGCCCTCCCAAGGGTGGAAAAGCCAAGATTGATTCAAAGTTTTTCAGCTTAACCTTGCTGGGCCTTACTGGGTTTGCTCTGGGTAGGCTAATCCAGTTAGTTTTTAGTAAAAGAGACCGTGATTTTTGTCAAAGGTGAGTGCACAGCACAAGATTCACTCCAAGGCAACTTAAAATCACTCAGCCAGCTTCTATACAGAGTAGACTCCTTTAGGGCATAGCAGATAGGAGCCATTAAACCCATCCTGGGAATAAAAGGGCATGAAAATTGCCATTTCAGAACTACAAGATACAATGAAAAAGCAAATACCCAAAGCTGAGGCAATCAGGGACCACAAGTTAACCAGAATGTTACTTCAATTAGCTTGACACAGAGATGCTGAACTCTCTGCCCTTGTGTGGCTGAAACCATCCAAAATCATGTTTTGTTTTTTTAAGAGAAAAATATTTAAAAAAAAGAATTTCCACTAAATAGGATTTCAGGCTACTCGTATGACGCATCAAACAAATATTTCCTTCAGTCACTCCGTTGTGTCTCCAGAGCCACCCCAGATAAGATACCGCAGCTATTACTGCCTCCCCAGACTAGGCAGGTTTGGGCTCTCGGCGCGCAGCTGCCTCTGCTTTCAACCCAAACAGGGCCCAGCGTCTCTTCTTCCTCCCACGCCGCGCAAAGGCACATCCAGCAGCACAGAAGTTACCCAAAATCCCCACGCCACAACGGGAAACATCAGTATCCAGCGCCAAGCATTTTCTTTAGAAGGTATTGGCATTATTTTGAGGAAAATGGTTACATTCACGGGGCTCACCGGCAAAACTTTAAATGCAAAGCTTTCCTGAATTGAAGGGGCAAAAGCAAACCAGGTGTCTCGGTGACCGTCACAAGCTTGCACCTAAGCCACGAGGACAGGAACGAAGAAATCCCCCTCGATGGTCCAGGGAAAGAGAGGCACACGGGAGGGAAGCAGGAAGGAAGAGGCTGAACAGAGGAGAGTGAGGAAACTCAAACCCCGCGTTTGAAAAACAGTTACTGCAATATACAACAGCAGCACCAATTCTGCAAAGACTAATTTTAGAGTACGAGGCAAGCATTAAAACAAATTTTCAGAGTTCCTTCTAGATGTCAAAGGTATTGAGAGCCTAACCATACTGCTGTTTAAAGCCAGTATGAAATTAATAGTTTGTTCTATTTCTCCTTTCAAATACCACACATTTTGCTAAATACTTCGGCTCTTGTTTGCCCTTTGCAAATCTTGATCTTTCCTGCACAGAGAACTAGAATTTGATACATAGTAAGAAAAAAAAATTCTTAACAAACAAATATTTTGATTTTACCAAGTACGTCAAGAACCAAGCTCCCTTCTACTCCCATTTGAGACCATATTGCTTCCATGCTATACTGACCTTAATCCATGAAAATTTATGCTTTAAGGACTTGCTTCAAAGACTTTTTCTTTGCCTGTATGTAATTTGCCTAAATGTAATTTAACATTACATTTCTAAATATACTTCGTATATTCAGAAAAGCTCTGTAAAAGATTAACTATTCCTTATTACTTCTTTTTCCTCATTGAAAAAAAATCTACAAGAGTCTGTTTTGGTGCAACTGACCTGCAGTGAACAACATCAAGAACTGCAAATTCCTCCTGCATTTAGCTTTTTTTTTTTTTTTTTTTTTTTTTTTAAATCTTTTTCTCCTCTTTAACCCATGATACTTTAAAACTCTGTGGACTAAATGTGCCCAAGCTTTATTCTTAACACTATCCTGCAGTATTTCCAGCAGGTGTGTTCTTGGCATATGATAACAATCAAGTGCTTTATGTCTGATGTTTTTGCCGTTTATTTTGAAAGGACAGTTGGATATTTCATAACCATTCCCTGAAATGGCCTTCCCTGGAATTACGACAATGTGTGCAACTTGGAATTAATTCCATTACATTCCTAGTGCCAACAACACTATTTAAGCTGAACTAATTAATATTGCTGGTTGAGGAAATCCTAGAGATCCCTGCGCAGTGCGGCAAACATGAGCCCAGCTCTATTCCCCCGCAGCTCCTATGCACAGGAAAGAGCATACGCCAGTCAACACCTCGTATAAAACACATTTCATAATGCTTTTATCAGGGACAATCCTACGAGGTGCAGAGATTTCAAAAAATACATATATATATATATCTATCTGCAGGGCACCTGTTTTACTTACAAAACTCCTTCTTACACTAACAACCAAAACCTACTTTGCTCAAAATTGTTCAGACCTTGGGTCAAGGAGACAGTGGCATTAGCACTCGAAAGAAAATGTGCTTCTCTACACTAAAATAGCCATTTAAGCAAGAATGTGGAAATGATTTATCTTGCAATGTTTGAAGTTGGATCCTCACCTCAGCTATGTCATGACTGCACAATCAGTCAGAAAAGGACTGCTGTACTTTCACATGGAGAAAAGGGTGTTCAGCTCTTCACCAGGAGTATCTAAGAGGTACTATTGCCTGTTAGGAAATAAGAAAAAGTGCAAATATTACCTAGCAGAAACATTCATATTTATAACATCAGAGACCTTCATTGTTCCAATCCCCAAATATAAATCTCAAAATGTTTCATGTTAGAAAGGCAATGTAATTGTACTGAAAGATGCTCCATTTAAATAAAGCTGTATTTGCAGTCCCAAATATTGCAGGGCTATACTAAAGCAAGACAATTAGAAAAATCAACCTGAAAACTTTAGCTCATTAACCAAGTCTTGTGAAGAAAATCAGAATTCTTAGACAAGAGAACAGCAGAATTAAGTTTATTTTTGGATTTAGGGGCACTATTTTATTCACTCACTATCCTTTAATTGTTATACAGTCTACAAGCATTTTAAAAGTACAAGACTAAAAAGCTTTCCAATAATGCAGGCCCAGCACTGAAAAATATTTGTGCATTTACCTAACAGGATTTGCAGGATCAGACCCCAGACAGATGGTCTTCTAGAGATATAACGAATCCAATGAGATCATAAAACATGCACCCATAAGAAACATTTTTTTTAACCAACGTTGCTATTTCCATAAACATAATTACCTTTAGAAATCTTCTTCCCTAAGAATATATTAAGTCTCTGATGTGACAAATAAGTAGTTGATGTAGCAGTCGCAAGTGCTTCTACTGGAACTGAGAAAGCAGCCCGTTCACAGACAACCTGGCTCAATCTATATTTCTTCTGTAACTTGTATCAATTTAGTGTATAAACAAAATTCAACTGTTGTACTCTCAAAGAATTAGAAAATTCAGGTTTCGCATATCCGTAGAAATTCCCCCAGCAAGCACAGAATTCAGTGCAATAATTGGGGCAACTGAGCAAATTTAGCCAAAAAGTATGTTTATTTCCCTCCTTTCAGCCTGTCCTAATTGTGCATACTCTCAATCAGTGGATCCTCAGTCCCATATTTCAAAGTTTCAGCTGTTACTCAGAAAAAAAACAATGCAGTCATTACAACAACATGATCATAGCCATAGTCTTAACACGTACATACACTACATTAGCACTGCAAATCATGGACTTAAATTGCACTGTTTTTATAAGAACTCACAGTATTCTTCACTTGAATAACATGTAAAGATGCAAAGAAATGTTCATGCATTTTGAAAGGGTATACCTCAGGATTTCTTCTATATGCACAGCGTGAAAAAGCTTTCAAAGATCAACTGCATATTAAATTCTCTGCATTTTCTTTACTTTTATATAAAGTTAGAGAAAGGGCAGCACAATCAGTTAAACAGAAAAGACTTATAACTCAAATAATCATTTCCAAACATACCACAGACAATGTATATATCTGTTGATATCACTTGCATCGCTCTCATGTATATATGAAATTATTCCAGTTTATGTTCTGGAAGAGAGAGTCTCAGACCATAAATACCGCTTTTAAAGTGAGTACATCAGAGAGAGTATTCATGGCATGACATGGAAGGAGATGAATGCACAGACCAGAGAGGCAACTCCGTTCTCAAGGCACAGAAATATGTCAGCGGACGTGACCTCCTGGCCTGAAGTTCTAGGCAGAGTACAACAAAAGAAAAGAAACTATCAGCAATTAAAGTAACGAAGAAAAAATGGAAAAGTGTGTTGATGAGCATTTTAAATCAGGCTTGTCACACACAAAAAAAAAAAACACAAAAAAAGGCGCCATGACACATTCACTGCCTCTCCCACATATGCCAGAATGAGCATTCGGATAGGTCACAAGGAATTGGATGAGGAGACTGAATCACCTGAAAAACAAGCCTTTTTTTTTTATTTTAAATGAAGAGAATAAGCAGTCAAGGACAGCAGAAGGTAAGCTCGCCTCTTTCTGCAATAGCTCCAGCTTAAAGCCTCAAAAGGCAGCCTCAGAATCTACAACCACTAACTTTACAAAAGCCTAAATAAAAACCTCTCACACCATGAGAGGTTCATCACCATTAACTTTATCTTTTATCCCACCCTTTTCATAATGAAATAAAAATGTAATTTCTGATGAAACTTACCAACAGTAATTTTGCTCTGTCCCAGATTTGATAAGATTTGAATCGATAAAATTTAAAATGCATAAAGTGTTTGGATAAGGTGTGCTGCCTTGCTTATGATAAAATTTTAAAACAAGCTGAAATTGACAAGTCTTTCTATGATCAATTTGCAATATGAGGTTATTCCTATTTAGCTTAAAATAGATTACACTCTCCAGAATAAGCTGAACAACATCCAGTTTAAATCCAAATAACAGTTTGCAGAAATTTTATTAAAATGGTATTAAAACACACTTTAAGTGCAACTGATAGTTTTCTTTCTTGAGGGAGGAAAGACTGTGCTAACATTCACATCATCTGGACAATGACAGTTACAGTTCTCTAAGCTATTGTTCAATATTCCCTGCAATTTGCAAGTGGTTCACCTATATAATACTACCAATTTACCAAACCCATGTAATTTCTGTTTGCAAGGGAAAGCTGTCTTTTCTATATATCATCCATTTTGAGAAGATACTCATATACAGAAATTTAGAAAAGTCAAATGTTTTTTAGAATTAAATATCCTGCTAAAATTCCCTTCCTCACATATGAAACAAATGGTTTTGCATGGGCAACAGAACCTGCAAGTTGCATCCCTCTAGCACTTGTATATAATGCGGCTATACAACTTGCTTATATTGCTGCTCATTCTATTAAATAACCTTCAAAAGGAGTAGATACCTGATGGATTATTGTATTATAAATGGATAATTTGGAACAATAGCTCATCTATAGGAATAGAGACCTTGCAACACCAGATACACTCGATAGTGTATCTAGTCACATCACTTGCCTGAGGCAATGCAATTCCTGATGCTTCAATGGGAGCTGTAAAAACTCCAGTCCATCTTCACTGCTACTTAATACTATTTAAACTGATACACTGCATTATAGTTAAGAGCACATAGTTTGCCTACTAAAACGTTAACCCAAAACCATTCCAGGTCCTGTTGCCACTAACTTGCAACTACAAAGCTAATCTTTCAGGCTGACATTTCCATCAACCATATTTGACACAGCCCAATTCTTCCTGTGCATACATGCATGAGCATATTAATACATACAGCTGTTAGCCAGGAGCCTTCCTTGCTTCTAAGAATGTCAAGGAAAAAATACGTCGTCTTAAACTGCTCCTTACTCTCAAGGAAATCTACCTAAGTGCAGCCACATTAGATTTACCAACGAATGTAGCTTGCCCTGTTCCTCCAGAGGAGTAATACTGCACTACCTGCGTAAAGACCAGCTACAAGAGCTCCACACAAGCATTGCCGAAGCCATGACTTGCATAAAAATATATGAAAAAAACGAAAGAAAAAAAATTAAAAAAAAAAAAAAGACCGACACAAATCCCACATGAGATGATTGCGGTATTTGCTTACTGAGTTGTTAAGATCTGCACTAATAGAAGCAGGATTGGAAAAAAAAAATTAGAAGGAACAAGGGTCAAGTCTGAGATAACGAGTAATAATCTGTCTGGTAGAATTACTGCTTCCTGGTCTGCAGTAAAAAACAAAATAACAAGTTCACATTTTTTTAAGATGTCAGCATCTACCTGTGAAAGCAGCAGATGTTTTCCCTGCTAGTGCTGATCCACAGAAGGGGACACTCAGCTACTACTGCCACTCACTCCTTTGGCTCAGGTAACACAAGTCCTTGTCAACCAGGGGCTTGAAACCTTCTGCTGAACCAGAAGATCAAGCGAAATTCCTCCGTTTGGAATTTTGTCCATTTTCACAGTACGCTTTCCTTAAAAACAGGAAAAGCGCTAACAAAAGGCTATATAAGACTATCAAGAGTACAATTTGAAATCATAGTTGTTAAACACTTTTTTGGTGAATTCTCTGGACTCAGTAATGACACACATGAATCAAATGGATGGCTCTGCCATTCTGCTTTATTACAGCAAAAAGATCCATTTAAAAAAAAAAATGATTACAGTGTTCAGAAATAATTTGGCTTTGCATCTCAGCAAAGAGGATAGTACCCTCTAACATTTTACTTAAATATTAGTCCAGCACCCTCTATAAAAAGGCAACACATTTCCATTGCAACCTCTCAGAGGACAAGGGATTTCCACAATCTGCATTTACAGTATATATACTTCATAAAATAAGCATGCACTGAAGAGGTTCTTTAAAAGCATGAAAAAGATATCTGCAAGCATAAACCAACACACAAAGACTTACTGTTTATAGAAGCAAAAAAAACCTGAAGATGGAAATACTGAGTTAGTCCAAACAACATCCCCTGATAAACCCCAAGGCCTGTGATGAAATCAAGTCCAACAAACAAAAGAGGCGCAGGGCACAGAAACAAAAAGCCTGTAGCTGGTATGCCAGAAAAATGCTGAACTCAGTCAGAAGCCATTACTCAACTTAAAACTCGTGCTCTTATAGGTGTCTGAAAGGTCTGAAACTTCTCAAGGAAGCTGAGAACCGCCCCCCCTCCCCACCACCACCAGCTGGAAACCCCAGGATTCACAGGAAAATCACCCGGCACTGCTGATCCCGAGGATCGGCCAGAGCAGACACAGCCAGGCAGGAGTGGACCCAAATTACATCGCCATAATATCCAGCTTTGGTTAAGCCTCCAAAAACATCTGGAACACAAAACTTATGTTTCTGCATCCATGCCCTGTATACATTTTTAATCCCCATCCTTTTTAATCATTTTTTCACTGCTCAAGAACAAAAAAAAAAAAAAAAAAAATCTGGCTCAACCAGTCAAGACTGAACCTTTTGCAACAACTGAGCCCGTGACCAGAACAACAGCTAATAGCAATGCCTTGAACAGCCCAACGCTGTTACAACTTATCGTCAGACCGATAAGATAGCGCTCTGCGGCTGCCTTTCTCCAGCAGCAAGATTTCAAGTTAAAGTCTGAACCAAAACCAGAAGCTGCAGTCTCTCGGCTTTGCTTTTGTCTTGTCCTCTGCATGAGCTCTGAACAAGAGGAATTTCAAGTCGGCCTATTTAACTTTTCAGAGGAGAAGAGGGGAAAAAAAGCAATTACCATGCCTCAGATCTAACATTATTAGATAGATGTTTCCTTACAGCAACCTTCCACAGTTAACGGGAAAGAAGGAAGGTTAATAAAATATGAAGACCTGAACAGTATTATTTATCAAAGTGTTTCCACTGCTTTTAATTCTTTACTAAAAAGGCAAAGGTTTGTCATGGAAACTCTCCTCAACTTAAAACAGACTGATGTGTCCCAATTAGAAATCTGAAATGATATTTGACTATTTAGCTCTGTATAGTCACAGGATTCCCAGCAATATCTTGAATTCTCTAGCCCAAATAAGAAACGTTCTCAATACAAGTTTCTCACCCCGGCAGTAACTTTATGGGAACAGATCCATCATCACCAGGAAAATAACCTGCTCTTCAGATGGACACATGGTTAGGTTTCTGGCTAAGAGAGAGGGTCTAACAACCTATTTTTGCTCTTTTATAGGATTAAGAAGTATATTACTACCTGATCATATAGAGCCAGTCCTATAGCTATGATTTCTCTCTCACTGCAAAACAAATCTCCATTTATTATCTTCACTTCTCACTTCCCAGTTTGTTGCCCTCCTCCACAGGCCTCTTCTCCGGCAGAGAGCGCGGTTCAGACTGACATTGCTGAAACCTTGAGCAAGCCCTAAACTAGCAGGTAGCACCATTACTTAAGAATGACAGATGAGTCGCTGTCGTTAAAGGAAATTGCTGAGCATCGCAACTTGAAAACCACTGCTCGAGTTGGATGGAGCAGAAGGGTCTCCTCAGCAGGAAACAGGCACAACACCCTTGTGCCTTCTGCAAAAGGGAACAGCCACAACACCCCTGCGCCTTCTGCAAAATCCTTCCTTTTTTTTTTTTTTTGTTTTTTTTAAATACAGAACAATTTTTAAATTGACCTTCGCCTACTTCAGCATAGCGCATTACAAGCAAATATGCATAAAAGTAAACGGCAAACAAAGCTCTCTGATTTTTCTACTCTAAATTAAAAAAAAAAAAACAAAAAAAAAAAACAACACTGCTATTTTGAATGCCTCCTTGTTGTGTACCCAAATTCAAAACAGGTCATTACAGAGCATCTTAAGATACTAGCAGAAATCTTATCAGCTGTGCAGCCCCTCTACTTCCCCTCTTTCCCTGCCTTCTCGCCACAGAACAAGGAAGATTATTCCTGCAACAATATACGTTTTTGGAGAAAAAAAACAGACAAAAAACTGTTAAATCTATATTTTGCAAGCTATTTACAATATTTACAAAACATTTTCTAATCTTCTGGTTTTGCTCATTGATGGACAAATGGGGATCCTCTGTTTTATTTGTTTCCTTTGTAGCTATTTAAAAAAAAAAAAAAAAAAAGAAAAAGAAAAACAGCTCTTTGAGAAGCTTGTGCCAGCTTCATTGTCAAGACAAAGGTCACTGCATCCCTATTCACCATGACCTACAACTGTACCCATTTAAAGAGTTCCTTCTAATGTAGCATAATGAAGTCTTTCTCAGAGGTTTTCATTTAGCTTCATTGTGAGAAGAACAAAACATGTAAGCATTAGAATACGGTGTTAAAAATAGTAAACTGATGATTTTAGCTACCAACAGTCTGTTCGGTTTGCCATCCACAGTGAAGACATCAGTAAGAGAATGATTTCTGGAGCCAAGTCAAATAAAATATGAAACTGCTTTTACTCTAGAGTGCATCTCCAGACTCCACAAATTAAAACCCAACATATCTGTGCTGAAATTGATTACAACCTCTTAGAAACCAGAAGTTCCAACTCCTCCAGAGATGAGTAATTGGTTTAATCCTCATCTCCCGAGACTACGATAAGAGTAAACCTGGAAAGAAGCATTAATTAAGACTGTTCATGAAAAACACTTTTCCCTCACTTAAACATTTCATAGAGATTTAATGCTATGCTAAAACCACCAAGTGAAGTCTACATAAGTCTCATTATAGGGTTTGATGCACTAAGTACACAAAGTGCTTTACGCTATAATTTGGCCAAGCTTCCTGCGGTTGACAGATTTCTTAAGGTTAACACCTTGAATATTTTTAGTGACGCTCCTCCATTGATTACAGCTGAATAATCCTCCAGGCTAAAGCTGCCCAGAGTTCAGACAGTGCAATTTTGGCTCAGATTTCTGCATTTCACTTTCACAAAGTGAATCAATACTAGGAAATGGCAGATCTTCAAAGGAAAAGTAGGTGTTCTACGAAATGGAGCTCGCCATGTCATTACGTGTCACATTTCCAAACCATTACTGGCCACAGTCCTGCTGAGTGAGGAAGGCTGCGTTTTCTCTTTCCAAGACAGTCTATAGCCACTGAAGCCAGGGGGCCATGAACTTCTACACGTAAATTATCAACCTGGCCAAATTCTAAGTAGATAATCACCTTACACCATACAATTGTCCGCTTCAAATGCACATGCAGTTCCTGCTCAGCCTCAGAACTTCCTCCTGAATTAATCCACCTTTCCTTCCAGATGTGTTTCTGTTTAACAGGCAAGAGGATCCAGGCTTATCTGGCACATCCTGTTTTAAGGGACCTCATAGAGTACTCAAGATATTTTATTACACTTTTATGCATTTTCTCACTGTAGAATAGCAAACTGAGTCATAATTTTGTCTCCCAAGGAGTTGCACATGGATTTCTTTGTAATTTCTAATCTTCAATAAAGGTCCTGGCTTGTTTGCACTTCCACTCACCTCAGACCCTGAGAGCACTTTGAGATGTGTTTCCCTTAGGAAAAAAAGGCATTCAGAAGTTTTGAAAAGAATAATATATCCTTATCACCACCAATAAACACACATCCCAACTACAATTCTTGCACAAGCAAGCTGAGAAGCACACCGTAAGAGGAATCTGAGGGTTTAAAAATAACCAGGGTATTTTAAAATATATTTTTATGAAAGTCTATTAAAATAATCAGACACCCACAATTTATTTCTTCATTCTAAATCTGTCTAGATAACACTTTATGAAATTTATGACCAAGTTAAGTACACAGGTGGCTTTCTAGTGTTACGTTATCTAGGACAACCTTTGATTTTAAATAAAAAATAGAAAACCAAAAATTTAGTAATACATTATTTACAAAAAAAAAAAAAAGCATTAACTATAACATTATAAATTAAGCATTGAAGTTCACTCAGAACTAAATCTTCCTTTTAATCTTCAATTTATTTCATCTTGTACAGGCATTATGACAGACTGATTACACAATGACGTACTATTTTTTCCAAACAACACTGCCTCGCTCTCTGTGTCTGCAATGAATAGGATGACAATGCTCAGAACCGGGCTGGGACTCGACGTCTGCTCTAGCCAGACTTCGCTTCGTGGAGATGCCACATTTACAGGGCCCAGCAGAAAAGAAAGGCAAACTAGCTGAACGTCACCTTCGGAAATTTGTTTCCCACTGTGACTCGGCCCCAAAGCTTCTGTGTGACTCGAGCTGTTCGGCTATTCCACGTTTCCTAAGCTGGAAACTATTCCTCAGTTTCTTTCGCCCAGGCACACAGTGGGAAACAGCAGGGGGTTTACACCAGGAACTCAACTCCAATCAACGTCAAAGAGCGGGAATTCCACCACCTACCTCCTATCACTCCACGTCACAGGCATCAAACTGAAACTCGGCATCCAAAAGCAGTCTAAGATTTTAGTATTAGTGTCACTTAAAAACGTATCAGCATCAGGATACTAAATAAAATTATTCCTTTATGCCAGACATAATTAGGTACTACTGTCTTTGCGGAAACAAACAATGATGAAATAAATCTGGGTTTTAACCACGAATAAGAAAAGGGGATGAAAAAGATTTTAAACACGAATAACAAAGCATACCTATGCCTCATAGTTGCTCATTCAGTAAACAGTGCATATGCTGAGCTCCAAAGGAAGGGAAGTGCACAGCAAAATGCTCTACAAAACACTACGCAATATTTTAAGGGCTAGTGTAAACAAATATCTTGCACAAAAGTCTAGTTAGAAGAACACAAAAAGCAAAGACTTTGCAACTCATAGAAGTCAAAGAGCAAATTCTCTTCTGCAAAAACATGCAACACCCATATGGGTCACCTAAAAGAAGCTGCCATTTGAACTAACATAATGAGCAATTGCAACAGCTACCTGTTATCCAGCATGGGTCACCTTTAGGAGGTACAGCCATCCAACACTCAAGTCTCAGGACACAAATGCATTTACCAACACTCTTGACCAAAAGGATCAGACTTTCAAGGAACAGCCAATGATGCAACCACAGACACCCACCAACCTATTTACAAGTCCTAACTTCACTACAAGATATTGCCGTTTTTTCCAAAAAAATCACTTTTTTTTTTTT
>VZSV01000054.1:1035569-1048311 GCA_013398735.1 Nothocercus julius
CGGTGACGTCAGCGCCGCTGCCCGCGTGGCGCCGGCGGCGCGGCCGTTAACGGTCGCTCGCCCCGAGGGAAGGTGGCCGCGCGGCGAGGAACCCGGAACGCCTCGCGCACCGGGGGGCCCCGAGCCACGCGCGCAGCCTCCCGCGCGTGTATGCTGCTCATAACTCATCCTGCTCGAAAACAATAAAGAACTGAGGGAAAACTCCATCTATACATTCATACAACAGTATTTCACCTCATATTATAGGTATTTCTGCAGTCCTGTCCTTACCATGAAAGCATCTTAGAGATTACCAGAAAAGCCAGTATTTTGAAAGAGGGTATTGGGTTTAGGTCAATTAAAAAGAAGAATAAAGCAACATTTTTCACCGTCTTAATGGGCAGTGCAGCCATGGCCCCCAGTAAAGATCTGAATAAAATTCTACCCATGGATTATGAAAACTTTCTATATTCCTATAGAGGTTTGTTACTGCGCCCCTAATTACATTAAAACTTGAGCTCCAGAGGTACTAATGAAGCTTGGAATTAATAAGACACATTACAGCTGGTTTTTAATCACTGAGATAATGAAAGCAAGGGCAGGAGCTGGAAAAATTGTCATGCTTTGCTCCTCAGAAATACTTCCCTTTACAACCGTTCAACTTCCAAACATCTAGTAATTTCCACAGGCCTGTTTGTAAGGGTTAAAAATCTGGTGCAGGACTTCCTAACTCTTAAGGACGCTTATGAAGTAGAACAGAATATGACTTATTCATACCCAATGCAATTTTGAAGTCAATTAAGTAGAACTGGGGTTTCTCTTTTTAAACACCTGAAATACTGTCTCTCAAACGGCATGCAAACAACCAGTTCATTTTCAAACAATCTGAATTAAGCAAGTTTAGAACTGTCAGGTTTAGCTAAGTGTTAAAAGAAAAAGTAGGAATTCAAAAAAACTTAAGGCAGCAGTAAAATATTAGTCAATGCCTATGAGAAATGAGTCTGTCCCTTTATTCAGGGTGTCTGTGTTTAATGGTAAGCCGGGATGCATATAAGCTAGCCCAAGCATGAAGGGCAGTAGGACACTCATATGGAAAGCCAACTTTGTCCCTCAGTTATCAAGATAAGAAACCTGTCATTTCTCTCATTCACTCTGTCAGCCTTGAGATACTCCAAGCAGACTTACCTCTGTGCTGTACACCCCATATATCAGGAAGATGAAGAGACCCTGTAAAATAAAATGGAGGGAAAAAGCTGTTAACTCTAATCATTTCAGCAGTAGAAATACCTGAAATAAACTTTCCTGGGAACAGACAAAAGAAGACACACTTCATCAAGGTCAATTTATTTTGCTATTTTTCAACATTATACGCTGTACCTTGAGCATTTATTTGATAACGTGGGAGTGCATCACCTACAGCGTTTGTGCTATTCAACTGTTCGGCAATGAAAGCCTCCGCAGCAAAACACTAATTAGAAAAAAGTAATTTTATATTTCAATGGTCTTCTGAAAAAAAATGTCAGCATAAATTAAAAAAAATACAAAGATGCTGAAGCAAGCTATGAAGGAACAAATCTCCTTCTGATCTTTTTTAAACTAGAATAAAGAAAAAGACAGCAATGATTTACCAAAAACATGTATTCTTGCATTCATACTGACTCAAACATACACCCCAGTTAATGTTTTAAAAAATCTAAATATCAAGAGAGTGAGAACGTATGAGAACAGGAAGAAAGAAATGGTGCAAATAACCAAATAGCATATGTGGTTTATCAATGACCTTTTAACAGCTTTCTGCAAAATGGACTGGAATTAGACAGAACAAGCTAAAAATAAACACCACACTGACTTCAGCTTCTCTGAACTTTTTTTTTTTTTTTTTTTTTTTTTTTTATACCACAACCCAAATGTTGATTTCCAGGACCTAAATGAGCAGTGTAGCTTTTTACTGATTCTTGCAAATTGCAGGCAGGATTCTATAACAATCTGCCTACTACTGAAAAGAACAGAACACCTATTTGAAGTGAAATGTAAGAATGATAAAGCTTACTAAGAAAATTCTCTCAGACCCACTTGGTATTTTTAAACATTTTTAAAATGAATCTGCAGAGTCATGCAGAAACTAGGTTGCCTTGTAATATTAATATTTGAAGCATCCACTTGCCATATCAAAAAACTCAGTTTGAGACAAAAGATTTTTTTTCTAAAAAGGAACGTAAATTAGATTAGCAAAGCAACTGCAGCTTTTCACTTCAACATGCAAGTTATTTGAAGGCAGCTATGTTAATTCTGGAATTCCTCATTAATATTATTTTAATAGACAGAAGTATCATTCATTTCCTTAGATTATCCAAAATTCTTGGGAAGAAAAAAAAAAAAAAAAGTGTTTTTGCTCAATTTAAGTTCTGTTTTAAAACAGAAATCCAGCACATCTTTTTAGTTATTTGAACAAAGTAGAGCAAGTTCTCAACAAGAATTAAAAATAAGTTCCAAGAACAGACACCTATGTTTTTGAATGTGTTTCGTATAGTTCATATGCAATCTGCAACTTATATGAAGCTTATTTGTAAAGAGGACAGCAAGAATACGGAAACTCAGCAACTCCAACAAGTAATTCCTTGCATACGTAGTTGTAGAATCAAATCCCAATTTTCACTTTAAATACCATACCCGGAAACCATTCTCACCATTTTCATGGTGCTTCTGCAATATACATGTAGACTAAAAAAGAAGTTGGAAAGCTTTCTCACAATTATACTGAAATAAAATTGATTTCAGCAGAAATACTGAAACTAGAGAAATAAGATGAGCACATCTTAAAAACCACTGAATGTATGAAACTAACCCCATGAGCAAAATTAATTCCATTGAGAGCAAGGTAAAGAACCACCACAATTACATTTTTTAACTGACTGTGCTTCAAAACCAAAATTAGTATATAATATGGTCCCTTAAGTCAAAGATTTAAAAATTCATTGTCTGTATTGAAACCTGTCAGTGACAGCTATTAATGTTAACTATACAAATGTAAATAATGTAAAAATACCTAAATTAAGTATTCTTAATGAGTCTGTTGGGGGCCTGCTGGCACAGAATACACACCTTTATTTCCTCCTATCTCTGTTTTAAGTCCCTAGGGTTTTAGGGTTTCTTTCCCTCCCAGGCAAGAGGACAGAATGAGTAGCTGCTATAGCAAAAGGCAGAGAATATTCAGCTGCTAGTGAGATCGAGAAAAGAAATTCCTTTTTCCATGCTACTTCCAGAAAAATAAGTAGAATCACACAGTGCTCGTTATTCAGGTGCTCCCATGAATGAGAAATTTAGCCAAAACTGTCAATCTAAACAACATAATTTACCAAGGTTTTAATATTAAAAAATATGTATATATATATATGTTCAAACTTTCCATCACACGGGAATTACTGCTTTTTTCTTTAAACCTAGAAACGCACAAATAATGCTGTTGCTTTCCTTGAGCTTGACATCAGGTCATTTAAATATTTAACTATAAGAGCTATGAAGTGCTGCAGACATGGACACCCTTATCGGTTTTTTTTTCCATGTAGACTTCTGAGAGTTTATTTTTGTTGTTTTAACAGCAATAAATTATGTTAATCTAATCAGTCTGCAGCAAGGATTTTACATAATGCTTGTAGTGACTTACAAGGTCTTGGCACCCACAACTGAAAACAAGAAATAATTTTCCACACAACTTTGTCATCAGCAAGTGCCTACAAAGGATAGTTTGTGGTCAGTCTGAGGTGAAAAAAAGACAAACCTTAGGCAGGAAGAAGTGTTATAAATACTATGTCTTACCTAACTGATTATGCAGCTTCCTTAGCTGCACTCCAAGAGCTCCTCTGTTCCTTCAGTCAGCTGTGGTTGCACTCACAGAAAAGCTCTGGCGGTGGCTGCAGTTGCTCGGGCTGATCAGATGCTCTTTTGTTCTAGAAATGAAGGAATTTTATCCATAACTGTTTATTTCATCAGTCAAGATTAGAAAACAAACAAGCAAACAAGAAACATAACCTCCTTTGCCGTCACCAAGATGCACAGAAAGCACGTTTATATATATTTGAGTGTTACAATAGCGTGTATGAACACCCAGAAGAATCGTAACCCCGTCATGCTAAGCAGTTTATAAATACAAAATAAGAGTCCATGTCTTGATAAGGTTAAATTCAACCCAAGGAAACAGGCAACGTCTACAGAAAAAGGGAACATGAAAACAAAACTGGGCAAACAACTTTCCAGAAGTCCGACAGAGCAACAAGACGTTCTTGGTAAACTTGAGCTAGAGGTTTGCAATCCTTCAGATCACTAGAATCACTGAGCAGAACTGCAGCCTCTTCAATCACAGTTATTCTATTTTAACTTGCTGTTGGGTGTAAATGGGTAGCCCAGGTTTTAAACAGGCGCTTCTTAACAGAATTATCCTTGCTATCTTGAACAAATCAACCCATGAACAGTCTTTAACAGTTTGTTAGGATCTCTTCCAGTTTGGGTGGTACCACTGCAAGTTGACACACTTATCAGAAGTTTATTCTACTTTGGGGTAGCAGAAGCCTGCATTGCAGTTCTTTTATCAGAAGTTTCACTAATTTTAGCATTTATCTTATAATCTGTTACTGCTCAACATTTTCCAAAAGCTTTTTAAGAATACTTCTGACATTAAATAATAACATTATAATCATTTCAGTAGTGTGGAATGTTACATTGATACTTTTAATAGTTTCCATTTCTACATCATCTTTTTCAACCTACCTGATAGCATGGAATTGCTTAATTACCTACTGAATAGAATACCTTATCCTTCTCCTTTAATTTTTAGGGTTTTTTCTTTAGATATAACTAGAAAATGTAACAATTAATAACTGTAACAGTTAATTCTCAGGCACTAAAATCCATAGTGGAATATTTCAGTGAGTCAGTTAAAGCCATATTATTAAAATATTATAAGATTATAAAAATATTAATGAAATGTTTGATATATGAATTAATGTGTCTACATACATATTCATATAACTATATTAAGTAATTGTACTTATTTCTTTTATAAATAAGAAGTGACTGTACTGTGACAATGGAAACTGCAGACTACAAATAGTGCTGGCTTTACTCACACAAGCAGTGTCCCTATAATCCTAAAATAATTAAACATTGCCTTGGCAAGAATAGAGTGTTTTGTTTGGTTGATTTAAATCCAAACCAGAGCTAGGACCTGTAAGCCTCAGGAAACCGTGTCTATACAACATCACGGTTAAAGCAAAGAATAACTATTTCCAAAATTACAGACCTTTTTCTGCAATAGATTTAGAAGTTTCTTTAGCTTGCTAAAAGTCCTTATTTCAACATTTAACAAGTCTGTCATTTGAAGCAATGCTGTTCCAAAGTTTCCAAGTCATAGTTACCACAGTTAAATACGCAACCTAGGGACAATGACTTAAATCAGGAATTGCAGTCTTGGCAAACATGATGAACCAACGTGATTATTCACAATTTCTTTGTGTAATATTAAAAGAAATAAAAAGAAAAAGAAAAAAAAAATCTTGCTATTAAAACTGAGAACCACCAGAAAAACTGATAATAAAAATGGTCCTTTTAGCAAAGGACCAGGAGCAGATGAACTGCCTATCTTGTCAAGGATTCATTGGTGTAGGCATGGGGTTTAATTCCAGAGATACTACCTTACTTCAGCACATTAGAAAGATTAGTCCTTTAATGCCAGATGAAATGGAGCTGGGTAGAAGTAGGGAGGATTTTACTCTAGCTCCCAACAGCAGTTGAAAGTCCCCTGATTTCAGCTAAACGAATCATCTACTATCATGTTCTCAGAACTAAATGACAGAAGGGTCAGTTACATGGGATGCTGCAGCACCTGTCCTTTGCAGAAACACATGCTGCTAGGGAGCCACGTGGGAAGTTTCAAATTAAATTATATATATATATATATATATACACACACACACACATTCATATCTCTAAATATCTATATCTGCATATATACCTACATCTGTATCTCTGTCTATTAATATCTACAATAGACTATCTAGTAAAGAGTAACTCGGATCCCGCACAACCTTCAACAAGTTAGCACTGCAAGTTGTTAAACATAAGCCTACCCTGAGGTTTATGAAAGAGTCAGCAATAATCTCTCATCGCAAGGGTATTTTTTGAGGACATTTTCATTTCAAGTCATAGGCAAAATTTAGTTTGGAAGCGACTTCTAGCAGTCAGCTGTCCCACTTTCCTCCCAAAGCGGGGCCAGGTTCAGTTCAGGATGGGCTGCTTAGGTGTCAAAACAAGCCACCAATTGGCAGATAAAGCTGATTTCTGGCTTGACTAGCATACGTCACCTGACATTTTTTCTTTTTAACATCTGACCATGATCTTATCAGAGGACCCACATAAGTCTGTGTAGTTCTGCTCCTTGAAGTGGTGACGGTTTCTTTTCTCCATCTTTAAAGATGACAACTTGACCTTTGCTATGAACATATAAGTACCACATTTAGAGCTACAGTATTATTTAACAGATTGATCACACTATGGAAGCGTTTCCCTGCTTCTGGGAGCAAGACTTTGGAATTGCTTATTTCTTCTTCTCAGAATTACACCTTACAAATCAGGATATTCTCAGCTAGCGTACTGCCGAGAAACAAAGCTGCATACTAAAACAAATTAGCTATAAAATAAAATTACATCATCCTGTAAGTTTAATACAGCTACATCCACAGGGAAACAGAGGACGCAGACACTTCTGCCCAGCTTTTCAGCTTCATTTTTACAAGGACACACAGATACACATGGGGAATGGATACAGTGTTCTCAGGTTTTGGTCTTACTCTGCTCAATTCCACTATTGTACAAAAAATAGCTTTTTGTAACATTGTATTTACAATACTGTCTGCTGAGGATGAAGTGCAATTTTCATTCTACCTGCTTGCTTTTACCAGCCTATAACTTCTTCCAAGTGCTGCCTATTGCTCATGCTTGTTGTCAGCTCATGGATGACTTCTTTCTGTTTTTAAACTATGCCTTTTGAGTTTATAAAACATCTCCAACTACTTGGATTGAGCTAAGGAAGAGAGAGGGAAATGCATTATATTTCACCGAAAGAATGAATTCATGCATTTTAATACAATAACATCTCTCAAAACCTTTTATATTTAAGGTTTTTTACTTGACTTTTTCTAGAGACTGCTCCACCAGAAACTAGTTAACACACATATAAATAAGCATGAGACATAAACGTCAAGATATAAATGTTGATTCACACCACAGAGGTAAACTCCGTAATCCTTATGTTTACTAGAACCTCATGGCACAGTTAATTAATTTAATCTAGACCATTCACAGACATTAAAATATTGTCAGATGTGAGTATCAGGGAGAAAAATCTGACTTTTCCAAAAGCAAGTGTTTAGAGTTACTGAAGTGCACATTTAGCACTGTAAGAAAACTAGAATACAGTCAAAATGTAATCCTGAGGCTACTGTCATTTACATTATAGTTTATATTTGCTAGCATTTCTCCACTTTATATACACAAGTACAACTGCTGCATAAAAATCCTAAGGTTATAACCCATGCTAGGAGCTACTGCATAACGCCTTCCTCTAGGCTCTAAATTATTACACAACCAAAAGTGACACATAAGACCCAAGAAAAACTTCTATGAGCTATAGTGAATGCAGTATCTGTTTTTCTAAATTTCTTTTCATGGGCCTGTTTGAAATAAACCCACAAACCTACAACCAGTGGCTGAAAAATACCTGGGTTTGACTCATAGACCTTTCAGATCAATAGGGATTTTTTTTTTCTCCATACATTTGAAAACATTTAGAACAGCTCCTTGCACTGCGTTTCACATTTTTCCTTTACAATAACAAAGCCCGCATCGGCATGTGTACTTGTGATTTTTTTCACTGGATGTTGGAATTCTTTTCAGCTACAATTTTGGACAGAACAACACGTTATCCTTCCAAGGTTTCATTAGCCCCCAAAAGGGGCTTATAAAAGCTTTCCATCTAAATTCTCTCCAGTCAGATGGATTCACGATAGACGCTGTTTCCCATAGAACTCATCACCTTATTATTTGATTCAGCAGTTTTGCTGTATCCTCTTCCCTGTTCTCACCTGTCAGATCAATCCTGTTTGCGTTGATGTGGAGACCCCCTAAGAGCAACAGGGCCTTGTTCTGAGCGCATCTTTTCATATCATTTTAGGGCCCTGCAACTGCTTTTCTCCATTAGCTGGAGCCCCTTCGGCTTCCATGAGAGTTTTGCCCGAGTAAGGAGAAGGCTTTTCCACGCTCCAGTACAGCTATTGCTACAAAATCCTGCTTGAACAAGCAGGAAAATACCTAAAGACACGATAGCCCCAAGTGCTGTAGACCCTCTAGCATGAGGGTCAGTCTAATCCGAGCAGCATAACCTTTGAGGAGGAGTAATAACAACCTTCTAGTATTAGCGGAGATGCCTGCGCCTGGGGCCTTTCAGGTTAGCAGGATGTCCTTCTGTTAAGAACTGGACAATAACTATTATAAAAATATAAAAGTATTTTTTCAATAGAAAATACTGTCACCATCAGAAAGGATTTGAACACTACCGTTTACCAGACCCCACCTACTTTTGTCAGGTCTGAGTTTCTGAACACGTTCAGGTCCAGATCACAGCGGCTGTCAGAGCTCTCGGCTGCTCTGATTTCCAAGTGTGTTCCAAGTGAGGTAGACTCCAAATACCCCTGCGTACCTGGGAACATCTCTGGTGGGCCTATAACAATACATTTTTATTCAAAGCCATACATTAACCAACTGATAACGTGGATACAGATCAAACTCTTTTCACGATGAGCAACTTCCTCGAAAGAGATGGTTTTCTGCTTTCTAGTTCTTTTTTCAAGGCATGGCACTGGGTTTTCATAATAAAAATATACAAAAATAATTTTGTATCTTAAATTTATATTTTCAAAGCAATAATCATTCATATAAAAAGGAAGCAAGCCAGCTTTTTCCAGCTTTTATGCCAAGTGTAAAATGTACACTACATTGTTGAGATAAACTTTTAGAAATTTATTCTACATCTAAAAACGTTAACGTGAAAATAGTTTCCAAGAGTCACGCTTACATTTTGTTGATTGTTCCATAGCAAATATGTTCAGTTTACAGTTTGAATCCTTCCATGAGCCAGCACTGCCACATGGTTGTGAAAGCCAAGATAGGTTCTGATTGCTCAGGCATAATCAAGTTCTCCACTATTTCAAGCTAGACTATGTGTTGGGTTCCAAACATGCATTTGAAATTTTGCCTTTGGTCTGGTGTTGTTGCAGTTTGGGTACCAACCCCTGTGCTTAAACAATTTAGGGGGCTGTTCATGCTCTTCCTACATATTATTCAGGGAGCTGCTTGGTTGACCATTAGGAAATATTGGAGACACACAAAGTAGAAAACAGTATCTCAGCAGAGTCAATAAGAAAGAACACGCAGCACTTGGTTGCAAAAAAGGGCCATTTAATTGTAGGCCTGAAAAAAAATATTGATTTTTTTTTTTTTTCAATTGCTAGCTGAAAATAGCCACTGAAAACAGTCCCTTAGAGTTTACCCAGAACACATTTGTTCTCAGTTTGCATGGCAAAAAGACCAAAAGCATTTTTGTAGAGAGGAAAAAAAAAAACATTGTTTGTTGTAGTTTTGAAGCCTTCATAAATGTATTTTTAAATGATGGATTTCAAGACGATGACCTTGTTAAACTATTTACAATTAAAGCAACTGACACTGTCAAGATTCTTTCTGAGAAAAAGCAGCCTGAAGAATCTGACACGAGCTCATGCATGATTCCTGCTGAACTGAGGTTACGTTTCAGCCTAGGACTAAGTAACTCCTAATGCAGCTAAGGTAATTTAAAAGGGTGAAAGAAAAAGAAAGGTCTATCTGCATAAGGTCTCAAATGGGCAAAGATCTCAAAATCCATACTGTATGAAGAGCAGCCAGTTAAGTTTTACATCCCAATGCCTCACGAGCTCTCTCAAGAACATCTCACTTTGCCTTGCACAAAGTCTTTCAGTTATTCTTACCCATCATCAGCCGTTTTCCTGCTCTATTTGATAGGGAAGCAGTTTGCAAGAAGGAAAAGCAGCCTCTGCGTGTGAGATATGGAGCAACAAGGGGGCAGCCGTCTCTGAGAGCCTGTGGAGGAAGCTGAGGAGGGCAAGAGCAAAGTGTCAAACACAAAAAGGAGCAGAAAAGGAGGCTGCATCAGCCCCCTCACACAGGTGCAAGAAAGAGATTAGAATAGATGGGCTAAGCGCCAGAAACTTAGTCTCAAAGCTATCCAGAAAAAGGGTTCTTGGAAGGTACTGGTGCACAGGAACAGCTTCTTCCAAGATGTTGTATAGCCCATGAATAGAGCTGCTGAACTAGGCGGTATTAATTCAATACATGTGGCATTAAATCCTTCTTTCACAAATTTATGTGTGCTTGCAATTCAATACATTGTTAACCTAGGCAAAAGAAATACCCTTAGATGGTACAATGACAATTAGAATAATATCACACACTCTCCACAAACAAATTCAGCTCTGCGCAACAAGATCTAAACAGATCCTTGCTGACCATTCAAAGGAAGCACAGAGTACTTGTACACAGAGTGCTGTGGAAAAGCAAAAAGGAAGGTAACAGACATGAACAGTGTTTTCTACTAGGATCTTCCTTTTGCAAAAGATTTTACAGATTTACATATAACCAATAATTCTCTTTTTAGGGATCCAGTAGCCCAGGTTCACATAGTCTTGAAATAGAAATAGTTTCTGTTTTGTAGTTAGCTGGTTAAAAAAAAATAATAATAAAAAGGAGTGCTCCTGTTCTGATTTAAGTCAAATCTGACTTAGATCCATCCAGTTAGTTTGGAGAACCAACAAATCAAAGAATACTGATGGGAAGGGGAGATTTCATACTCTATATCTAGTACGGAAGGAGTCTGTGTGGGTATATTGATGAACATACACACATATGCAAACACACATTCTCCAAATATTTAACATTTTTTCTTATACTTTTGTTTCCCCCCCATCCTGGAAGGGATAGCGTTTTAAGGAGAGCCGTTCTCATGGCGCTAGGGCATCGCACAGCGTGCGCAGCCGGAGGCGCTCGCGGGCCTTACGAGGGGCGCCCTGGCGCCTCGGCGTGCGCAGCGTCCCCAGCACACGCTCCCGGCGGGTCCAAGACCCGCGGCGGCGCGGGGCTCGCGCCGCTGCGGCGCACGTCGGGCCGCGGGCAGCCTGCTGCTGCTCGCTCCTCTGCGCCCAGGGCGCTGGAAAACAAGCAAAAGGTCCTTCGAAATTAAGAGACCACAACATCTTATGGGGATGGAATCTACAGCTGGGTGTTGGGAAGACAAGAGATTTCAATCCAAAGAGCCAAAGCTTTCAGCACTCCAGCCAGCTTCTCATTTTGCAGGCATTTTTGGATGAGATACTGTGATTCGCTTCTAAAACTGCTCATAAACACAAACCTGGGTGAAGCTGGTCCTAAAATGCATCTCAGAAAAGCACCTTCTGAAAGGTTTTAAACAAAATAGCACAACAGGAGGGAGGTGGTTTAAACCATTCTTACCACAAGACATATATTGAGATTTCAGGGCCTCAAGAGCCCTGGATGGATTCTTGGCGCTTCGTAGCTACATTTACTTCCCCAATATACAAAGCAGAGTCATCCTAAGAAGAGGTGGTGTGGAACTGAGAGAACAGAGTTACCGGCCTCCGGCAGTCGCCTCAGGGAGCGCGCGCGTCCCGGCGCTGGGACACGCTCCCGCTCGGAGCGGGCCGGCGAGCGCCTTCCCGGCTGCTGCCGACCGCGTCCCCCACGCGCAGCCGCCTCTCCTCGGGTCGCTCGGGGGGTTACCCGGTTAAGCAACGATTTGACGGTTACCTCGGGACAGAACCTGGGCAGGAGACCTGCAGAACGTCTCTTCAAGAACTTCAGGCTTCCTATAGAATTGGGTGCCATTTGTTTATGATGTGGTGATGATTGACTGTCAGTTACTAATAAATGGTAAATAAAAAAAGTAACCTGTGATATTAAAGTACTACATTAGCTACATTGTGATTAAATTACAGTAACACCAGCAGCTATAAACCTTTATAGAATCTCCTCAGCCATGCAGTAATTCTCCTAACTATACTATTATGTAGAGCACAAATATTTCTTTGTAAGTCCAAAGCAATACATCAGGGAAGCATTTACTGCTAAGGCTAGATTGAGAGTAAATGCATCTGGGGTTGCTATGAATAAAGCTCTAGCTTCTCATTACTTTATGACAAGACACAGAAATTCACTTTACTTTTCATTTAAGCTTTTCTGCTCCAGTTTATAGATGTATGCCTTCACGCTTTTATTCCCTTCTCGCTTCAGCCGTATGTAATAAATGATTATAAATTTTCACATTTGACCACCTCTCTGCTAGTCTCATGCTTAATGCACAAAGTTAGGAAGCTGCAGGTAAAAATTTCACAAACACTTTTATTTATGATGTTGTCCTTGGTAACGGAAATTTCAATGTACTGAAATGAAAAGTATGATTAAAGGGATACGACGTCCTGACAAGGATAGTAGAGGGCAGCCTTCTATTTCCCACTGAAAATATATAATACTTTTTTGACATCAATTTCATAGAGAATAGACATGGGCTAGTCATGAAAAAAAGACACAAACATGTTTCTAACTTCAATGTTGTTGTGCTGTCTTAAATGAAACTTACTCCAAAAATATT
>VZSV01000054.1:1049008-1065370 GCA_013398735.1 Nothocercus julius
CAATTAAAAAATACATATTTTCATAAACATGACATTTCAAAGAAGAATTGAATTAATATTTTCCAGAAAATTAAAACAAACATTATTTAAACCTATGAAATTAGATTCAAGAAATAAAACATCTACATTTAGGCTATTTAGAAATCAATCCCCCTGTAAAGGAACTGGACATTTCAGGAGTTTTGTATGTGAAATGTTGAACTTTTCACCCCCAAATGACTTTCAAATTCTACTTAGATTGGTACAGACTAAGTCTTGTTACTATGCGATGGATATTCAACAATATATACAAAGCTCTTGGTTTATATTCACTTTCAGATGGCTTTGTGTACACTTCATAGTGAATGTTTTCTGTAACTAGCGTTAGCTGGCATAATCCAAGAAAAAGCAATGACCAGAGTATTCTTCTCGTTCTGTAAATCTCATACGTATCTACTTAGACACGGCAGCTCTAGCAATTTGTCAGTGCTAACAGATTTTCTTTATCAGTAATAATGATTTTAAAAATCCAGTACAGCCTATTGCTATTAAAAGCTCATAATAATTAAACCCTTTAAGTGTTGTTTTCCAAACAAGGGTTAAGATTTATTTATTTATTTTAAAAATAAATGGATAAACATCTTGTTCTGCTGCAGATACCCCATCCTTATATTCTTAAGGAAAAGATCTCACGGATGCACACACGGAACATTTTTCAGCACGTGCTGGTAACGGCACCTTCCTCGCTAAGGGGAGCTGCAAATACTTTGTGACAGCTTCCATTTGTTGGCTGGCTATCACAGAGCCCTGGAAAACATATTATGCCTTATGTCAGTTATTAAAAATAACACCTCAAATTATAACAAAAACAAAATAACCGGCAATTATCATTTGAATGACTGTCTTAATCTATTTCAGGTTTACTGTTACTCTGAGGTTTTACACCTTGATTTTTTCCCCATCTTACCACACAATTACAAGCTACTGTGGTCACTCAAATTCTTCTCTCTCCCCCCCCCCTTTTTAATTGTTGCTATTATAGTACCAGCAATCTACATTGCTGAGCATTCTGCGTAGTGTCTTTATTGAAGCACACTAGATTCTAAATGCATTTAATATTTGCAGTTTGAAACCTGACAAAACCCTTCGAGGGGACATGTGGTAGCAATTATGGGAAATAAAGCATACAGGTTAGAAGCACCACAGCAGAGCTCACACTTTCTTTTTAACTTGCTAATGTCTCTGACCCCTCCGTACAAAAGCACTTTAATCAACATTTATATAATTTTTTTTTTTTTAAGCATTACCCTTTAGCAGGCTGTAAAAAATGTTTAACAATCAATTATATACATCAAGTTGATATGCTGCAGGACTGAGGGTCATTTAGACTTGCAGCTACATCTGAAAAAGTTTGGAAAGCCACATGGGGAGCAAAGTAGCTTTTCTGTGCGAGCAAAAGGACAGCTTAATTAAACCCAATAGCATCTCCTCAGCCGACCCACAGCTCAAAGTAAAAGCCCCAACAGAGGTTCTTTTGGGGCTCAAGAGCACTTGATTTATGTCTTCAGGCTTTAGGTGTCCATAAGCACAAGTGCCAATAACAAACGTCACAATCAAGTGATCATGTTAGATAAATTTGGTTCTGATCACACCTACAGACTAATCCAGTGCTCAAACAATAACCTAAATCTGGACCTGGCTACTGATGGCTGGTATGAGATATGGGTCAGTGCACATAAGTGCTCTATTTGTAATCGTAAAAAAAAGAGATAATGCATAGGATGCTAAACTATTGCTTTGCCTCCCCTTCATCTTAGGGGGAAATTGATGGTCCATATTCTCCATGGAGATGGAGAGAGGATGTGGCTGATTAGGAAACCTTTTAAAAAAAAAAAAGAGAGAGAGATATCTTTCCTTTCTTATCAGTATCTTCAGTATCTTGAAGAAAACAGGAGTAACGAGCTGATTCCCTGCTCTTCAGCTAAGCTATTGCTTTTAAGGAAGGAAGGTCTATTTCATTACTTTATTAATCAAACAGCCACCCAGCTCATCCCAAGTTAATCGGTAAACCTCACTGTTTCCCAGACACCTCCACCTATTCCTCACAGGTTCGTGCACAGTCCAACCTTTTGGCTTTGAAGCCTCCCCTGGGATAGCATGTTCCTTGCAGAGGTTTTTTCCTACTTTCCTATTAAGGTAGCATGAAAATTTGCCTTTTATTCAGCCTTTTCCAACACAATCTCTGAGAGGGAGTTGGCAAACCCACTTTGTGAGGTTTTTGTTGTTGCCCATATTAATCCTATGGCCTCCCGCCAGGCCAGTTGCGCGCTCTGCTCCTGACCTGCTCAGGAACTCCAACCACCAGACACCAAACAGGAGGCCGTTTCACACCAACACCTCCATTTTCAGACGCTCACTCACAGAACAAGGCAACAATTAAACCGGAAAGAGATTTGCAAGATCAGACTTGTTAAAGATGCTTGACTATGCAATTCTTTACTACAGTCACCAAAAATAAGACTTGTGTCCAGAATTGCATATAATGTAAAAATGTACAGTGCTTGTATAGGACACAAGACACACTCCAAGTGCATCCTACATGTTCAGAGTGTCTCAGGGTTAAAAACTGTCCATATACTTTGGATTCCACCTAACTGAAATGCCAGGTTTCAAATAATCCAAGAAAAAAGAAAAATAGCAAAAAAAAATAAAAATAGAAGACAGTAGCCTATCTGGAAATTTTTCACTACATAAGGAAATTTTTGCACAAATGAAATACTGAATTGCACTTTAGTTTGGGAGGAGGATTTTAAGAACATTGTTTCTTGACATCATCTTTTTTTTTTTGGTGCTTCTTGCTTTCGGTTGAGCTTTTATCTAAATTATTGGAGATGCATTGATCTGATTTCAACCTGAAGCTACCAAGGTTTTATCAGAGTACAATAAAGCTTTCTTTGCATTAACCAGCCAAGCACATAAACATTTTAATGAACTGTTTTTACATGGTTCGTTGAGTAGCTCCTGGTCTCCTATAATACAAATCACTTCTGTCACACTCGGCTCTCTCATACAGGCCTTTCGTAGCACACAAAAGGCAAATGGAACAGCAACCCTATAGAAATCCTGCACGTACTTGATTCTAGTCAGCAAACCTGCCAAAATTAAAATTGTTTTGCTCTAAATCCCTTAGTGATACCAAAATCTTAACCATTTAAGCTGTTGTGTCACTAAAAGAAAGTCTCCAGCAGCCACAATCAAAATACAACATGAAGAACACACACGCGTCGCCACTGTCAAGCAAACTGTGAGGGACCCCTGTAAAATAAGCCTGCAAATAAGCCCAAAAAGGTTTTAGACAATGAACAATGAACAACAGTGTTGCCACGGAGTATGCGGAGAGCTAACTTATCATTAATTACAGAGCAGACCATCTCCCAAGCAGGTATTTATTTTTTATTGACCCAAAGGCCAAAATAAATTATCGAAATTAACATCAATAAAGATCAGATCTCTTCAAAATAATTAAATAGCATTAATGACTAACACTTTGGGGTGTGCTAGTCAACCTTTAAAAAACAACATGAAAAGCATAAAATATTTATTGTTATGTTTTCAAATAGACTTTACAACACATTGTGTATTTTTAAGATTAAAGATTAGCTCTAACACATGATTTAATAATGAATGCAAATTGTAAATGAATATTTAACAAACCATATCACGTTTTATGTCTTTACATATCCTTTGCCATTACTGTGACGGAATGAGAAATGGCTCTGTGATGTATTGTCCTGCTGCCTAGAGCCCTGGTGTTTTCACCTTGATATGGCCTTTAAAATAAATTAATTTGTTAACATTTAAGAACTCCATGTAAGAGTTGACATTAAACATTTATAAGTGTTTATGATTGAACTAGCCATGCACTAATCAGATAATACTTATTTAAATATATATTTACATATTTGCCCAATTGTTTCATGAAAGAGATTTGAAGTGTTTATTTCCAAATTGTGTTTAGGATTAAATGGTACTAATGGTACTATAAAGATGTTATATAGTGTTAATATAACCTGAGTATTAAAAACATAATGAATTTGCTATTTATGAACCATTAAGTTTTACCTCATCCCTAGTATAAACTTCACATCATTTCATTACAGACCTATTAATAACTTTGTCTTTCTTCTGTTCATCCTTATTCCCCTCCTTTTCTCTCTTCTACAAGGTCATATTTTTAAGAGACCTGTTGGGCAAATAAATTTAACTTTTTTTAAGGTTTTGTTTGCTGAAAAAGAAACTACCACAAACAAAAAATATTTTTTTGCTCACTTTTCATTAGCTTTTAATGTAAAGCCCATTCCATTAAATTTATTTTGATATTGTAGGTCAAATAAAAAAAATGCACAAGAAATATGGATTTCTCAGCTTCATAATCTTATTGGTTTCAAATGACCTAATTCAGACTTCCTGTTAAGAGAATATACTACATACTGCTTAAATAGGGGTTTGACCATTACATTGGGTGGGAGTTTCACCAAATTCACCTGCAAATTTTACTGAATGAAATAATAAATCTCATGTCAGTCCATGCTTAACTGACCTGATCACGTAGACTATTGTCCTGATTTAATTGACTGGAAAATCAGACCTCCAGTAAGTCATAACAAAAACTTGATTATATCCTATGCACATTTTATATTTTACGTAAGATTCTAGATATTTAAAGATGATGAATAGAAAGGAGAAAAAAATCAGGTTTTCTCTAGCAGCCCTTTAAAGTCCATATTTCTACATGTCCAATATTCAGAAGAGGGTATTTAAACAAGAGGACAGAGCACGTTGGATAGCTGATGAAAAACAGAGTAAAAATATTTATATAAAGAATAGAAGGAAAAGAATGGGCTAGGAAGAATGAGATTCAAAAGGTTAGCACAATTAAAAGTACAAAAAGAAGAAAAAAGAAATTATTGAGCTCTTAGAAGAGGAACCAAGCTAGAAAATGAGTTCATTGACTCATCCAAGGCAAGAGAACCCTTAGGACAGCGACTCCTGCTTCCCTCTTCTCCTCCCTGCCTCGCTGCTCTGGACTGCGCTATCACACAGACACCAGATTAAACCCTTGTCTTTTAAGGGCACCTAGAACCTCAGGTCAGGCATTGCAATTTCTGGCAGGAGAAAGGAAGCAGCTCCAGGCAGGATCAAGCACCAGCCATGCCCGGAACCGCAGTGCTTCCATGTCCCTGATCATCCTGAGTTTTTGTGCTTGTGCACCAAGTGATCCCAAGACAATGACAGCCGAGTAAAACTGAAAGGAAACTTGGAAAACACAAGTTTCACACCAGCTAGAGCTGCAGGAATCTCACGGATCCATCCTGCCACATACCCCCATCAGAGCCTCGGCTTTTGTTCGGAATCAGGCCAAACGTAGCTCAGTACTCAAACTGGCATTAAACTGGGAAAGGGAGGAAAGCATCGAACAGCTGCCTCGGACACGACAGCGCTTTCCACACCTCCACCTGGAAACTTGGGAATGGCAAAAAGAGGAAGAATTGCGCTCGGCAGCACAGACAAAGAAGATGCCCTCCCAGAGGAGCCCGGCATGATAAGTAGCCACAGGGAGAATCGCTGCGATCAGTCAGAGCGGCAGGAGAGTTATTAGCTTAGCCCTGAACCTCCTACTTAATGTGGGGCCAGTGGTGATAGTTAACAGACCCTGGCTAAGGTGACAAGCTTTGGACCTGCTTGAGGAAATCCAATTGAGAAGCAGCCAAGAGGAACAACAAGCCAGAAACAGATGTTCCAGCTACCAGGATGTGCACACATTTAGCCTGAATATGTAGAAAAAATATTATTTTCTGAAGATAGTGATTTCATCTCCTCCTGCAGCTGATACTGTCAGATCTCATTATCCAGAGCTAAAGTGCTTCCTTCACATTTCAAAATAGATCTTAAATCCAAGCCCAGCTCGGAGTGAGAGCTACCGGATAAAGCATCTGAGGCACTAGATTGGATTTCTGAAGATAATTTTAGTGCTGAAGCAAAAGAAAACTAAACTGACAGGAATGCAAAAAGTTAAATTCCAACATGAACTTAGATCAGCTACTAATATCTATTTAACGCCCAGCTTAAGCAGTCAGGAAAACTAGATTTCTTTCAGCTGTCAATTCATATTTAGCAACTGATGCTGATTACCTGTACTCCTAGCAATAAATATCTAGCATGCTGCAAAAACAGGACAAGGGCAGGTCTGTGAAAAGGAGCTCGTTACACTCAAGGACAATTTGTGCCAGGTTCAACAAAAGAAGTGTCCAAGTCAAACTTTTCTTTCGAGCATCTGTGGACTCTGTATTTTACAGAGGGAAGTGCAGAAGCCCTTCGGGATCCTAATATCGTATGTACAATATATACATGGACATGCATTTTCCTTTAACTGTAGTTCTATAAATCTCATCTACATACTATATCTGCATCTCAAGAGGAAAAAGTGTCCCATTATGTTGATGTTTGCAACAAATTTGCTATTCTCAACACAGAATACGCCTGGCCCATGTTTCAAACACATCCTTTTCTGAGGGGAAACAACATCCCTAAAGAGTTGCAGCTAAGTTCATTTATACATTCTACATTATAAAGTAAAATATATAAAATATGTAATAAGAGAGATTAATCTAAGTGACCGATTGCAAAGCCTTTGCACACACTAGAAACAGCGAAATATCATTACAACCAGTATTTGCTTCCATGTATTTCTCAAGCTGAAAGCCAACATGGCTTCAGGGGAGAGGAGTCATCTGTTCTTCTAACCTCTTAATTTTCTGTATTAAAAATAAGTTAAAATGATATGAGTTAGTATTCTCTTTTTCCTATCATTTCTAAAGCAAATAATCTTAGCAACTTTCAGGGTAACCATAAAATAAGAAGTGCCTAACTAAAGATTTCTTTAATTACTTCTAGTTAAAGAGTATGATAAATTAGTCTATTTAGCTTATTTAACTTCAAACAAACAAAAAAAAAAGCAGAGTTGTTTCAGTTGCTGTCCTCCACTTAATATCATACTGGCAAAATGGGAATTAGTGCATAAACTTGAAAGCTTTACTATCAAATCTGACAGGTAGTTGTATGTAACTAATTCGGAATTATATATCAACTCACAGGTGAAATACAAATCTTTTTTTTTTTCTTGACTCATTCTTCTGAGTTCTAAATTCTCAGCAGGTAATGATACCCACTTTTCCACACTATAAGCAGTTAAAATGACATAATGAGATAAAAACTGCTGTTGAATATATTGTCTTTTTCTTAGGAATCAAAACCAAGACTTTTTAAAAATATATCTTCAGTTTCTTTTAAGTAGCAACAACTTCACTAATTCTGTGTTCTAATTTCGGGAACATTTGGGAAAAAAGTTTATTTTTAATCTAGTTTTGATTTCAAAGGAACTCAGTGGTGAGAAAACAGGAAACCACCTCTTGTGCATTTTAAAGTTTTGTTTCTGACACGTCAAGAAACTACAAGCTTCTCCTTAGTATTCTAGCAACACAAAAGTACAACTTTCCTACAAGAAAACGTGTAATGCCTGTATGTTAAAACCTGTATTAAAAAAATACCTGTTCCATTTGCGTATGGCATACAAGTTATTTTTTTTCAGTCATTCATATGAAAGTGTCTTAAGTTTACAAGCAAATACTTTAAGATGTACTTTATACACTTATATAAGTCCAAGGTCCCTAACATCAAAAATCAAACACTATGGTCCAAAGCAGAGTGTAAAAACAAAATAAACTGTTTTTTTCAGATCCAAGGAAATTGCCAAGATAAAAACAAACCCGTAAGAATATCTGTGCTGTTGTTCTAAACTAAAAAAAAAATCATTTTCATTACATACAATAATTTTTTAGATCTCAGGTAATGCAACGTATAGCAATAATGGAATGACTAAAATAAAGCTAATACCTTACTACAAAGATACTGAATGCTGAGTTTCTTGGAAGTGCCAGCCACTAAAGCAACATGGTAAAGAATAGATGTGTCAGCAGGAAAGCCAGACAGATGACTGGGTTCCACCTGACAGACTTACCACAAAATTACAGGAATCTTCCTCCTCTAAGCCCCGAAGAAGTCTTTTAAAACATTTTAAATCAAATATTCAGCCGAAAAATGAAAAGTATATGTATTAAGTAATATTCAAAGATGTGCTACGAACCTGAGGGCAATACAACCACTCAAGGAAAACTATCAGTTTGGACAGCACCAGAAATGCACACTTCCCAGTTGAGATTATTTCCAATCATTCCCATCTTACACACAAAGAAACAGAAAGAAAATTCATTCAAGTAGGAAAAGTCAAAAATGTCCTGTCTGTGTGTATGTTGGCCTGTAACTGGACATCTTAGCCATTGTTCAGTAACAATCAAAACCAGCAAGTCCATCAGGTTCTCACACAGAGAAGGTCCTTTTTGCACATAAAAATCATTCTTATTTCAAGTTTTGCTTTTTGCAAGCCCTGCATTCAGGGGCAAAAGGCATCATGTTCAACATGCAACTCAAGCTTTCTTTCTGCTTTACATGGAAGTTTACAGAAGGATCCTATAAATTCAGTTTTCTTCTCCATAGTTCACACCCTAGTTTGATACTATGGTCTCTAAATATGTAAAACAATATTTATAAATATGCAAAATACTGATGATAAATTGAATGTTTTCACTTATATGCATTGATTTATGTGCATATTGACAACACAACTATGTTGTCTACACTTTAATACAGTGAAGCCAACATTTAATCAAATTGCTCAGGGTGCTAAGATGTGCATTTTTGTGAATTTAAACAGTTTTAAACTGCTTTATAAGCATGGTAATAAGCTTCAAGTGGATAAGGATTATCCCCATTAAAAGGTAGAGAAACTAAGGCAAAAGAAAATAGCAAGTGCCATTTCTCCACACAAGCCTCCAAGATTTCCTGTAATCAATTCGCAAACCCAGTTTGTATGGGCTGCAAAGAGCAGTTTTTCACAGCTCTTGGACACTTGGGAGATGGCAATCAGTTTAGTATTAAAACATTTCTTTTAAAGAGAGCTCTAGGTGAAATTATAACAGATATTTCAGTATCTGACAGACTATACTGCATGCAATGCTATACTCCTTGTGTTTTGGTTCTGCATATGACAGTAGACTTTGACTGCAACTATACCTTGTTCTGCTTGAAAATTCCTTTAAAAAAAAAAAAAAATTTTTTCCTAGTTCTGAATCATTAAGGTAGATCATCTGATGTACCTTATGGGATTCCTAAAATTCTAATAGACATCCTCAACTTCTGTTTCAATACTTCTTGCAGCAAATGCAATGGGAATCAAGTAGCCTGGGCCTAGGAAGGGACCAACATCCACATGGAATCCAGGCATCCCTCAGGCAGAACCCAAACAGTAACATTTCCTGAAAGACATGAAAAGAGTTAAATAACATTCTATTCGTTAGTAAGGCTGATATCGATCACAACAAAGAATGCCAGAATAATCTTTAACTCAGCAAAACCCTAACAAAATTCAGTGCCTGGAAATTGAAGGTTAAGCACTTTTTTTTTTTAAGAAAAAAAGAAAAAAGGCATATAAATTTAACTCTAGAAACAGTTATCAACCTGTACAGCTTACCTTCCGTAACATCCAAAACCAGAATCTTTCATCCTAGAGTACTCTTTCCTTCGGGAAGCATCCTCCTTTGTAGGATCATAGTTTGTTTCTAGAATTTCTAAACAATTCCTGATGCAAACATTTTGCCTTTATATTGCTCAGAGAAACATAAATTAGCCATCAAAATATTCTAAAATAAGTTCCTGCATCTATAAGGGCATCACCGGCTCAAATAGAAGATATTTTACACCTAATATATTAGGGAAGCTTAGATAAAATCAGTAACTTGAATAAGAGGAGAAAGATTGCAAGACCACCACTTTCATCGTAAAGGTACGAGCTAAAACACCCTTACAGACCTATTCCAGCTCACCACAGTCAATTACATTGAAAGTGCCTTGCCTGCAAACACCTACTCAGTTGGTGCCAATATATCTCAACACAAAAGGGGGGGGAAGTATTATGTAGCATCATCTCTGCATCTATAACACAGTAACACAGAACTGAACTCAATAGACAAGGAAGTGAGGAGAAAAATCTCAGCTCCACATTTCTGTGCTTGTGTTCTTCAGTCAGACTTGCTAGGCAATCAGGCTGAGATGCCACCGTTGTTTTTAACTCCACTCAAAATATGATTTCCTGATCTAATTCTGTTTACCATCAGTGTGAACATTTTCAGTCCTAAAAGGTATCCTAGCAACATTAATGACCCAAACATTAATTCTTAAGGCATCTCAATCTACTGGACGATTCCTTTTTGCCCCCAAGTAGTAACTAGAAAACTAAACAAAACACGTACTCTAAAAGGTAAGCAAGAGTCTCGCTTAGGGAACCTCTTCTCCCCAAGTAACACAGTCATATTCCAAGATCAAAACTGAATAGTAACTTTAGAAATGCATAAAATTAAGTCTAAATGTTTCCCCCTTTTATCAGAAAAGGAGCACAAGTCTATGTAATGATATATAGATGATCCCACAGTAAAGCCTTTATTAACTTGTCAATCTGTTACTCTGACATGCTTGGTCATGTGTTTCATGAAATATTGAAATAAAATAGAAACAACAGAAATAAATTTCAAAAGAAAATATTTTATATCTGTATTTGAAATGCAGATGCATGTTTCTTCCAAATGATTGGTGTGTTTAAAGTACAAAGTTGATTGACACATGCTTTCACTTAATGAGGGTAATTACAAAGAATAACAACTCCAAACCACATCTGTTCAATGTAACAATCTTGTTGTGCTATGCAGATCACATTGAGAGCTGTCACAAATGCCAATTTTGCCACAAATCATGCATAAGCACATTTGTAAGACAAGAAACAGATTAATAAGCATCAACACTTTTCTGTAAACACTTGTTGAAGGGAATAAAAGCTGTTAGGACTGAAGGAAATGATACAACAGTAGATGTTTTCTCTATCAAGCCTGAAATAAGAAATCACAGGAAGGACAAAAGTGCAGGCTGGATCCCTGAAGAACAAGCTCCCCTGCAGCAGATCAAGATGTGGAAAACTCAACAGCCTCACTTCATAGGAAAGATACTCAATCAAATTCACTCTTTCATTTTTATCAGTTCTCATTCAAAATCCTAATTTAGCACCACACTAGATAATACGCAAAACAGAACATTTTAGATTGCACTGAATTAGCTAAAATACTGTACAAGAAGTTGAGTAAACACAGCTATAAGTTCATATATATTTCCATCCGTGATTTAAACATTTTGAAAAACTGTTTTCATTGGGGCTATTTTTTTTAATTACATAACATTTAAATGAAAATTGAAGATAAAACCACTAAAGAAAGAAAAATGAAATACCTAAGTTAAGCACCATCAATTTTTATTTTTTATTTTTTTTAAACCCTATCATAATTGTAGCCGCGTTTGTTCAAAAGCTGTTTAAGCTTCAGGGTCATGTTGTTTTTTTAATAGCAAAGGCACATGGAATTATAGGCAGGCAGTCATATGATCTCAGAAGTCATTAATGTAATATGACTTTGTTTGCTTTTGTATGACAGAAGGCATTACAAGCTATAGCTGACATGCAGTATAATTGCAGAATAAATAAACAGTGTGATTTTAAAGCAAAAAGGGTTCTTGGATATGTACCTCTTAGTATATATTTCATTTAAAAAGGAAGAACTTTAAGAAGCTTGAGAAGTAGTTTTCCACTAATATAGCTCAGTTATTTCTAAATTATTAATGCAGAAAGCGCTATACATTTTGGGAAACACACATAAGTTTAACAAGTCTCTTTTTCAAAGTTTTCTTGTTCACAGACCACCACAGCAGTTAAACTGAATATTACTGAAGCCAATCAGTCCAATATGCAGCTGACTTACCAGAGTCAGAACCTTTTATTTTTATGTGCATCCTTTGCTTTTAACTTTTACCTCAATATATCTGCATTTCCTCAAAACATTTTAAACAGTTACTTAGTGCTAATGCTAATATAGCTGTCTGAGGTACTTAAGACACATGAATAAGCCTTCAGTCTTTTACACGATACTTAGCTTTTTCATAGAGTTACCGATCCACTAAGTATTGCCTGCAAAATATCTAGAAAAAATGGCACAATTATTTCTCATGTTCTAGCTTTGTTCACATATAACAATTTTGTAATAGGAGATGTTCTTAAAGTTATGAAGTTCATGAAGCAACACATATAGAGTTGATTCCTGCCCTTATTTGTATAAAAACTAGCATAGCTCTGGTTATCTGTTAAAGCTGCAGCATTCTTATCAAGCCATTTAGGTGCACATACATTGATTCTGCAGGTTCCCAATAAGGCAATAAAGGAAATATATTCAAAACATTTTTAAATGCAAGTTCTGGAAATTCTGGATGTCTCTAGCATCTACTGAGCATTGCAGCAAAAGCGACAGCTAGCAAGACTGAGTGACAAGGCTTCCATCACACCAGGAGCAAAGAAGTTAACACTCGGTGTCTCTCACTGCAGCCCCCAGGCAGGAATGGCTCAGCCAGCAGGTCTACCCACCATAACACCGCACGGACAAAACTGTAGGGTCTCCACCAACAAGGGCACCTGTCCCTTAGAGCCACCACTGAAGCCTCTCCTCAGGGCACAGCACAACACACTTGCTATTTCACAAGGAAAGGCTTTGCTAAAGTAGTATCCTTCCTCACAACAAGTATGTAAGGCTGAACAAATTTCCTCAGACCCAGCTGCTCCTGCTAGGGTATCTTGGCATCCAAGTAAATGATTTGCAGAAATTCCAGAGGGAAGGAGGTACTCCAAAGGCTGCCACAGAGCATGATAGGGCTGGAGGAAGACTGAAGAGGCACAGCTGTGACAGCTGAAAGCAGGATAAGCTGCCACTGATCTGTTTCTATGCTTATCACAACACCCATTAATCAATTGCAATCACAGCAGGCCCACCAACTACACTGCACTCCACCTCTCAAAAACTGACTGCTCAGCCTTGCAGTCCTCTTGAAAAATTGTTCATCTGAGGAAGTGGCAGAAGGGCAGCGTACTGTTTACTTTTAAATATCTGTAATATATTTGCATTTAAAGAAAAGTAACAGTTAAAAGATGCACAGACCTTTTCTTCTGGAATATCTTCAAAGTTTCACTGATTCGAGTGTTTTGGGTAATTTTTAATGGGAAAAAAACAGAAAAGGCAGAAGGACAATGTTAAGTTGTGCTATCGATGTTAATTTTGGTCATCTTATGGACCTTTCTGTAAACTGTTGACTTTATCTTCCGATGTAAATGGTGTTAACCATAACCATTAACTTTTTTTTTTTTTTTAGAAAAATAGACTTGCATTATAAAAAGTGACAAAATACACAAAATTAGATACCGAATTTCACCAACTCACACATCATTAAATGGATTCCAGTTGACAGCAAACCTACTTCCTACTATTTAAGATGTGCTTTATGTGCGTCTCGCATGGGCAACACCATTACCATGAATTTGAACTTAATCTGAATGAAAGGCTGGGAGGACACCACTGCCTGCTATTCATACATGGTTCAGAGAATACATCATCAGTGAATTAAAAGCAGAAGGAAGAATATTTCTATACACTGCAAATTCCACAAGACATTAAAGGACAACATAGGAACACCTTCCTATAGGCTTTAGATGGTAAATCTGAGCAAGCTGAGATCTCATGGGACAGGGAATGGAGATACTTGAATATCTGGTCCCAACACTTTCTGTTACAGAAGAGTTTGTCCAGTGTTGACAGGTCTGAAGCTTTAAGGCCTGAGAAGGCATCAAAGAGGCACTTAATCAGAAGCCGGGCTACTTACAGCCACCACTTGGAAGGATTAAGTGCACTTTGTCTATCTCTCTGCCACATTGTATTTAAAGCTTGGAAGGAGGTTTTCAGAAGCACTGGGTGGATTTAGAGTGCCCCTTTACTACCCAGTGGGACCTTGTGCACCCAAACAACATGGCAGTTTATTTAAAAAAAAAAAAAATCTCCCAATATAACACACTACTTCAACAGTCAACTTATTTATGCAGCTGTCATATCTTCTTTAAAGGAATTATAGTCAACCCTTTTATAAAGAGCTATGTGTTTTAATAATGCTATAGGTTTACAAGAGCTGGATGCCTGCTGCAGCATTTGTGCCATTTTACTAGTTACCAGAGAATGGCATAGGTATTTTCCAAAGACCACATCACAAATGCATGCAATAGATAGGGCTCTAACACATGTAGTTGCTGAGGGTTGCTATTCTTCAGGAAATTCAGTATATAGAGGCAAATCATGTAAACAATGCAATGTTTATAACTACTTTTCTAACCTTACAAATAACTCCTTAGGTATCACACAAGTGCTCTTCTCTTTAGCACTCATTGCCTTCCTACCTTTTGTCACTTCATGATGTTGGAGGTCTAGTTTTTTGTTTCTTCGTTGACTAAATTTGGTACAATTTTCCCTTTTCAAGACAGTTTCTAACAACAATAGCATAACATAGTGAAAACTTAAAATATTAAAGAACTTAGTTTTTCAGCCCCCACTGTAATCTCTAAATGATTTTTTTTTTTTTTCCCCTCCATGTTTTGAACTTTAGACTCCTGAAGACAGAGATTCTCTATGGTTGGAAAATGCCTAGCATAGTGAGTGCTGACAATTTAAATAATAAGAAATTTTGAAAAGTTTTCTTGGGCTAAATAAATTCCTGACGAAATCTCTGCAATGATAAACTAAAACAGTTCTACTACCTTCATACAACAGTCATAAGCTGATTTTGCATTTACACTAGAAGAGATGTCTATATATTTCTCATATAAAAATAAACACAAAAAGTTGAAGAGAAAAAATTGCTTCCAGCAGACAAAGCACAGAATAAGAAAACCAAGAGGCAGCAGGAACGTGGAGGTCTGCATCTCATGAGGACGGGATACAGCAATGTGCTCTGAATACTGTGACACTGGAAAGCACAGAAGTAATGGGAAGCAGATCAGATGTGTGCACACATAAGAATGTGCTTACTCTTTATAAATAAAGAAAATACACTAGCACTGGAAATCCATTACATACCACGTCTGGATGAATCTAACGGGAATCTAATAACTGCTATTCTACATGAATACGGCTCTTATTGACCTCCTTTGATCATAAGAGCAGCAGCGATAAGCTGTCAGAAGAAACGTACACAGTTTCCGCTTTATACAAACTTTTCCTCAAACATTACAATCAAAAAGAGTGACTAAAAATAAAATAATCTTACTCAACACAAAAGCTCACTTTGTGCAGCCAGTGCTCCATTCTGCATCTGAAGTAATGAAAAGAGAAGTTTCACCACTACTGCTTATTACGACTCTGCAGAACAAACCAAAACGGGAAGGCGAGCATCATCTACAGATTTATTAAGTTTCTATTGCAAATTCCTGGCAGTTGAGCCCATCCTCACAACAGACCTCGAAGATGAAGACGTTTCACAACAACAAAATTTCTCTTAAGCAATAATCACCTTGACACTGGGTAATAGGACAATATATCAGCATCCTGCTAAATATATAGCTGTTATATTCTAATACCTAGACAAGACAGAAAGATTTCAAAGTCATGTTGTTATGCCCTTAGTCTAAGCAAGCTTCCTATTTAAGTTGGCTTAGACCTTCCAAACACAAAAATTTATCTTAAAGTATAATTGCTTTTATGCAGTGCTCTATGTATATCAGCCATCCTACCCTCTGCAGAGCAAAACACTCAAGTTTATCTATAAAGCTTTTTGGTTAATCCAAGCGACTGAAGAATCAACTTGGAGTTAAACAAACATAATATTTGCTGGATTTGGCCATTATATCTCCTTGCTTTACATACTAAGAATAAAACTCCAAATAAGAGCTTTTTTTTTTTTTCCCCTTTTTCATTCACTACTTCCGTTAATACCACAGGAAAAGTAATTGCTTTGAGTTATTTGTATAACAAACTCTGCTTAAAAAATATATATGTTTGGATATAGTGGTAAGAAGCATCGCTGATCTATACAGTACTTTGCCATAAAGTTACGTTTGTTAAAACATTAACGTACAGACAAGTGTTAAATTAACAATATCCAAACACAGATCTAGCTTCCTACATATTTTCATACAGTAACACCTGTATCTTCTAGCATTATAGCCATACCAGTCATATAAGTCAAATACACAATAGAAAAGTTATTCAGTATACACAATAAAAAAGTTACCTAGTAAAATCCAAATACACAAAAGTTATGCAGTAAACTATTTCCAGATTCCTTAGTTTTGGGGTTTTTTGTTTG
>VZSV01000054.1:1065465-1087118 GCA_013398735.1 Nothocercus julius
GGCAACAAAAAGCTTCCTTCCCACTCCTGGTTAGTAAGGGCTACCTGAAAGGCTCCTGCCGAGCATATTCTTGTGAGACACTTCCATCTAGTGGCTACAACTGCAACGACTACAAACTAGAAATGCAAGTAAAATTTAGGTAGCTGTGAGTAGTCTTCTAGGAAATTACTTCATATTTACTTAAGCTTTTCCACCACCTTACCAGACTAAAAAGCATCAAAGACTCATATTTCTCAAAATCATTATTTCCAAGAACCTATGCCATAGTCAGTAGAACTTCACTTCCTTCCTAAAGGAGTACTGATTTTACCCCTCCAATATTAAATATTTAGTAAAATGCTTTTCAGAACATAGCTTTGATATTTTACAGATAAGAATCAGATACAGAACTTGTGAAATTATTTTCTCACCAGGAGTGTGCAAGAGAAAACAGAGGATCTAAACCCCGAGTCCCATTTATCAACTCTGCTGTCAGGGATAGTCCAAAAGCAGCCTCTGTTTTATTCCTCGTTTCCCTTTCGGACTTTGTCAACTCCCCTGTCGCAAAACTTTCTTTTAAAAAAGTTTAGGATCGCTACTTCCAGCATTATTCTAGAACTATACAATGGACCACTTTGAAAAAAAGTTTATTGTTTAAATTCCATGTTTCAAATGCACGTTTTATTACTTCACCTTACTTTTTTCTCCTTGCATTTAAGTGACTTCATACAGATAAGTAAAGTTACCATACAAGCTAGCAACAAAGAATCACAGACTCAGTCTGATGTTAAGCTGATTTACATTTTTCCTGCCCTTTCCCCATACACAGCCTATCTTCAACAATTGACCCTCCATAAAATCATACTCAGCTATCATTCTGTATTTTCTTTTTAAATATAATTAAGGCCTTCATTTCACAGTCACAGAAAACACAATGAGTGTTATTAAAGCAAACAAAAATACTAAGAATATAGTTCTTAAGATGTTGTATCAGAAGCGCTACATTTCCTGAATACAATTCTGATTTCAGGTCCAGAATTGTGCTTGTGATGCTCAAGTGCCCCCAGAATGCCAGCATTTTCATTTGGCTGTACAGAGACGCATATGCAAATTCCTTCTAGACACCAATAAACTTAACAGAGCCCCCTGCATAAGGGCCACTGCAATAGCACAGAGGAGTCTTACCAGAGGATTAGACTTGCTATGTACAAGTTACTCAACCAGCCTGTCCAAGCCCTGAAAGGCTATAGTCTAAACAGGGAATATGCACACACATCCACATGCACCCTTTCAATATAAAAAAAGGGGAAAGAGCACGTACAAGTGTGAATACATACACTCAAAGTGAAAAACTCAAGAGTCTCTGAAACCTCAATGCTGAAGCCTAGATAAATGGAAGAAATTAAGAGCTATGCTTGAGCTTGTGGGAAATAACTTTCATTTTATAACCATGACCTGTCCTTACATTACCTCTGATTTCCAGATATGCCTTATATATCTGTATGTATATATATATATATACACACACACACACATACACACACACCCCCACCCACCCACCTGCCTCAGTATCCAGCTACTTAGAAGGCATGCATACATTTGAGTAAAGATTTTGCACAGATACACTCATGTCGATAAGCTATGTTGCATGCTATTTTTTCAAGGTTAAGAACCTCTTTATAAATACCTTCATATGCATGCTAAGGGGATCTGTAGAAACATGTTGCTGTGATGTGTTTTTCTACCTTGGATAAAACCATAGAGTTAACTATCACACACTTATATTGTTTTAGCATAATTTAGTAAAAACATTTCTATACCAGTATACAGTTAGGTTGTGAGCCCAAAGATAGAGTGCAGTAATAGTTAAAATGCAATACTGTAGCTTAAGAAATACACGAACATCACACGTGAACAAATCCCAAATCTCTTAAGTATTTAGAGCAACTAGAGTTGTGCAGTCAAGTAAAAGTTGCAATATTCCCAAAGAACCTTAAAGACATTCAGCATGATTTATATCCATATAAAGACTGTTTCATTGTTACACATAACTACTATAAAAGGAAAAAATAAGAAAACCTTCTTTCCTTTCACTCCTTGTAAACTCCTTGTATTCTAAAACACCTGCAATATTAGTTTGTATCTGTCTACTTACTATTGACGACATATCAAATCAGAAGCATTTTTCCACTTCTGTTCCATTTTCACAGCAACATACAAATAGGTGTGAATATTGATTAGAATACCTACCATTTTCTATTCTAGAAATCAATACCATATAGACATACTAAGAAAAACAAATAAACTAAAAAGGATAAGGGGACAAAGAGTTGTTACATATACTCCTTCCAAGGGCAGTCCTAGAAAAGGAAGAGAAAAAAAAAAAAAAGATAAGAAGTTATTTGTACATGAAAAAGCAATCTACTGGAAGCTGAGAAACCAAAGCAATAGTCATTAAAAAACCACCATAAGACTAGAAATACAATATGAAGAACTCATGGGACTCATCCAAATATAGTATACAGGTTTACAGGAGTTTACTAGTTAAAAACAGCTTGCACTTGTAGGGGTGAAGTAGATGCAGTCTCTTCTTCTGCCTGTGGGTGCCATGACAGGACCAAATTAAATCTAAACTGCAACTTGCTGTTGCCTTCTGTCTGTGATATTCTTACAACTCAGTGGTGCTTTAGGAGTTTATTTATCCTTAACTTATATACCAATGTTTATGTTCCTTAAAGCATAACTTATATTCAAGTATTTAAAACTTTTTTGATTATTAAACAAATGAAACTATACATAGAGCTGTAAAAAAGTTGCAATACTTTTTTTCAATGCAAAGTACTGAACTGAAATACATACCTGTTTCTTATGAGTCTCTTCTACTTCTTTGGCTAGAATTCATATCAGAAACCACTGGATTTGTACATGTGAAAAGAAGGTACTAGGTTCCTTCATTTGTTCTTCTCTGGTTGTGGATTTTTAAACACACAACTGTGAAGCAGATATCCAAATAAGGCATCCATCCTGTATTTAAAAAAAAAAAAAAAAAAGGCATCTTGCCCCTTTCCTTATCATGGTAATCAATAAAATCTACAGGACACCTGCATAAAGTTCTAATAACTTTTTAACTTAAAATGTGACCAATGGCTATTTTCTTAATTAAGAGAATATTAAGAAAAAGAGAGAACAAACAGCAAACTGGACAAATCATGAATTGCATCAATTCACATAATGAGATAAAGTCATTGGAACTTTACTAACCAATACCTATGTGGAGGTCCCTAACCATCCCCTCATATCCTTTATGTTTCTTTAGCACAAACAATATCCAGCCCTGCTAATCTTGCTGTTGACCTGCTCCTGACCTATACCTACTTCCAACTACTTTGAAAGACTAGGAAAATAAGATAGCACTGATAACCAAATCAATCCATCCATCCCCAAATCTGCCTGCCACAATCCAAGTTTTGACATTTACAGTTCATAGATCAAGCAGCCTCTAGTTATAAATATCCCTCACCCTGATGGTATATTACACCAATAGATTACAGGCACCCCAGCTCAGCTTATTGATGTATTAATGCAATGTGTTATGAGAGCACTAGCTCTCTGATAACGTATGGCCACCGTACATACCGTAAGAGTGAAGTTCTTCAGTGATGTATAACTGTAACAAGGGCACCAGCCAGAAGAAAACAGCAGGTTTTGTTTATTTATTAGAATACAAAGCAAATATACTATTAACATTATGAATACTAGAAATGAAGTCCCTCAGCCCCCTGTTACAGGCTAGGAATGTGACTGGACACATTCTCCTTCATTCTGCAAGAGCAAAGTTGGATAAACCCATCAGGCATTTGGTATCTTTATTTAAACTCTAAACAGAAGCTCATCTGTTCACATGGTCCTTCTCCATCCCCATAAGAAATGCTTAAAACAAGACAGTGAGTTCCCAAGTTGGTGAAGGACTTGCCTTCAAGTCTTAAAGGGCAGACAAAAGTATCCTGATAATAACATGCAGAGATATAAGAAACAAGGTATTTTCTGAGCAGTGCTTCTTATTAAATACCAGAACACAAGCAAACATGATTAATCATCTTGGCAGGTGGAATATCAGCATATCACACTTGAATGTGATTTGGTTTTAACCTAAAACCATTACATTTATTGGTAGAAACCAGATTTTTTTTTTTTTTTTTTTAAATTAAGAGGCTATAGATTACATCATGACTTCTCATTCTCAATATCTGCTGTCAATTTTCTTAATAGACAAAAAACTTCAGTACAGTAGCAATGTTTTGTTTCTCTCTGAGCTACATAAAATACCTTTCTTTTAAATATTGGAGATTTTCACAACATTGCTATTCTCTCAGTAAGTACACTATAGGAAGGTCTCAAAAGCAATAGTATACAAAACAGATGACAACTTACACTTAATTAGAAAACCTGGTCATCCATTACATAATTCAGTTACATAATGAGCTCTTGTAAAGAGTGCAAGACACACATGATTCAAAAGAACCAGTTACATTGGTTTCAATAAAGTATAAAACAGTACATTTACAGAAGTAAGAATAGTACCTTTACAGAAAAATATACCACCTTTCTCTTCATATTTACAGCTATAAAAATCTCAACATATAAACAGACTGGCAAAAGCCTTGACAGTGGAAAAAATGATTAAGCAACAACCACAGTACAAGATATTAACACAAATTCTGAAAATATTTTAAGTATTTTTGATAGCAGAGCTGTAAGACATTTTGCAAAAAATATTAAGCTACATTGGTGTTGACAACAGGTTATGAAGATTACTAGCTCACTATCATCACTCTCCCTGTATTCCCCCCAAAGAGGAAAGCCAAGCAAAATGAAAAGTGCCACACTGAATGACAGCATTAATACTAAGTCCACTGTGAAAGCATACAAAGAAAAGGGTTGTCACCTCTTTTTGCTGTAATCTACTCAAGGGAAAAAAGTTTTAAGAGCCTGAAGTGTACTTGAAGAGTGAACTCTTGAAGAGTGAACTACTCAAGATGCTGCCCATTTTTCCTGGCTTGGAGGCTTTGTTCTAAAGAAGGTACTTAAGATGCATCTCCTGATTTGCTCAGTACTAGTACAAGCAAACCAAGCCTCACAGACCCTGGTATTAACGGGTAGCACTTCAGATTTGTTTTCATCCATGTTGTTAACCTCACTTGCTCTAGCAACCTCTGTCATTGCCTCGTTTCTCACTTTCAAACCGTGAAAAGGCCAATGCCATCCTGTATCTGCAGGGTAACCTCTAGCATCCCTCCTGTATCTGAGGAGGGTAACCTCTAGTTACCCTCTGCATCAGCACAACTCTCTACAACCTTGTAGGCCTGTGTACTGCTCAGGAAGGGCAGTTACAAACAGTACTGAAAGTGCTTTGAAAAGTGACTTTAACATTATCACGGAACACAAACTACTCAGGATCAAGTACAGGAGTACTATCATTGCCAGTTTCTAAACCCAGATATTTCAAAGGATTACTTTAAAGAACATTCTTCAAGTAACACTATAAAGCATTTTTAGTATCTCAATTTTTCCTACTGAAACAACAACAAAAATTCCCTCAAAAAAAAAAAAAAAAGTTGACATCCAAAAAATGAAAACACTTTAAAAAAGGGAAAAAAGTCTGCTTCTCTAACTGTTTACAAAAATAAAAGTACTTTAGTTTTCCTTTAAAGGAGCCTCCTTCCACTGCTTCCTTCCTCCTAACTTAAGCTCCTAAGTTAAAGGCCTAAAAGAAAGAGGCACAAATATCTAAACAAGCATTTGCAGAATTTCCCATTTCCCCCCCCCCAATAGTTTTTAATATCTCAGTTCACATCAGCTCCAATAATTTTCTTTTATTTCCTGTTTTAGATTGTGATATGCTACTCTGTAGTTGATGCACAATCTTTATTGAAACACAGCATCTTCAAGACTAACAGCATCTAGTGAAACTCAGGGCATATATCCTCACAAAACCAAGGCAATAGTAGTGATAAATTTTACACCCACTGTATCCCACTGGGCAGAAGCTCCCCTGAAAGCGTAGGTGATGACTGCAGGTCTTCTGGAATTCCCTTCTGTTTCCTTGCTGATCCACCTATTTCAACCTCTTTTCCTTGAGTCCCAATAGTTCCATTACAAAGAGTCTGAGGTTTCAGCAACTGCTGTCCTTGTTCAAGTTCAAAATTCATAACGAGGGAATTAACCAGAGAGTCCAATTCAGAGTTCATGAAAGGCATCTGGACAGGACTGTTTGCAGAAGTAGAAGGCAAGACAAGTAAATTGAAATAACTGTTAAAATATTCAGCTAACGTGCAAATCTTTTCTGCACAGCTCCTGAGATGACTTGTATTTTGGTATGACCCTATATTAAAAAAAAAAAAAAGTAGAGAATCAAATAGAGTATTTTGCAAGAAAGACACCAAGCAGTCCCCTTGCCTTACTGGCCTGCTTTAGGCTACAGCTTACTGTCAAGACAGACAATAATCCAGCTAAATACCTTGTAATGTAGAATAAACTATTTGATAGACTTCAGCTAGACACTGCTCCAATTCAAAATATTTTGCAGCAACGTTCATGCTTTTCTTTATTTCTTGATATATACAGTCTTCCTCTGCTAACCAAGATGCTCTTTCTTTCTGTGTTTAAAAAAAAAAGAAATTGCTTGAAAAGACCCAAACAATAGAAGTGTTTAAATCTTAATATACTATCAGAGATTCAAGTCTAGCAAAACAGGTCAACACTGAAATGCAAAATGAAAGATCAACACATACACAAGAATCCTGAAGAAAGCACAGTTTTGATAGCCTTAAAAAGGCAAATTAAGCCATAAAGAGTTTTCACACTTAAAAATAGATTGTTATATCTCCGGCTTGCAATTCAAAATGTCGACTATAGCCACCAACTACTGCAGCAGCTACTTTATCCCAATTACAGTAGAATTATTGAAATTGAGGCTTTCAAATTAAAAAAATTCATAACACATTAAATACCATAGACACCACAAATAAAATCAAGTAGCTTTGCATAGAAATAATATGGCCAGAAAAATTACAGCATTCCAGCCACAGAAGTACTACAATAGAAAGCACTATCATGTGATTACAAGTATATAAAGGGTGGTTTTAGCTGCTCCTTTTTCTTACATACACCCTTGAAAACTAGACCACAGCCTTCAAAACATTCCACATTGTGAAACACTTCTTACCTTTCTGCAATAAGATATGTTATTTCCAAGGAATTTGGCTAAAGCCACAGCATTGTCCTTTATTTGCTTTTGAATCTAGGGGGGAGGGGGAAAAAAGAAAAAAAAACACCACCACACTTCTGGTTATATTGCATAATTGGTTCAAGACACAATAAATATCCATCAATATTTTAGAAGCATAGCAGTGGTCACCAGGATAGTAACAAGGGAAGCATTTAAAAGCAGAACCAGTGAGAAATGTGAGTATCCTGTAACAGCATGCAATTTCTGAGGTTCTGGGAAAAAAAAATTAGTAGAACATTTGTACCTACATAAGGAACATTTTTAGTATCATTTTTTCTCTCCCTTAAATACAATTCTGATTTAAGTATTCTGAAAAAATAAGGGCACTAAAATGCTTTTGTATGAAAGCATATGCACTACTTAATGTAGTAAAGCATCACAACTGCTATCTGGGGAAAAAAATTTTAAGTATGAACCTTTACTATGAGCAATTAAGAACATCCCTTCTTAAAATTACAAAAAAATAATTAGATTGAGATCTTAACATAGATTTAAAAGTTGACACATTGATTAGTGCAATATCTCTTTAATTACTATGAGTATGGAAGGTCATAGGACAAAGTATTTTATATAACAGATCTACTTGATTTGTTCTGCTAATTTTAATATGCTCCCTCTCTTTCTGGGTTACCCCATGTGACTAAGGGCCTAGTGAAAAAGAGTGAGATTTATGCCTGTGAAGGCACTTTGTACAAAAAAAAGGCTCTGAATAAAATACACTGTGTTCAAAACCACATATAGTAAAAGACTGCAGTGTAACAGCACTGCAATCAAGTGCTGTTTGCAAGACAGCAATCAATCCAGTCTCATCCATCCCAAATCTGTCAGCAATTTTATTCTTACTATCAAGATTTCCAAATAGAATTGCTGGAAAACAAAAAGACCAGTGGAGTGGCTCTAAGATGATGCACTAATAATTTTTGATCTCATTTTTCAATCTCACCTCATTCTGTGGGTATTGTTTCACTAGTTCTCTCTGTACCACTCCTGCTTTTTCCTGTACTGCATCCATAACAAGCTCCAGGCCCAAGCCCACTCCATTGTAAACAGAAAGTAGAAACTCTTTCTAGAAAAAAGGTTCAAAACATTCAAGTAATTGATATGACCTTGAAATAAAGCAGATTTGCTGTAATAAATACAGCATTTTAAGAGCATAACACCTATTCAGTATAGTGTTAGACAAGTCATGTTAGAAAAATACTGAAAATATTTCAGTCAACGGACTGAGAAATGTTATGAAGATCAAATTCTATGTTACATAGAGCTCGCTATACTTTTGAGCGCAGTAAACATGAATGTCAACATTAAAATTACTCTGTATTTAAACTCAATATCCTAGGATACACAAGCACAAAGAATAAGAAAAATTCAAAATTGAAAGTGTAAAGCGTACACCTCTTTTCCCCCCCTCTCCTGAAACTCAACTAGAAAGTCATCATATTTGATAACTTGTTTTCTTTACCTGCAGGCTAGTTGCCATAATGCTGTTCTCTTCAGAAGAGCAAATATCAGTTCTTCTGAGTACTGCCAAGTGTCCTATATACTTCATTATTTGTCTTATTGTGTAGTTTACTTTGTTCCATGCTTCCATTACCATTGAGGATATATCTGAAGAACATCCCTGGGAAATGAAGACATACCATTCATTCAAGCTAGAAAGAATCCACAGGCAAAAAGCACACATTCTCTATTTCACAAAAGCTTATCTTCAAGCATTTCCAGCTTTATATCTTCCCATTTCCAGCAGCTTAACTACCACAACTAAGAGAGAAGCCAATACCTTGCAACCATAGAGAAAAAGATATCATTATGCTATAGAATGTTAAAATATATATATATATAATATGAGCACAACACTATAGCATGTACAAGAATAGTATGTGTTTTTTTAATAGTTATAAAAATAAGAGCACTCTAAAGATAATCTAAAATAGTAGTGCTTGCCACTGCTTATTTTCCCCTCTTATCTCTTCAAGGTGGATGGGAAATACTATATATAACTGATGTTCTTACCTGACATTTTAGAAGAGCACTCAAAGTTAGCACAAAAAAGTTAGACATTTTTGAAGATTCCTGAAATGCTCAGAGGATGAAGCAGAGACAATTCAGCTAATACTAGTTGTGGCAGATCTACAAACATACACAAAGGAGTCACCTCCCCTCTCCCAAAAAAGCAAACACACACATATACATATGTACATACACACACAAAATCAGAATTGTCTCATGCTGACAAGCCTACACTATCGCCAGGGCCTGGGCACACAGAAGGCCACACTGCTCTGCAACAGGCATATGAAAGCACTAGTTTAGCCAGTACAAAAATATCCTTTCTTATTCATCTTGTTTAGGTCAAACCATTTAAGACTCTGCATGTTCTTTGTTTTTTAGAAAGTTTATGGTCAAAGGCATAGAAACTCTCTGCATTAAATTCTGTTATGTTTTCTAGAATGTATATACTTTACCTGCAATAGTAACTGTAAATAACCTCCCAAGTTCTTTACTTCCTGTTTTAATTCTTCTTCTGTTTTTATTGATGTGGAGCCCTTTTGGACATTGTCAAGCCAAAGCTTGGTTAAGACCACAAGCTGGTCAAAAGCAGAGATAGTTCTGATGCTATAGGACTGAGAAGCACGGTCAAGAAGAAAAACTAAAGAAAGCAAAAAAGGAGGGAAAAAAATTCTATTAGAATCTCTACTCTGCAACCAAAAATAAAAATATTTCTTCTTTTGAGAGGCAAACACATGAATGTTTTCAGAACTGAAAGAGAAAACAATATTTAACATTTATCAAAAAGACTTACTATTCTCTTGACAGTCCTCATCTTGCTGTTCATAGGCTTTTGAAATGGCAGATACTCCCATGAAAATGGTAGACAAAGTAGTTAGAAGATTATCTGCTATGCTTTTTCCTCCTTCATGATTCTGTTCCAGCAAATCTAAAGCTGAACTCACAGATTCTTTGCAAATTCCAGGAATAAACAATTCAGAAGAGCTCGGGCATATGCTGGATTTGTTCAGTGAGTCTGTGTTGACACAAAAGCAAAAACTATAAAGAGATTCTCAGCTGTAGAAGCAAGCAGAGAGACTGTCTTCATAATGACTATTTTATACTGCTTCTTCTACAATGCTTAATTACTAAAAGTATTTTGAAAAAACAGAAATATGTACACAAGAAATCTTGCATAGTTTCTGTATTGTTAGTACAAAATCCAAATAACATGAAATCACATCACAAAACCAGAACCCATGACGGCATAGAACGTGGAAACAAACACAGGCACAAGTCAATCTAAAATAACTTACTGCATAAAATATTTGAGAGAGCGAAGCATCTAGTACTTGAGGGGGAAGAGAGTTACAAAGTGGAAGGAGACAGAGGAGAAGGAGGAAATATCTAAGGAGATTTTAGTAGCTGAATGAATAGTAACAACTCAAGCAAAGTCTCCAAATGATTGTGCTAAAATTCAGTGCCCAACAGAGCAAGTAGTTACGTGAATTATCAGCATTCTCCACTTAATCTGCATATTAAGTGTAGCAATGCTTTCAGCTAACTGCTGAACATGAAGGTCCTAAGCACTGGTCAGACAAAAAAAAAAAAAAAAAGTGTCAGCACCACCATTACCTGCATGCTAAACTTGAATATATTACTAACAAAATATTTTCCACTTGTTTACAAACCTACCTTAAAAAGCACATATATTTATCACTGCATAGGAGTTTAAAGTTTTTCAAAGCAAATTGAAAATTCTGCTCTATAGGGAGTACCTGATGTATTCTGGATTGGGTGTAATTTTACATCAGACAAGCATCCAGAAATTCTTCTGTTCTTCATGAAACTTCTGCTTCTAAGAAAGGATAAAGACACAGAAAACCTACTTCAAAAGATTATCGCTTCCCCTACACACACTTCCATCCACCAGAGGTTCAGTGCAAATTAACAGAAATCAGACTAAAGCCTACCTATTTTTAATTCATTAAAACTGGTAAACACAAAACAAAGATGAAAGCAAAAGCAAGCCAACACAGGATGGGTCCTGCTTGCTTCCCTCAGGTTCCTGCTCGTTAAGGCTGCTTGAAATGAGAAATTTCAGCTCCAAGCCAGCAACCTGTGAGGAGCAGAAAAATTTGCTCCTATTGGTTTCCATGTCTTCTGTCCTTGCTATGGCTCCAAAACATTAACAAGTGGACTCTGACCCTAACGAGCAACCTCAGCCAAGAAATTGTGAAAAAGACAACATAAACAAGAACACATACCACAATTCTTTCAAATTACATAAGTGTGAAGAAAAACCAAGAACTACACACCTTACTCTGCACTGATGATACCTAGAAACACAGTTTAGAAAACCTTAAACATGTTTTGACCAAATATGCCTTCGGATTTGGGATTTTTGTTATTGTTTCTTCTCTATGAGAAGAAAAGAAGAGAAGACTGAATAAACAAAAGCACTACTAGCAAATAAAATATAGTTCTCATTTCCACAAAATTAAGTCTCTAATTAGGCATACTGTCTTTTTTCTTAAAAAAAAAAAAAAAAAAAAAAAAAATTTAGTCATTGAAGGCCTTATAGGAAGTTATCCTTGCACATAGCTCATTTTAATAGATTACCTAAAAAAGGCCCTTTTTAATTTTTTCCTCTATCAAAATGTCTGATACTTAGATTAAGGTAATCATCACCAAAAAGTTTAGTAAGTTTTCACATGTATATTAACTTATTCTTCCACTTTTAACATTACATGCAATGGAGTAAGTAAGGCTAAAGTTCGTAAGTACTCATTGTTGGGCATTTAGACTACCTACCCAGTTGCCACAGCACTCTACATTTTAAAAAAAAGCAAGCATCTGTGTGGCATCAGTCTGGCTGGAAGTGTTTTTTTGTTTGTTTTTCTCTTCTGTCAAGCTATGTTTTCACCTGAATTATTTCCCCACAACTTCACCAGGTGACTCAGCTGCTAGCACAACACATAGCAAACCAAAGCAAAGCAAAACAATCCACTTACATTAGTGGCTGCAAAACCTAACTTCACACTTATTGATTCTTCTTTATAATCTTGAACTTAAATGAAAAGCTATTTTGATGATTACACAAGTTAGTAAATTTTAACTTTGTTTTAAACATAGATAAAGGAAGGAACTACACAAGTTACCTTCTTCTGGAAAAAGAGGAAACAGAAGCAGCTGAAAGGTCAGGTTCCCACTCATCAGTAGGATCATAAAATACATCAGCAGCTTTGCTACCATCATTATTCTGAAAAAAAACCAAAAGATTAAGGAATTAACAGTTATAGCAAAGGATATAATGCAGGGATGAAGAAAACAGTGATCCTAATAGCAGAAGTAGTCCTGTTTTTGTTAGGATATGTCCTAAATCATTGCCTGCTAGCTTGAGCCACGAATGTAACAGTTTTTACCCTGTGTTTTCCTGTGATGTAGAACAGTTTCTGTCACTGTCAAGATCCAAATGGAGGTTAGCAATAAAACAAATATACTTCTGCCACTTCGTATAGCTGCATATTACAAAGTAGTACCATAAGAAAATGCTTCCTCTTTTTCCTCGCTTTTTGTTTTTCTCCTTTGATAGTTTTGATTTGGGGGGGGGGGGGGTTGGAGTGGGGATATGAGGAGAAATTTTTTTTCAAACAAGTATAATTCTTTAATGAAGTGTAATTATTTAAGGGGGGGTAATCACTTCCAAAACAGAAGTTTCATACAGTTCTCTACCCATAGAATAACTTCAGAAATCCAATAAATGCCATTTATCCCTTTACAAACTTCAGATATATTATTTACTCTAGAACCTGATGTACCTTGAGAAATAGTAGGCATCTCAATACTTGTTTACATATTTGAATCATTTTTCTACTAATTTTTCAATCCTGTTTCAAGGCTATACATAACAGACGTTGGGATGACAAGAACTTACGTAACCAGGAAATTAATAATACTGAAACACAGAATAAGTTGACAAGCTTACATGCATATGTGAAATGTGTGCATATATGTATGTCATATCTATAATACATATCTTTTGTTCTTTGTAAGTATGAAAATCAACCCAGTGCCTTTTAGTTACAGATAAAAAAAACCTCCCGATTTTCTACCTGTATAATTACCAAAATCTTTTGAATATTTTTGATTATCAAAATATTGTAGTATTTATGACTGTTGGTGTGTGTTTTTAATTTGTTTTTTTACAGACCTCATAAAGTTCCTTCAGTGCTGCTAGCTTACACTCAAATTTCTCCAGGCTCCAGAAAGTTGCAATTCCCAGTTTGGTATTACGAACCTGCACCTGAACAGAAGTTGCTGTTCCTGTTTTATCATCAATTTTGTCATGCCTAAGAATGACAAAATTTTAGAAGAGACATAAATGAAAAATAAGATAAAAAATAAAATTATACATCAAAGAAAATAGCATATTTGGGAGGAAGCATACTGAGGCCAAGAACTCGCTTCATTACAAGCACAGTAATCACTTAGGACATCATTTTCACAAAACCAGAAACATTACGGTGTCTGTTAAAATCAACAGCTCTCTGCACATACCCAAGTCTTCCCCCCACATCCTAACACACTTATTAAGTAACTGTCATACTCACCTGCAGAAAACAGTGTTTTTCCCCAACTCATTACTAATGGCATTGGCCTCCTTGATCATCACCGATAGTTTCAAGGAATTCCAGTTAAGTGGAACTGATATAGAATATGGCACATTATTAAATAGTTCAAACAACATTAAAAAAAAAGAAAACTCATGTCATTGCATTAAAAAAAAAAAAAAAAAAGAAAGAAAGAAAAAAAACCCACACAACATCACACACAACTCCACAAGTATGTAGTCACTAACAGTTCCCTGGATTCCAAATATATTGAAAAGAGACCCTCCCATCCACATTAACCCCCAAAACAAAAACCCTACACATCAAGATAACAGAACTTCTAGCACAACCGATCATAAAGCTCTTTTCATTCAGGATCACTAGAAGTGTCAGAAGGATGTGAGCAGAAAGGAACAAATTCTACTCAGCATCTTGTCACCCAGTAGCAGTTGAACTTCTGGTCTTAGACAGTTAATATGTCCTTAAAAAAAAAAAAAAAAAAAAAAAAAGACACCCCCCCCAAACCCCTAAATCCCAGCCCAATGAGACAAAGCCTGCATTGCCCTTGTGACATTAGGACATACTAGTTGTAACCTTCTTCCCACTTCCACGATTCTTTTGAAGGGTTTGTATTTCTTTAGCTATCTTCTGTTTTTCTGCTTCCAGAGCTTCAAGTATCTTTGCATGACGAATAGTATGATCTGCTAGAGCCTAAAAACAAAAAAAAGCAAAAACAAAACCCACAATACTTTCAGCAGTGTTTAGTCTGCAAAAAATTTTGCTGTTTTTGAGTTTATTTTAAAGGCACTCTTAGAACACAAATAAATTTTTCTTCTTAAAAGGAAACTTACCTATTATATGAAGCACTTTGTCTTTAAACCTTAACTATTTTGTTTTACTTAGATAACATGCTTTAGAAACACCAGAGTAAGAAAAGAAACTACAGTTTTAATCATTACTTAAGCTAGTGTCTAGCCCCCACTTCTGGTTCAGGCAACAGTCACTAGTTTGGTACATCAACAAAATGAATAAAGAGGAATTAAAACATCTGCCCATATAAAGTAATTTAGAAGAAAAATTTCTCATTATATGCAGTTGGTTTGGATGAAGTACCATTATTTAAAAAGCATGTCTGACCAACTATGAAAAGCTTAAGTTACCTGCTTAGTAGCTATTGTCTCCATTTCCAGACGCTTCCTGTTCAAGTTTACTTCTAGTTCAAGATCTTGCTTTGCTTTTTCCAACTCTTGTATTTTGTTCGCAGCCTTTTGATTATTCAGTTCTTGCATTTGCTTCTTATAAGATTCTTCTTTCTAATAAAGAACGTCCAAATCAGAATACACCTCATTTTCATCTCTCAAGCCAGATAAAGCTTCAACATACTGAAAATGTGTGCCCTATGAGATTACTCAGCATACTATCAGCAATGGAAGACTCCCCACTTAGTTTAAAAGCTAAGCAAGTCTATGTCACTTATAGCACATTTAGGAAATAAACTACTCAGCAGCTTTTAGCTTCTTGTGTTAAAAAGGCTGACAAAAAAGCTACATTTGCTATTTTATGTACTGACACAACACCAGCTCACCAGTTCTGCTTCTAGTGATTTTATTTTGCTTTCATAAATTTCTTTTTGTGATGTCAGTTCTCGTTGAGCCATCTCTTTTGCGATTTGGATGCCTTGCATCATTTCTTCTTTGGCTTTGAGCCGTGCCTCTTCAATTTCTGATTCAAGCCTACGAGTGATAGATTTCGTACATTTAGAACGCTGGCTTGAAGCTCTCAGACTGCGTATAAGCTAAAAAGATTATATTCTTTATCATGAAAGGAAATGAAACGTCTAAGAACCTCTGTCTCTAATAAAAAAAGTTCCTTTACATCTTTTATACTTCGTTGGAGCGTTTTTAGCTTCATAGGGAAAATACGGACACAGGAACAAGTACGACATTTTCAACTATTTTTGATTTTCAGATATATTACTCATCTTCCACAAAATTAATAACTGTAATAGAAACTAAACTCACATGAAATCAGTTGGAAGAGTATATTTCAAATCAATAAGACTTACATATTAGTAACTTCCAGAAACAGAACAAGTAGGAATAACAGTACAGTGTCACTAATTCCCCACTGCCATAGAAGACCAAAGTTCTTTCTAATTTTATTACCATGTTTGTTTTTCAGTCTTTAATCCCCAAACATCAAAAGTGTTAATGTACTGGGTGGGGGGGAAGAGGAGGGAGGGGGTGTGGAAAAAAACACCACACAAAGGAAACACTGTGCTTAGGGATCACTGGACTTTTAAAAAAAATAGAAAATAAATATTATTTTCTAGATTCTTGAGGACGAGACTGCCTTGTGGTCACCACCTCTCATACCTAAGCATGCATTTCAGTTAAGCAATGAGCTAACAATAATCTTGCTATTTTCAAACCTAAAAAGTTGTTGTTATTTCTCGAACTAAATGCTGCACTAGCAATTGAATTTGGTTTTAGAAAAAAAAAAGATACAGTACTTACTGGGTTCTTTGTGCAACAAGAAGCTCATTTTTTGCAAATTCAAAATCTTTTGGACCATCACACAGAACTGTTGTGCCACAAGATGGCTTTCTAACTTTCTGAACCTCTACTGGATGATTAAACCTGAAATAATGATCTCCCCCAAGGATCACTCGATCACCCTGCAAAGGAGAGGGAGAGAGGAAAAAAATTGTCTAACTTTAGGCTTACAGCTAACAGTACAGTGAATAAAACATAGGCAAGGGGTAACTGGATAGAAATCAAGAAAGATATAGATATTTAAAAGTTACAGAACCTTTTAAAAAAGACACCATCAGAAATTTTATTATTTACATGACCACGTAAGTAATTGAAAATTGCTTACATGATGTAGAACTGTTGGGTCTGAAATATGTTTCCCATTAACATACGTCTTTGCTTCTCTCAGTGGGATAATACTCACTTTGCCATCAATATTTTTTATAATACTGAAAGCAAGAAATATTTGTAAGAGTAGATTAACTGCAACTGTTTTTTTTTTAAAAAAAAAAGAAAAACCTCATGCTTCAGATAGTGTCTTTTTTTAAAAAAAACAATTGTCTTCATATAATGCTACACTTATTTCATAACTGGCAATCAACATTGCAAGAGCTGATCTCTAAAACATTCACTATTTAGAAAAATTAAAACATCATTATCTACTATTGTGACCATTTCTTTGGCAGTGATCCTAACATCCACCTCTGTAGTTCAGTAATGGATTAGTTAAATTTCTTCTGCCATTCTGTCTTGAGCCAATTACAGGAAACACACTTAATGAATTTATGAAATTTGGCCAAGTTGCTTGCTACAAAACACCCACACACACACACACCCAGAACGACACAGAACAAACCACTATTTTCTTACTCAGAAGAGGAGCTAGATACCTTATATATCATTGCACACAAAAATTATAATAGATTTTTGAATAAATTATATTGACTCATACATAAACAAAATAACTAAGAATACAAGATCTGTTAGAAGGTTTGTTCTGTTCCAGATGTACTTGAACTTACTATATTATAACCAAGAGGCAGAACATATCTAGTAATGGGGAGAGAAGACAAAGAAAACACACACACACTTGTATTCACAGTAATTACTGTTTCCAAAGGGAGGTAGCAACTGAACAGCTTAAAAGCTTTCCCTTCACAGTGCTTCCTTTAGCTGTGACTAGAGATCATTCGATGTATGCAAGCAAAATAACCTAATATTTTTGAAGTTTTATATAAAAGAGAGAAAGGGCAAATTAATAGAATTTCAAAAGTCAAAATTAAATATTTAGGCCTATTTTAACAGCTCACCAAATTAAAGTCCTACGTAAAAATCAATAAACCTCAAAAGATTAAAAAAAATGCATTAAGTTGATAAACTATCCCTTCCATACAAGTTTAATTAAAAATGATACATATCATTACTGTAATGTTGGTTTGCTTTCTTAACTAACAGAGATCATAGCAATGAGGACTGAAACACTGGAAATGTGTCTGTCAGTTCAGAAATTTAGGAAGCACCTTATAAAATCAAAACCAAACAGATTTTAGTGCATTTCTCTTAACTACCCTAGTAGAACTAATTTCATGGAAATATCTGTATATATGAAGATTTTGCTGACTTTCAGGTTTAAGTGAAAATTGTCAAGGTATTTCACAATTATATCATTATATTGAAAAGAGTTATCACTCACAAGATTGTTAGACTAGCTCCTTCTCAAGTACAGAAATTATCTCCAAAAATAGTCAGCCTGATTAGAAAAGTAATTTTGCTACTGCCAAAAGAGAGAGTGACTCTAAAAAACAAGCATAAGGGTCAAAAGAAATATTTGCTACTCTCATGTAGGTATAAAAAGGGGCAACTTTAAAGAATACTACATACCAGTGGTCAGCAGCAATTAGTGCTCCAGAAAGCTGGATATCATGTCTTGAATTTAGTGTATGCTTGCCAACAGTTGTTTCTCCTTCCTTGATCATATACAACAGCATTTCAGAAAGCAGGGGATCTTCATTGAGGTTGACAAGGTTGGGTAAACGATTGTCCATTTTGAATGCAATTCCTGCTTTCTGAAAAAGAGAAGTCAGCATAAAGAGTGCAGTCAAGAATTTATTTAAAGTTTGGACAAAGTGAAAATTAGTAGTCAAAGAATAGCATTACAGAAATAAAATATCCTAGCTGTTCTGCTACTATTGCTCATACTATATGTTCTTCCATACAATCTTCTATTGAAGGGGGGGCAGGAGGGGGACAAAAAGGTACCTGCAACTCTTTTGTTTCTTCTAATTTCCTTTTTTCTGCTTGTTCAAGCTTTTCTTTCCAGGCCCTTAATATATTATGGAGAAAATAATTCAACACAACATATTAGGAAACACAAATCTAGCATATAATATTATCATTAGTCAGGTTAAAAGACATTAAAGACTGCCTCACCTTTGCATTTCTGCCATGTCCCTTTCCTGTTGGTGTAGTTTTACCCTCAGAGAAGTTATTTCTTGCAAATAACGTCTGTACTTTTCAGGGTCAGTATTCTGAGCACTTTTCTGAGCTGCCTTCAGTTTTTCAATTTCAGCTTTTAGTTCTATATAGACACACAGAGTACATACACAAACATAGACAAAATACAGGTTAGACATTACAGTATTGATCCAGGTATTTAATAAAAAACAAAATACCTTTCTCCATTCAAAGGTCTCGAGACATCATATTAAGTTTGGCAAAGAGCTCACATAGAAGCATTACATTAAAAATAAAAATAATAAAAAAAATCTTAGGTTATGTTTAGTGCAGTTGCAGGAATACACATGAAAAGCAAAGAGGAATTTTTTTTTGATTACAGAATCCAAGAAGTGGGTCGTGAAGAAAAAAGTGAACAGCACACTCAACATCACTTTTGTTCATTCTGATCTGACTAAACTGAAGTTCTGCTCTAACAAGAAAACTTTGAGTTGGATTTTTCTCCAGTGGAGGTAAACATATTTTAAGCTTTCACTTTTACAAGATNACACGATTACTTGCACAAGTGTATGTCAGAGGCACTTCAAAGTGTCATTTACAAAAAACATATTTAAGTTAATGAAAAGGAAAGAAAGGAAAGAAAGTTTGCAGCTTAGAAGTCTTGACTAGAAACATGTAGGAGTGGAGAAACCACAAGCAAGGGGTCAGTTGGCCCAAGAGATTATTACTAATAATAATGCCACCTCTTATGGAAAGATAGAAACACAAAGGAGAAAGAAACACACCAAGACTTCATGTGTCAGCCTTACCTCTGATTAATTTGGCATTCACATCTTCATTTACTTTAGCAATGTTGACTATTGAACAAGCTTGTTTTGCATAGCGAAGAGTACTGAGTGTTTCTTCTATACTGCTGGCAGCTGGACTGACTGTGGCAATCATAGCAGTTTGGGAATTTCCACCAAGACTTTCCTTTAACAACCTTTGTTTGACATGAAACTAGAAATTATTTCCCTCCCCAGTATGAAGAACAAAAGAAAAGAAAACAGACTTGTAAATCTGAGTAAATATCCAAATTTTTTAGCACTCATCTGAAAAGTTTTAGCCACTTGAAGTCCAAACCAAGGTCCTGTTTGTTCTTTATCTGATGGAAGAGGCTCATTTCTTCCATGCACAGGTAACTTTGAAATACAAGTTTTTGATTTCTAAGCAGAAAGAACACTTGTTCTTGGTGCAAAAACATCAGAATTCCTCTAACAACTCCCCATTTTTGAGGTTTTGTCTTTACATGGATGTCAACTGCTATTGAATTAGCAGTGCTATGAAAATTAAGAGTCTTGTGCCAAGCCCCAGCACCTAAAAGCCTCTGCCTCATTTCACATCAGCTTAACCACTTGCTAGCAAACCTGTCACTGTTAAGGTAAGCAGCAGTGTGAAATTGAAATTCCAAAGGAAGATGACAAAATAAGTAACTGAAGAATATTGTTTCTCACCATTAAAAAATCAAAAAAAAAAAAGATGCTAGAATTCAAGAGATGCGAAGAGACATAGAATCTCTTCTATAGCAAAAAGATAAGGAACAGCAGCAAAATGAGAATATTATCAGAAAACAGAAACACAGAAACACATTTCTTAGTGGAATATATAAAGAAAAATGGGTTGTGCATACACTAGCTCCCTAAACAGAGATTTAATTATTCTATTGACCCTGCTCTTCATATCAACCCATTTCTGCAATATATGTGATAAAAGAAGGGATACTTCCTGAACAGAAGTGGAACCCACAGTCAGAGATGGTCTTCACTTCTACATAAGGAATTTGGAAGCGTACATACCACGTAAGGACAGACTCCCGGTAAGGAATGAATGTTTTCTTTCCATTTTGAGATTGTTCAGAGAGTGCAGAAATAACCTTTCCAAGTGTTAGTAGTGACTTATTAATACTCACACCCTCCTACATGGAACAAAATAAAACTGTCAATTGTATTTTCATGTGTCATGCTATTAACTACAGTCTTGACTTAATGATGCTTATTCAGCAATACAAATATACCATATTAAATATCACTACTGATTTTAAACAAATTGCAACAGTATCCCAGATGATCTTTGTTCAGGAAAGCAACCCACGTTTTACAAGAAGCAGTTCTAAGAACTGGAGACCTTCTTACAAGGGCAGCTTTAAAGTCTCCTGTTAGAAACTCAATTTACTTAAGACAAAATGTCAGGAAAGGAGTAAGCTCCAAATCCATACAACTTATGAATCATGGATTCTGAAAGTCAGCTACTCATAAAGCAGCTTTTCCTCATTTCTTTGAAGAGATCCTCAGGTCTGAATAGCATAGGGAACACTGGCTGCCTAAGCAATGCTCGGCCTGCCATACTGCACTGTCAAAATAGTTTGTCAGAGTCACTTGTCCCCACTGATAAAATGATATACAATATTTATAAAAAGTACTGATGGTTACAAGTCCATCTATGATGCCTGTTCTTTCCAGGGAAGTTTCTAGAAAGTGAGGATGCTTTGGAGTAGAGTTCAGGGATGATGTTCTGAGCTTCCTCCCTATCCCCAAAGTGCCCAGCCCCTATTTACCTTCAGCCTTTCCCCAACAGTTTGAGTTGCTGAACAGCGTTCACTACCAGCTAGATCTATAAGGTTTATGTGACTGGTAATCCTACGATCACGTTGCTCTTCATCTGCAAATTCTGCCTGTAAGAAAGGAGATCACTGCATTCAAGCCAAAATAAAAGGGAGAGAATAAGCAGAAATCTAACAAGTTGTTCTTTGCCGGGGGG
>VZSV01000054.1:1088968-1099637 GCA_013398735.1 Nothocercus julius
TTGCATGAGAATTAACAGTAAACTGCACCAGACCATTGCTTGCAGAGCTAACCATGCAGGAACATTCGGATAAAACACCAAAAACACCCTAACATATTAAGGGAGATTTACAAAATAATTTTGCTGCCACAATGTGGAAGGTTTTAGAATAGTGTAAAGCAATTCAACAGAAGATCAGGTTAAAACCACTGAAATACTAACGTACATACTTTTGCTGTAAGCAAGTCAGTATGTTTTTTTAATCTCTGTACAACTGGTCCAGAGAAGTCTTATTTCAGCAAGAAGTCATACGTAGTACAGCCAAACATAAATGGCAATATTAAAATATTTATCCTCAATTAAGCAGTTTGATACAGAAACAAAGAACTTTTTCCTCTTTGCATTAAAGATAAAGACATTTCTCTTCTGTTATTATAGATACATGCAAGTATACCCTGTTGACTGCAGCGGTAAAAAAGCATCACAGCAGAAAAAAGGAAACAATACACAGATATTTTCAGGAAGCATATGAACACTAAATAAATTCAGAAGAACAAACAGAAAAACAGAAGCAAGTTTGTTACAGCAATGGCAGGCTCTTAATGCTACCAATTGACAAGAACATAGCTCAGCTACATAGCACAAAACTTGATGGAATCCAGAGACTTCTTAGATAAATACCACCCTGTTATTAGTGTCTTTTTATAAAGGCTGATCATACCTTCCTCATTTTAGGAGATGTGAACAATGACTTTGAGGGCCAACTTACCTGCCTTATTTCTATTTCAGCAAGACTTATGGTTTACGGATTCTTAGTATAAAACATTTTGCTTGAAGTGACATAGTGAGATTTTTTTAATTCAGCTCCAGTTATTCACAACTATCTAAAGTACCTAAGTAATAAGAAAGCAATGATCACTTGCCATTTGTGCCTTTTTTTCAGGGAATAGATTTCACTACTTGGAGACAGCAAATAAGGATGCACATTGATTTCTTTGAACAACTTACAGGCTGTTTCTTCTGTCCACTTTCAGCTTTAAATACAAGCAAGTCGTGAATTTTCTCATTGTAAACTTCAAAATAGCTCATTTCAAGATGAAACAAAACCTTAAGAAAATTAAAGATTTTATTCCTATATTATGTAGTTTGCAGCACACACAGTTGTATCATTTGATTCATAAACAGACATAGATTACCAGACACTACTATCCCATGTCACAAGCCTTTACACTGAAGTGATCTCTCAAAAGAAATGATATCCTAACCTAGGGATACACTATTGCTGAGAACAGTTTATTAGAATTTCATCCACACCCTTGATCAGGTGATAAACATCAGGCTTTAAAAGCATATACTTCAGCCCAAGAAGCATCAGCAGTGGCTGTTCAATAGCACATAAGCAGCTCCATTTGCTCCTGCAGTCTCTTTCCCTTAGGAATTAGGTTTCCACATGTAACAACAAACTGACTGGCGGTGTCAACACCTTGACATAAGGATTATTTTTTTCCATTAGGTAATAATCCTTTTACTAAATACTATTCACAGCAGTCTTAAAAGTACTGATCCCATGAAAATATATTTTCCTTTGAATACCCGTAAAGATTTTGAAAGAATATATTTATAAACACAATTTGGCTAACAGGGGAAGATGACTGCAACAAAAACAAGTCAGAAATACAAGATACAAGATGATTTATAGCACCAGAATCACTCACTACGCATAAGCAGAGTAATCCTGCACTGGTAGTTTTGCATTTATTAGAAGTTACACTCTCTAGAAAAATTCAGTTAAGCAATAGTACTCTCAAGTTTCTCACTGTCTGCCAATCTACTGAGAGGTTAAAATATTATGAGTTTATTAGTATTATTCAAAATCATGAATTCATGCATAATGTGTTAAAGAGACTTGGAATTATTAAAAAGAGTTTGCCTGCATAAACTTAACTGACTCTTCCTTCAATTGCTTTACAGTCTGCTATCAAACATCTATTAAGTCATTAAAAATACACATCTACTATTTAAAATACACCTCTGCTGACCTGAATCACGCCCTGCAGATGTAAAGAAAAAAAGCATATAAAATACAAGTACAAAATTAACCTTAGATAAACGTGCTTTAAATTAGGTATTCCTTACCCAAGTAAATAAAATTTCCTAAAGCTCTTAATAGTTTTAAAAGTATTCAGGGTTTCTAACCAAGTATTATGGTTTGCATTCCTACCACAGACAGCTTTAGCACTGTTCACATCTCAATTGTTATACTGTAAGTGAGCTGGTTTCTCAAAAGTGATGCTTTACTAGATATTCAAGCACAGGAAAAAAAAAAAACCCTTAACTACAGTCTGATAGAAAAAGTATATCTGACACGTGCCACAAAAGTGTTTCTTCTAACTACAGAAGGTAAGAAGTTCTGTATGTACATACGCAGCATGTACTTTTGAAGTGCTTATTTACAAAGGTACCTTCTAGGTCTCACACACTTGTTTAGCAGATTTTTAACTTGTTGGGCAGCTCTAATGACACTCTTCTGGCATTTCCACAAGGAAGACCACCTTACCCAAACTCTCATCTTAGATTCAAGTCAACTGTGGATTCATCAGTTTGGCTAATTGCTTGCTAACATTTCAGCAAATTTCTTCTGATGAATGCAGTTGCTTATGGAACCACTGAGCTAGAAGAGACCTTAAAAGATCACACAGCTTGTTACTACCCCGATTCAAACAACATGCAGGCCATTGCTAACAGAAATCTCTCCATACTGCTCAGGAAAAACACCCATTAATGCTTCCAAAACCTCCCCAGCAACCTATTCTAACACCTTTCCAGCCTTATCGTTACAAGCTATGAACAACTTCTTAATCTTAGGTTGAAATGCCATTATCAGCTGTATGAAATCATATAACACACCCAGAAATTGCCTATGCAAGCAGACTACAAACTTGAAGACTGTACAGATGCAAGTAATGTGACCATGACAATGATGGTACAAATATTCCACAATTCAAAATATTACAAGTAATCACACAGTCATAGTAATACAAAAAGCATACAATGACTGTTCAAAATTGAAATAATTATGAAAAATGATTCACAGCATAGACAAATATACAATGATATATACATTTTAAATTTTTTTTTTTTGCCTCCAGCTGTAGAAAGGTACTCAAACCAAACTAAACATTCCTTCTACCTCCCAAAGACTATTCTCTTCTATAGGCTTAGTGTTTTTTTTTTTAAAAAAAAAAAAAAAAAAAAAAAACACTTCTCTACACAGAAAAGGAAACAAAGCTTAAAACTCAGTCTTAAATTCAGATAATAATAGCCAGATTATATCTTCTTAATTTCAGAAAGAATACTGTATTAAATTGTATTTCATATTGATACATAGCAATGTTTAAAGATTACTTTTGTGTTCTAAAAAAATGTGGCACCAACCAGGATTTCTTTTTACTTTTTAGTATTTCTTATCTTGTAAGACACTAAGAAAAAAAAGGTATCTTAATCTGATACAGGAAAGCGCATCCAACCTAATGACATATCAAAAAAATTCACATCCATATTTCTTTTTTTTTTGACACTAAGGAATCAGAACATGAATTTGACTATATAGAGAGCATTGTTAATTAGATCCACTAGCAAAAATAGGACTTAAATCAGAATAAAGGCATAAGTAGATCATGGCAAAAATGTGTTTTAATATGTTTCATTCTTTCATTTTACACCGATTTCCTCATAACTCAATATGAGCACAATAGCATATATATTATTACCTGTTGCTTGTCCATTTGTGCTACTCGAGTGAAAATATCTTCACAAAATCTTGGAATTATTCCTCGATCTTCTTCAAATCCCATCATTCTGTAGTTATGAGAAACCATGTTTTATATAAACACATTCTATTTTCTAACTCTTTATAGCACTTATTCTAATTTTGTTAATTCTATAGTTACCATAAGAGAAAGAATGCATAAATAATAGAAGTAATTAGCTACAGAAATAAACCTGATCTAGCTCAGCCCTTGAATGGAGGATTGGGCAAGATGATGCCCAGAGATCCTTTCCAACATACTTGATTCATCAAGTGGGGGTGAAAACTGAACTAGAAACCCTAAAGCAACTGAAGACTAAGTCAAATTAAATAGTAAGCCTACAGTTGTTTTATACCTTACATGCTCATATTTTATATTCTCTTCATCCTGCCAGTGTAGTAACCCAAGTTCTCCACCTTTTAGTACAGCTGTGTCCCATCTCTAGCTCTGCCACTACAGAAAAAATCAGTAAATTCGTCTAATTCAACTACAGCAGTCAAATCTCAGCTCATAACACAGCTGCACAACACAGGTTTCAGCAGAAGTCTTTAGTGAAGGCCTGGCTTAAAGCACTGTTATTAACCATATAAATTTCAGACAGCTGAAAGTACATGGGGGTGAAGGCAAATAATTGGTTCAGGTGGGGAGCAGGGACACTAACATAAGATGTCAATGCTGATGTTATATTCTTTTTAGGACAAGGTAAATAAACAAAAAAAAGTAGGGCTCCCACTTAAGATGTCCACTCTCTATAAGTTTTTTTTTTTTTTTTTTTTTTTTTAAATAAATGTGCTTTATAGAAATAAAGTACATCAAATGGTTTAAATACATATAGCCAGAAAGAAAACAGTTCACAGGGCATTCTTTCAAAAAACACGTGCCATAAAATGGGCTATAAAGTCAGAAAAGGGGGTGTAGAAAATAGATTTTAAATAATTAGTAGCACTTTAACAGGTGGATCTCATTTCTTTTAATTCTGAACAATCACAACTTGAATGGCCTATTAAAGATCTTGCCCAAAAAACATAATGTACTTCATAACATGCCAGTTCACACCCCCCCCAATGAAAAGTACTCTCCACATTCACAGATTTTTGTCTTCAAAAATCCTGAGAGCTACTTTTTTTCTTCTTCAAAAGCAGAAAATAGTTTGATACAGATAAACAGAGAAAACATCTACAGCTTTAACTAATTAATTGTAAATATTAACTGGCTTTAAAATGTTAGAAACTTAAACAGAACTCAGTAATTATTTATTCTACACAATCTCTTCTAGACACTAGACATTGCATAACAATTGGCTCCTACAGAATGCAAGCAATTATCAGAAACTTACGTGTATGATTTTCCAGAACCGGTCTGTCCATAAGCAAAAAGACAAGTGTTGTACCCCTCAAAAGCTCTTTCAAGGAGTGGCACTGCCAAAGTGTTATAAATCACTGCTTGGCTTGCAAAACTTGGATGACACTTATCAAAAGACCAGAATGAGAAGTCATAGCTGAAGCTGTAAACCTGGTTTGTGTCCAGATTTTGTACCACTGTCTCTGACCCACTCATGGAGACCACAGGGAAAGCATTTTCATTTTTCTCTCTGAAAAGAAAGGGTAGAATAAGAATAAATCAAATGAATAAAATAATGTAAGCTACATTCTGTTACTGTACTAATTTCAATCATATTGCCTTATGAAAAATAAAAAGTAATTCATTTTAAAAAGTCATTTTTAAAATATATAAAAAGTTTACAAAAACTGTTATTAAAGAATTGAACATCCCATTTAGTAAACATAGAAAATATTCACTGGCTGAAGTGTTCCAATATTTTAAGAAAGCACACAACAACTATAAAAAAGATGAATTGATCTCTTAACAATCTTTAGCTCATAACAGTATGAAATATTTAATACTTTCAAAAGTATTAAAACAGGAATTTGAATTAAAATCAAAAATAGGAAGCAAAAAAAAAAAATCAACATGTACTATAAAAGCTATTCTTCAACATGAGAAACGGCTCCAAGATACAAACCTGTTACTGAAAGGCCGTACACGAACAGCTACAGTCACTTTGCTGTTTTCTGCTTTGAAAATATCTTTCTTGGTGCTACTGCTGTCAGCTAGGGCTTCTTCCTTAGAAGCTAGCACGTATGTTGTATTCTCTTCTGCTTTTACACCTCTACTGACAGAGGGAGAGCTGGGGACACTCATTTTCCTTTTTGCTACAATTTGAGGATGAGATATTTGTTTCTTTGAAGCAGATACAGAAAAAATTCTCATATCCTGAGGAGTGCTATGTTTCAGTGTAAGCTTCAATCCTTCTGCTATATCTTTTCTTGGTGTCCTTGGCCTTTCCAAACTGTTGTGTTTTATAGCTAAGTTTTGTAACCTTTCTTTTTCAGCTACCTTACTTATATTGCCTTTTTCACTCAGCTGTTCTCCTAGTGTCCTCTTACTATATTTTGAGTTAATCCATTGCACTGATCTAGGAACTTCATTTTGCAGCTTTTTATCCAAAGTGGGTTTCCTATATTTTAAATACATGTAGCTATCATTTTCAGACAGACCATCAACATTACTAAGTGAATCCTTGCTGCTCAGATTAGAGTGCTTCTTCATATTGGAATGACCTTCAGCTAATCTACTGCTTGGTTTAACATAACAGGTATCGTTACTACCAGTACTTGGTGGAAGCACAGTCTTGGAATTTCTTTGGCCAGCAACAGAACCCTTATTTTCTATTCCAGACACAGTATTCTGATTTATTTTATTCTTTTCCATAGGGTCAGTCCTCACACGTCTCTGCAGACTGAATCTCTTCTCAGTTTGTATATTTTCTGCATCCTGCGCTGATTTTTCATTCAATTGTTCACCACTGCAAACTGATTCTTTGCTTGCTGTGGTTTTCCTCTGAAGCATTAATTTATCCTCAGGCTTAAACTTAATTGGTGTATCACCAGCTTTTTTAAAGGCAGAAATCACGTAAGTCCTGTTTACTTCTTTGGCCTTATTCTGAGAGCATAAAAATAGATTATCTTTTTCTTCCTCCGATACCTCTGATTTCAGTTGTTCCCCAAACTTTTTGCTGCTAGAAAAGGCAGTTTGTGAAGAATTCTTCTGGAAATTAGTAGTACACTGCACCTCAGAGGCACTTCTTGCAGGAACTGTGTAAATAGGCATTTTGTCTTCCAGCAAGTTAGCGCTGAGACTTTAAAAAATATCTGGACATCTTTGAAAGGTTAAATCCATTTCCATGTGCTCCTCCTGATGGTATCTTAAAAGACAAAGCAATTTTTTTTTTATTGTGATCATGGCAAACAGGAGTTATGTTTTAGCATATGGGGAGGTTGGCACACATACTGCAGTAAATATTTCCCCTACAAAAGTCATCAAAAGAAAGTAAACCCCTTTACCCTTAGGCATTCAAATATATACATATATATACACACACACTTTTCTTCATCCACAGTTTCTTTAGGAAGCAGATAGCCTGCTACTGCTGAAGCAGGTACTCGATTCCATTTATCAGGTGACACAGTTTGTGCTGAAATCAAACCAAATGCCCTGAAGAAGACCCAGCAGACACAAATAGCCCGTTTATCCCAGCTGACCAGCAGCGATTTCCAGTCAAAACGATTGAAGATCGCTCCTCCCTTCACTCCGAGACCTTTATGCCTGCAGTATTGCACAAGCAGTAGCAAGCGTTTTGCCATCAGGGGCCAACAGGAGTGCAGTTCAGGCACCTTAGGTGCTCCAAGAGCCCCGGACAACATTAGCAAGTGAAATAGACGGGCAGAAGAGAGAGAGAAATAAATACAAGAAAAATAATTTTTTAAAAAAAAAAAAAGAAAGAAAAACACAAGGCGACAGCCAGCGACCAACCGTGACCCCTAGGGAAGTTCCATTTAACGCTATATTTTCCAACTGCCGCTTCGAAGCGCCCTCCCCCTCTCCTGAAGGAAGGAAGGAAGGAAGGAAGGTTCCAGAAGACCCGGTCTCACCACGCTCCTTTTTCACACCGCTCAGGAACCATCGTCACTGCCCCAGCTCCATAACAGACCCAGGACGCAGCCTCTGGGGGCTACTCCGAGTCGCCCCCGAGCCCAGCCCAGCCCAGCCCGGTTCCGGCGCAACCCCTACCTCACCCGCAGCGCAGCTCCCCACCAGCCACCACTCGCGCCTCCTCCCTGCTCCTTTTTGAATGCGCCGCGCGCACGACGATTGGCCGTCCGCGAGCACGTGAGGTGGAGGGCGCTTTGCCACGCCCCTCTCCGCCCTGCGTGTGCGCATGCGCGGAACTCGCACTCTACGCGCGTTTCCCGCGTCCTGACAAGAGGTTGAGGCGGCTGTCGCGGGCATGTGGGGACCACGCGCAGCAGCTGCGTCTTGGGGGGAAAAAAGACAAATTTTATAGCGTTTAAAAGTTGGAGGACGTCAGCCTGGAAACACTGTCAGTTGCTGGTGGGCGAAAGTACAGATTAGGAGTTGACCTGCTGGAAAGCAGCTCCACAGAGAGGGATGTGGGAGTCCTGGTTGAAAATGTTAACCATGATTCAGCAATGTGCCCGGTGGCCAAGAAGGCCAGTGGGATCCTGGCCCACATCAGGAGGAGTGTTGCCAGCAGGTCGAGGGAGGGGATCCTGCCCCTCTGCTCAGCTCTGGTGAGGCCGCACCTGGAGTACTGGGGGCAGTTCTGGGCTCCCCAGTGCAAGAGGGACATGGAGCTTCTAGAGAAGGTCCAGTGTAGAGTGACAAAGATGATTAAGGGACTGGAACATCTATCAGATGGGGAAAGACTAAGGAAGCCGGGCTTGTTTAGCCTGGAGAGTATGTATAGGGATATTATCAATATGTACAAATAGCTGAGGGGAGAATGTAGGGAGGATGCAGCCAACCTCTTCTCACTGGTGGCCAGTGACAGGACAAGGGGTAATGGGTACCAATTGAAACACAAGACGTTCCATCTCCATGTGAGGAAGAACTTGTTTACTATTAGGTGACAGAGCCCTGGAACAGGCAGCCCAGAGAGGTTGTGGAGTCTCCTCTGGAGATCTCCAAACCCGCCTGGCTGCCACCCTGTGCCACGTGCTCTAGTGTCCCTGGCTCAGCAGGGGGTTGGACAGGATGATCTCTAGAGGTCCTTTCCAACCTCAACCATCCTGTGATTCTGGGAAAGCAGCGCATGGCACGCAGGAGGATGTATGCCCTGCTCACACGCTATTTTTTTTCAACAAGATTTGGTACATGGGAATAAAACTTCAAAAAAAGTCAGCAGAGGGAGACAAAGCACAGGAAAATACAGTCAGAAAAAAAAATTTAAAAAAAAAAAAAATTTCCCCCCCTCTTGTGTTACATTAATAGCAACATTGCATACTATTTTTTTTCTTTCTTTTGGAACAAATCAGCTACTATATATACACACACACAGCTTTAATTTTTTTTTTAATTAGATACCAAACCCACTCTATCATCTGCCTGAATGAAATGGTCACTCAGAAATACTAAAACAAAACAAAAAAAAAATCCCCATTTGTGTGACAAACAAGACACAACACTACTTGTTTTAAAAATAAAGAAAGCTTACCTAGACTATTCCAAGGGGGCGCTACTCTAATTGAAACATACATTATTAGTATTTCAAAATAAAGATGGAAAAAATAAGACTCCTTAAAAAACTGTATATGTAAGCCTCTTCAAATAAGCAAAATACAAACCATTGCAATGCCATGTTTATTTTCTAATAAAATTGTCATTATAATTACCTAAGATAGCTAGAAATGCACACCTTTACTACCTCTGAGAATTATTTTTGTCATGTTTTTTAATAATGTCCATAAGGTTGTCCCCTGTTACAAGGCTATTCTGTAACTGTTTAAGTCTCTGTTGTTCCCTTCTCTTTTGGTCATGAAGATAGGGGGAATTCAGCAGCTGGGGAGGAAGAATGGTGCCTGTTGGTTTCACTCTCTTCACGACATCCCAAAAGAGCTTCTTGCTGTTGTTGTTGATAAAAGTAATTGCAGTTCCACTGTGACCCAGTCTCCCTGCTCTTCCCACCTGAAAAAAAGAAGTTCATTTTTGTTATGAGTATTAAGTAAAATTCCTTCAAGTCTCCTTACAGTTAATTTTCTGTTATAAAATAGATTTAGGCATTCAACAACTATTATAAATGACAAGACCAAGTCTCTGTACTTCATCTCCTAAGCACAAAATTTCGGAAAAAAATCCTGAATTTACAACATGCAGATTTGAAGCTTTGGTTCAAAAGTATCTAAAGTTAACACTAGTATTTGGGACAAACCAGAAGTCTAACATTGATACTGAGATGCATGATATAACCTACAGGCAGTCAAGTTAAATGCTGACATAAATCTAATGCACATAACACTTTAAAAGCTAGCAGAACAATGCCACATATAAGTATCTAGCATCAAGTAGGATATGTACAATTAGCACTACCCCCCAAAAAAAACACTTTTAATGCCCATTTCCTCAATATTATCTCATTTCCCTGGAACCCACATGTGGCTGCTGCCCCTCATCCAGAGAAGAAATACTGGGGTGGGAAAAGGGAACAAAAAGAAAATGTAAGTTTAAATTCCTTTCTGTTTTGCATGCATATCTCACAGTGTAGATAAGCTGCAGCACAGAAAAGGGTATTTGCCCTTTTTTTCCACAGATAATAAAAATAGGGCAAATCTTGCTCTCTACATATCTTTGTGCTGTAAGAGAGGACAAAACAGAAAAAATGTAGAACAATCTTTTGAAGATAGAAACCACCTTTACATGTACACATTTTGATTTAAATTTCCATAGTTAGAAGCGGTACATTTCTGCATGCTTTTCAAAAGTATGAATTGATAAATAATTCATGCAATTTTTTTTTTTTTTTT
>VZSV01000054.1:1099972-1120052 GCA_013398735.1 Nothocercus julius
AAAAAAAAAAAAAGGTATCAAAATTAAATGCATATTTTAATTGCCAATCCAAAGCAAATAACTTAAGAAATAGTCCCCAGTGTTTACCTACATTTTTCTACATTTAAAATAGAATTATTACCTACAGTTTTGCTTGCCCCTGGCCCTCACACTGCAGGCTTTACTACAGAAATGCAATAAATAGAGAGGCAAATATGCTACAAATCACTTCCCAGAGAACAATAATCCAATGAAAACTTGCAGAAGTTCTGATGTATCATTCTGAATCATTATATAGGTGACAGTAAACCTACGACTTGACTCATTCAAATTAAATCACCTTTACAAAAAATAAGATTAGCCATTTAAAAATTTATTAAAACCATGTGACTCTATCAGGCACAAACCTGTAATATTTCTGTCCTTTCCACCTGTGATTTTTCGGAGTGCATGGACACACATTGCAGTCCTGTTATTTTGTGAACAGCATCACTCAACAAATCTGCTCCTAGTTTGCAGTCCACAAACACCAACACCGGAGGCTTGAAGAGCTTCTTATCCTGTATAATTAGGATATATAAAAGGATAAACTGTATAGTTTAGATAAAAAGGTACTACAACAGTCAATTGTTCATCATCAACAATTTGGATTCAATTTCTGCTGCTCACTATCTCTGTAATATTAACATCACATTTGGATGAATAAACATTCTTAAGTTCTAGGTAAGAAAGAAGATATCAGCACTAAAACTAAACAAATAGGGGTTCTGATTCTTCTGAATCCTTTCATGTCCTTATACAATTTTTGAATTAAAAGTTTCTTTAAAAGTTACATGACAATCTTGGCTTTCTGTAAGTTCTGAGGCTGAGCTAAACTTAAAAGCTAAAGCTGACTACTACTCAGCCAAGATCACCTTCCTCCCCAAGTTCTCATAGAAATATGCAAGGGATTAAGGCTCTCATTACTGATAATCATGCACAAGAAAGTTACAAAGAACTAAATTTGCTTTCTTGATAATTTCTTTCATGACTTTGACAAACTACTTCCAGACCAAAAAGCAGCTATAACTGCTTAAGAAAGCTGTACTCCTCTCCAGTTCACAGATACACTAGTACAACTCTTTGAGGTACAATATAGTAAACCACCAGAAAAAACAAGTCATTTTTAACTGGGGCCATTGCGGGATCCAGTTTGCGGCTGCACAAAAGATGGTGTGAGGGACAAGGGCGGAGAAATCCCTAAAACTGCCATCGAAGCTCTTCTATTAAGAAATACTGAAATAGTGCAGTTACGTGCTTAACCTCATTCCACCTTTTCACTACATACAGATTAGAATCAAAGGTGAGAAGCTGACACGGTGACACAGGTGTGTACATACATATCGATAACTTCTATGAAAAAAATATTATACTTACATTTAGTATTTCAAACAGTTTTTTCTTTTTAGATGGTTCTTCCACCCATAAAATAATTTGGCGAACATTAGAACATGGCAGATTCTTTTCTCCAATTGTTATTCTTACAAAATTGTGCAGAAGCTGATTTGCCAAGTGTTCAATGCCCACTGGAATTGTGGCTGACACCAGTATGGTTTGATGACCATGAGAAACATTTTCCAAAATATCCAACACTTGCTGCTGGAAACCCATTTTTAACATAGTATCCACCTGAGTAAAACATAGATCTGTATCAGATTCTTCAATAAACAGCAGCATCTCCAACCTGAACATTATGGGTCTTACGTTAGTTCATAATTAGCATGCAATCATCCAAAATGCAGTATTTTTAAAAGAAAAGTCAAGTGACAAATGAAAATCAACTGCTTCACTCCAGTCTGTATTCCCCTGTGTCTGGTGTGCAAGCCTTTTATAAACAATAGTGCATGCATGGTTCAAACACATTCCACATAACAGAAAATATCAATTTTTAACACTAAGAAGTATATTTCATATTTATAAGGTATCTAGTTTAGCTAAGCACCCACATGGGTCTTCAATAACCTCTTTATAGACAATACAGCCCCAATAACTAAAAACTTACTTCATCCACTACTACAATTTTTATGCCGTGGAGTCGAACAGAGCTTTGTTTTAAAATCTCTAGAAGTCTTCCAGGTGTTGCTATTATAACCTATTATAACAAAAGACAACAAAAATAAAAGGCAGCAAAAACTTCATGAAAGAAAAGATGACTATCCTAGAAAAACAATTAGGTTACAGCACATCCATGAGAAGGGCAATAATGAGTGAAATTATTTATGTTCACGTTAGAGTTTTGAAACCTCTACAGGTAATTTAAAACATTAAAGAACCTCAAGAGAAAATTGAGTTTTTAGTACCCTAATGGAAATTTCTAAGTACCAGCAATGTAATCCACCTTAAAGAAGAACTTTTTTAAAAAAGAAGTAATTGTAGCTTACAATTTCTTATCTAATAAAATGGTATATTTCACTCTTTGAAAGCAGCAGTATTATGCATGAAAATAAATCCTTTCAAAAACAGAGCTATTCTACGCACAAACAGAAGTCAAACGTTAAAAAAAAATCCTGTAAATTTTTCAAGAGCTGACAATTATTTCTGATAGTTTAGATTTAACAAAAAAAAACTCCATACATTTTGGGCCCATACAGGTCAAGAGTAACATTCTTTTTTTCCGTGAATGTCTTTAAAACATAGCTTTTCACAGGATCTTTCCCCGCTTTTGTCCTTACCTTCACACTTTGCTTGAGACGATGAAGCTGTGGTGGCAGAGGTAATCCTCCTACGAGGAGGACTGTTCTCATATTTGGTAAACCAGCCATCAGTTCTTTAGCTTGTCTCTCTATCTGAATTGCTAATTCTCTTGTTGGTGCTAAAATAAGTGCAGAGGGGGTTTCAGTCTTCAAAACAAACAGACAAAAAAAAAAAAAAAAGTTGAATATAGAATTGTGTTATTATTTAGGTAAAAATCTTTCAAGATTAAATTCTCCAACATAAAACATGTAGTGCAGCTACTCTGGATGTAGTTAAGACTGCTAACACTCTATCAGAGCTGAAGACAGAATGTAGAACAGGATTACATCTGTAACTGCACAAATCAAGAAGGCCAATCCACCAATTACTGCACATTCGAAATCAAAAATTTATGTATATATAACTGCAGTGTTAAAATAGCATCCCGCAAAGGCACACAGCAGAGCACAGAACTGTTTGTAAAGATGACTTTCTTCTTCTTAGTTATTGCATACTGTTACAACAGTAACTCATAATAATTTCACAGAAACTCAACAGACAGGATGCTAACCAAATCTCTAGAAATCATACAAAAGTTTTTAAGTCTGGATGTTAACAGCACAGCATATTTCCCTTTATTGTCTCACACACCACTCTGAATTAAGTATAAACATTGCTGGGGTATAGTTATACAATTAATACAGTTTCCTAAACACAGTTAATATTTAGCAACAAAGTAAAAAGAACATAAGCTAAAACAGAAAAATAGCAGAACAGCAGCCATGCTCTAAGACGCATTATTTTCTCATTACTGATCATCAATTGCCTAAAACATCCTGCTCACCAAATAAACAAAGCTCTCCCATATATTAATAACACAAGCACAATTTTACTAAATAGCTCTCTGGTTAGTATCTATTTGTTTTTGTTCTTCACACAGAACATTTACAGTGATCAACAGTAGGAAGTTGTTCCTTTGCCAGTGCATTATCATAGGAAGGAGACAGCTAAACACTGTCTCAAAATGGACTTTTTCAGTTGTTTTTGACTAGAGAACAGAGCTCAGCTTGGCTTACAACTACAAAAAGGAATATAAGGCATGAGACGCCAAGAACTCTCAAATTTATCTCATCACCAGATTCCTCATGAATCCTCCCTTCTAAGTTAAAATTAAAAATATTTTAAACAACAATAACAAAATTTTCTTATTGAAATATACATTAACTTGTAAAGTACTCTGAAGATGAAAAGTAGCACAGGTAGAGAAATTAAGGTTAATTACTATTCATTGAGGACATAATTTTGCACGTCACTATAAGCACACAACCAGTCTTGCGGACTTTAATCACAATGATCTCATTCTTAAATAAAAATTCATTAAAACTGATGCTATAGTACTTTGAAGATTAAACGAGTTAATTAATGTTTAAATAACTCTTTGAAAAAAACAAAAATACATGCATGTAAAGGTACCTAACAATCCAAAATACCACTGAGAATCAGGTCCAGAATTTTCTAAGGTATTCTTCTAAATAAAAATGCTAAAGCAATACCAAATCAAACTCATGGCACTGAATACCGTTTGCCATTATTTTCTCACTACACACTAATAGCTTTCTGAAGCACAAATGTTCTTAACTGATTTCCCTCCTTTGAGAGTGTGGGAAGCTGTGTTAAGAATTAGCACATTTGAGAAATGATTCTCATAATGTCCTCATAAATGTATTACCTGAACTCCTCTAATTACCTGGTGGTCAGCTGAACAGACTCCAACATTAGACATTCTGTGAAATCATGCAAATGTCAAAAAGTCTCAGCCATCTGATACCTCAGGAGATGGCAGCAGCTGACATGCAGAATGCCTGGAATTATTTTCACTTTCTATTTTAAGTCACTTAAACTCTGGTAGATTTTTTGCCTGATACGCAGTCTCTGCTTGTTAAGAAATGTTGATGGAGATACACGAGCGCATAGTGACAAAACATTCAAAGTCCATTAGTAGTCCCCCCAAAAGCAACAATGTACATCAGTCAAAATAAAACAAACCATTGAATTTCAATGGAAACCACTGCAATTATGTTCTCAATTACACAGAGAAACCACTTTCTCAAAACAAGCAAAATCTGATTACCTCCTTTAAAACCTTCATAATAACTGGGAGCAGGAAGGCTGCTGTTTTTCCTGAGCCAGTGTCTGCACTAGCCAAAATATCCTTTCCCAGTAGTCCAACAGGAATCATTTGCATTTGGATGGGAGTTGGAACTTCATAGCCAGAATTCTTTAAATTACGGTTTAAAGTTTCAGGAAAACCACAGTGTTCAAACTCAATGATGGGTCTTGGCACTTGCTGGCCCAGGACAACAATACCTAATTGCAATTTAAGGTTCCTGATCTGCTCATCTTGCAAACTTGAAATAAAAAAGTGATCTTTATAGGAATAAGCTGCACCAAGGTCATTTTCTGCTTCTGTGGGTTGGTCAGATTTTAGCTTTTCCTTTTCCTGAGCTTGTAAAAGGTGCTTGGCTTTGCACTCCAAGCTACACACATCTTCATCTGTTTTATCACAGATGTACTCTCCGTAACGACCACAGACAACACATACGGGTTCCCCAGGCTCTGCCCAGCGCTGCGATTTGCTGAAGGACTTCACAGGTTCTTCCAGAGCACTTTCTTCATCAGTATTTCGGCAGTCCTTTCCCAAAGATGTATTAGCAACCCCAAGATCTGATGGAATAGCTACAGGCTCTCTGCACTCTTGTATAACTTCAGACAAACCACATCCTGAAGCAGAAGTTTCTTTTGCAACTGACGTAAAGTCTTGGATCTCTTGGGCCTCTGATGTCTCCTCTAATGAAGATTCTCCCAAAGACAATTTGTTTTTCTTAGCTGTGCTTTTGTCCTCATCGGCACTCCTCTTGACTTTAAGAGATCGTGGCAAAAACATGCTTCTGCACACTAGAAAGAAAATAGTTACCACTATTAGAAACTACTATCACCATGAAATAATTATCTACCACACATACACACAGAAATAAACAAGTAAAATAAGTTTTTAAAAAAAACAAGGAAATATATTTTCAAACTTAGACATTGATTCTTTATTTCTGATAGTATCTAGTGATGGACTATGGCATTGGATAACACAGACAGATCCACCTACAGATAATTCTTGATACTTAGCATTTGCAGTTGCACTAAATTTTCACTAGCCATATGTATTTTTTTTTTCCATTTTGAGAGTCGAAATTAAATCCTTGGAAAAATGTATCTACAATATACATACCAAAGGAAAACCTCAAGGACATACATGCTCAGGTTAGCATGCCAAGCTCTGCTGTAAGACGAGGGTGCAGCACTTGGGTGCACAAATAACCTTAAGGTCCAAACCCCAGACCCTTTAGTCATCACCTCTGCAACGCCAAGTGTCCTCACAGATCTCTTGGTGCACTGTTCTTTCAGTACGATACAATCTGTGCCCAATGCATGCAAAAAAAAAAAAAAAATCGTTTTCCTGAATTAATCCCACTCTGCGTAGCAATCTGCAAATTTCTATTTACCTCACTTTTCTAAAATTGCATAACCCCCCCCCCCCCCCCCCCCCCCGCATTTAGAGGGACTTTTTTTTTCCCCAGCTGCGCAACTCACAGCGCTTCACGAAGAGGGGGCGCAGCAGCCCCACACGAAGCAGAGAGGAGCCAGGGGCCAACAGGGGCCGTTTGCCCAGACGCCGGGTTTCTCCGACTCGCTTTTTGGCCTAACGACTTTGGCGACTCCTGCCCGCGCCGCCGCCATTTCCTCCCCCCGCCCCCGCGCCGCGGGGGACGGACACCGCCCCGCGCCGCCCCGCACAAAATGGCGGCCGCTGAGGACAGCGGGGCCCGGTGGGTGCCCGTGACTTTCATCCGCCCCTCCTTGCGCTTCTCCTTCTTCGCCGAAATCTCCACCTTTTTCCGCTTTGACCCCTGCGATCGCCCCTGTGCTTGCACCGAGCTTCTTTTCCTCATTTCCCCTCCCTCCTTTTCTGCCATAGGCTCGTTTCCTTGGCTTACTTCCGTTTTTAGGAGGTCACTTCCTGCAATTCAAAACAGCATTTGCTCAGTAAGACACTAATATTCCAACAATATTCCGTACATGAGGTACTTCATATTCCATAAAGTGCCTGAGACAAAAATATAATCTTCCTGTCTGTATTAATTTTTTTTTTTTTTTTTTTTTTGCTAATATCAGGTATTTTGCTAATACCTGATGTCTGTGACAGGAATGTTTGTCTAAAACCATCTACTGCGTGAAACAGCTGAAAACAGAGAATATTTTATTAGTAATGAACACCTGCCAGATAGGTACTTTTTCCCACCACCCCTCTCTTTTTAATCATCCTTTTGCAGGTGTACAAATTATGTTGCATTTTATAACATCATCTTTACATCACAGACATAACGCAAAGTGACATTCTCCAAACAGAAAACGCGCTGCACTGTTGCCTGCAATACACACTATTAACTTTCTTTAATGGTTAGTGGCCCTTTGGTAGATGAACCCCAACTCAGCAGAGCAGCAAAGGTAAAAGGTCATTCATTCAGACTGGTTAAAGATTACAAGAAAAAAAAGTAACCACCAGTCTGCAGGATGATAATAACAATATCTCATATAATAAACACAAGGGCCAACTCTTCATGGTTCTTGTTCTCCCCACCCCTCATCCTACCTCTCAAAAAGACTATAGTAGATAATGGTGAAAAAGAAAGGGGGTTTGTGTGGAGATTTTTATGGGATTCAAACTAAGAAATGGCTTCCACACAGGAAATAACTGTGTAAACTAACAGTCTAAAAAAAGACATGACTGAGGAATAACTATAGCAGGTCTACCGAATCCTGAGTGGTTATAAAGGGTGGACAGATATTAATATTTCATTCTCTCTTCTAACAAAATATCTAGGAGCTGAGTTCAAAGGCAGACAAATAAAGTATTTCCTCATAAAGAGCAGATGGACTATGAAATTCCTTGCTGCAGGATAGTGAGCCATATCCCATGGGATTTTTCCAAGCAGATTCCTAAAGACACCAAATTTTGGCCTGAAGCTTAAGGCTGTGATCCTGCTTTTTCACTCTTTTGTATATTTTATATAGAATAAAGCTTAGCTCAAGGAATTGCTGGAGATCCAAAAAAATAAATAAAAAAAAAAAATAGAGAGAGAACAATGACAAAAATCAATGCTCTATCACACTGTTAGTAATAGAATCAAAAGCAAATAAAAGCAAGAATGGGGAACCACAGGAAAACACATCCTCGACAACATTCATGTTCTACACATATGTGCAAAATTCTGGGGATTGAAATCCTCAGCCCTTATTCCATGGATAAGATCAAGCTGACATGAGCTATCAGTGATGCATCCGCTCCTAGAAGACAGAGAAGAACAAGTTTCAGACTTACCAACATTGCATAGGGATATGCAAAGCACACACTTGATTGCCATCAGTGTATCACTAAATATACATGTAATACAAAATAGATACATGAGGTATAATGGAAACAATTAACATGATGGAATTTTTTAGCCATTGCTTTCACCTGGTCTGTAGTGAAAAGTAGTTGTGACTAAAAGGGAGTGCAAGTTTCCACAGTGTAGTGTACTATCCTTCATTTACATGGAGAGGCCGTGTAAACATGTCAATGCATCCAAAACTCCTGGAACAGGTGCTGTGCTTTGTGAGCAGGTTAAATTATTACTTGCCCCCCTCACCACCGTGGGATAAAGAGCACATTCTGCTTCAGTCACTTTCCAAAGCTTTTATAGAAAGCTGAAATATATTAGAGTAATTGGTCAATTTACCAACAGATTCATTATTTCAACTAATAATGAAGGGGGAAAAGTACATTTGTTAAGATGAAGTTATATAGATGAAAAGTCAAAACACATAGCAAAAAAAAATACTCAGTACAGATCATTAATATGAAAGAATCCCACTCTTTGGTGTATTAAAAAAAAAAATCTTTTGACATTTTCTCTCATTATTTCCTTCATTAAAAAATACGCATCTTGGATTTCTGCCCTCAATTTGAAAACAGGTACTTTGCCCTAGAGATTATAACATCCCACTACTCTTCAGAAGTGCAAACAAACTCCCCTCATCAGTTGTAAACAATAAATAATTCAGTAAAACAAGACTAGATTAAAGCAGATCAAAACCCCTTTTCTTCCCAGGTACACTAAATTCCCAAGTGCTCTACATACTAACTCAAAAATGGCATCATGGGCATTTCCAAGAGTTGTCCGACTGTGGCCCATGCACCAGCTCCCCACACTGCCAGGGGACCCCGTGAGAGAATTTTTAAATTGTCTGGCATATTACAGGAGCAAAAAAATATCTGGAAAATTCAGATTTCATATGAGGGCGAGGTCTCTATATGGGTAAAGTGCTGAGAATGAACTCAGATGAGAACCCACATAGAGCCTAACACGTTACTCCCTCAAGTGGTGAGTGTCAGTACTGACGAATCCAAAATAAAAGTGCCTCAAGAGGATGCAGTGTCTCATCAAGAGGAGGAGTTTTGGTTTTGTTTTAAACTACTCATTATTTTAAGTACCTCAAATATATATCCTATTTATCATTATTCTAAATTAAGGTGTCCCCACGCCTTAATTTTGGCGATTCATGTAATAATGGATGAAGAGCAGGGAATTTACAATGATTCTCTGCCACTTAGAGAATAAAGATCATTCCCTGAAATTTTGAAATCCTAGATTATGTATGTGTGGTGTTAATTTTAAGAAGATGCAAGTGAAAAATCCACACTGGGAGAGTGTAGGAGGAATTAGGGAAGGAGGAAGAGCTCCTCCTGCCCTGCTGGCCCAAACCTCGCAGGGAACACGGAGGTCCCACTCTGCATCCCCACTGCTGCCCTACTTGAAATGCTGCCAAAACGCAGCAACGCGGATTTGCAGCCAGGAGTCAGGGAGAGACAGGGCAGGAATTTATAAGACACAGAAATCAAGGCATATCTGCTTAACTTGGGTCCCCTGAACTGGGCTCAAATTTGCTCCTCTGTGCCTGGTTCCCTCAATGTCATTGAACTAAATTTCTCTCCTTTTCTGTCACTTTTAAGGATTTTGGACTCGCTCTGCAGACTTGCAGGTAGGTATTCAACAACAAACCAAAACCCATGTAATGAATAGTTCTTTGAATGGACTGAATCAGCAAGTCAGTGATTCCACAGATCTCCAAATTACAGCTTCAAAGGAAGCCTACAGGAACAACACAGATAATTTAAAAGCAAATAATCGTGGCTGATGCTAAAATACTAACCCTGAACTAGTCAATTCTGCTAATACTCTTATCTTGGGTTAGTACAGATATTGCACACAGCATATTTATTCTGAGGTCCATTTTTTTCCCCCCTATTGTTGATTGAAAAGCCGCAATTTAAGGAGACATTAGGCTCCACAAAAATGGCATTAAAATGGGATTAAAGAAAAAAATAAATATGAATATTTCAAGGCATATTACTAAATTTGAAAAAAAAAAAAGGAAAAAAAAAAGAAAAGAGGCAAAGAAAAGTGCTGAACTGGAAGCCCCGGCGCTTGGCACAAGTGACAGTAGCCCATAAGGAAATAACTGCAGAAGACAAATCATGCAAAAGAATATGAAGAAAATGAATGAAGGTAATTACATGCTCAAATACCTTGTATAATATCTACTTTGAAAAATCAATGTATTTCCTGATTTAATATCACTATAGCCTTAGCGCAGCTGTAAAAACTATGGCTAAAACAATTTCCAAATTCACAAGCTAATGGGAGAGATTGATTTTAGAGTATGCAAACTATTTAAATCAAGTTACAAATTTTTGTTAGCTCTTTAAGACTTACAGAACAAGGATCTGACCAAAAGATAACAAAGAAAATACAGCCTTTCCTGTGATTTCAGTAAGCTGTAAACTGGAATCCAGTTTACTACTAGCTGTTGCTTCTTTTGCTTACTTTAAGACATATATTGGGAAGGATAACTTGAGATGTGGCTGTCACATTCAAGTAAACAGGTGCTAATCCATTCCTGAAATACTTCCAGGAGGGGTAGGAAATGGAAAAGCAGTAGGAGTGTCTGGTAAAATGATTATATGGATAACTGAGTAGTTTAAGCTCCCTCCACTCCCTAGATCCCAGACAAAAAGAACAGAGGAATAAGAAGAGAGGGGAGAAAAAAAAAAATACACAAGAGACAGCAGGAACCAAATTCCAGTTTGCCAGATGACCAGTGTTTGGTGTGTATTACCACCTTTCTTCTCAATAACCTCTCTTTCCAATCATACCACTTCCTGGGGGCTGTAGACCTTTAATTAATCAGCAAGTATGTTAAACTAACAGTTTATGCTCTGGTATATTACAGTTACAAGAGGACAGATGGAAGAACCACAGAGGTGTGATTTAATAGCATGACAGACTGAAAGAAGGATTTACATTATCAGCTTTTTGAAAAAGCTTCCTCTATGTCAGCCTTCACCACTGCTCTGTGGTTGTTGGTAACATCCCAATGATTTTAAGTTGCTCTAACATCGCTCTTTACATATGTATTATTTGATACAGATTTAGTTTAATAAAACAAAAAAATTACCTTCTGAATTTTTTTTCCCCCAATGATTCACACTCATTTATGGTGTCCATTTTGCATACCTATGGTGTAGTTGAAAAACATAAATCCTTTTACTCTCTTGAGTCTTTTGCTGCTGTGATCCATTTATAGTATTTCTCAATTAGCTGTCAAAGACCTAAGCAGACAGTTGCTAGTCTGCAGTATAACATATGCGTTGGGACCTCAGACCTTTGAAGCTAAAATAGATTTGTCCTGAACGTGAAGCAGTTACCACACCTTAGCTTGCTTTGAGAATATGCAAGCAATGCATTGGCTCAGCTAATGGCACAGTAAGTATTAAATTAAAAAAAAAATAAAATAAAGAAAATAAACCTCAAAAATGCAACATATTACCACCCTGGATTGACTGCTCCCTATGCTTTCTATTAGCAAGACTCGCGTCCTTTCTAATGCCAGTTACTTTACAGTTGGTGACTCTGTAATAAGAGAGAGTAACAAGACAGAAATAGTGAATGCCTCCTTGTTAAGCAGTTTTGTTCGTGCTGTTCTAACTGAGATCTGCCAAGAACTTGCAGGGCAAACCTTTTTTTTTCCTGGGATTTATAACTTGGCTGGAAAAAAATATAATATATAAAATAAAAATAAATATGCTTATAGATTTGGGAAAAAATTAAATCTATACTAAAAAAGATAAACAATTTACCACTTCATATGTTTTTAATGCTTACATTGGGAAAAAAACACCACTCTGATTAGCAGTTTTGTACTCCAGATCATTATGTGTTTTCTAATCCGTTGGGTATTAAATAAATCTGAAATATTACAGTGTGAAAGGAGACTTCTGTGCTGTATAACCAAGATTCCAGTGTCATATTTTCTTTTGAAGGAAAGCTTTAAATGAGATCCTCATGGGATCCTATCTGCTAAACAATTCAGTGAATATCTATGCTAATTCATAGTACAACTCAACTGACTTAGGTACAAGATTGTGGAAAAAAAAAATGCTTAAGATACAGTCTTTAAAAATGTAAGTTTAGAATTTCCATATTCCTTGAACTATTCAAGGCTTTGAGGTGGGAATTTTGTGAAGTTTCTTGCCAAGCAATCTTGTTTCCTGTAGCAACTAGCAAGACATACAGAAATGAAAGTTGGAGCTCAAGCTAAGGAAACTTTCATTCAAGCAATTGCCAAGAACCAAGGAGCAAGAAGGCTATGACAGTTTCCCGAGCAGCAAAAAGGTGCTAGTGAGGATTACACCTAAGAGGTAGAAGCAATTCAAAACTAACAATCATGAGATATGGATATATCCAGAGAGACGATTTCAAAGAAAATACTAGAAAGAACAGGGCTAGAGAATACCATGAGACAAGCTACAAAATAGATGTTTCTGGTCATTTTCTTGACTAACCTGATTTTTTTTTTCCCCAGGGGATTTTGCCTATAACACATTGTTACTCAGAATATCTCTACCTACTTCACAGTTAATCGCAGATTAGTACTAAGTGATCCCATGAAAACAGTTCCCCTGAGATAATAGGCATTCAGACAAACGCGCTGGGTAAATAAGGAGAAAGGCCGGAGATTTCATGCTCCACTATCCTGCAGGTGGAGGACTCCTGGTTTCTCCAAGTCTAAATCACAGCTCCCCAGTTCTCAGTCTTGCCTCTCAAACTCCAGTTCAACTGTTCAGCTCCAGAGGGAACTGAAGCTGCACGGGAGCAGCCGTCCGTGACAAACTGATTTAAATACTTGAAAACATTACTGCTTCATACAGCCCAAACACAGAAAAAAATCCTGCTCACCAGCAAGAGACAAGGAGGAACAAAGTGCTCTTACCAGACCAGTGGAAATCAGAGCAAAAATGCAAGGCAGTGACAAGACTTCTGTGTTACCGATGATACCAGGTCTGCAAGAAACCACAAAAGCTGTCAGCTTTTAAGAGGGTGCTGGCCCTAGGATGGGTGATGTCCTCGATGATTAAAGAGCCAGTAGAAGTGTAGACAGAATATCTCTATGAAGCTGACTATTAATCTTCTGCTGATACACAGGAAACCTGTTCTCTAGCAGCAGCAAAGATATTTTCATGGAACTAAGCTCTCTTAAGTAATGAAATCAGAGCAAAGTAATGAATCAACACCTTATTTCTGACTGCTTGTCTTGTACTACAATAGCTAAAACATTATCTGACTCTGAACTTAAATGGACTATCAATTTGTTCTGCATTCCTGCCTGTGAAATCTTGGCCTCTCACTAGCTTCAGCATAAATAGCATTTCTAATCATCATTTCACACTTAAGCACTCCACCTCCACTTCAGGACTTTACTCCAGGAAGTCAAATAGTATTCCCATTTATGCAAGCACAACAGAATGAAAACCTTAGTAGTAAAAAAGAAGTTGGCAGTACACTCTCTACCTGGGATGCACTCTCTAATTGAACCATTAGTTCGCTTCCCAAGACACTCTCTTCTGTTGACAGGACCCATTGCTTTTCCCAGTCCTGACAGACACCATTACCAGCTGAGAGAGATACTTGGAAGTACCCAAATCCACCAGTTGCCACATACAAAGAAAACTACATACTCAACTAAACAAGCTATTCCTGTATCAACACAAGGATCCATTGCAATGAAATCTGTTCTATTTTTTTTTTTTTTCTTTCCAATCAGGCAATTGCTTCCTTTCTGTTGAAAACAAATAGAAAAGGAGGAAAGAGACTGACACAGAGAAGACTTGCCACACCAAGGGGAAACAGATGTATATCCCAGAAACTGCTTGTGCTAAATCTCTAGCAGTTACTTTTGTTCCTTCATATAATGATTCCCATGTTCCAAAGTGGTGCATGCAGGCGCACTTTGTCCTGGGGTGTTTCTTCACAAATTTAGTAAATTATCAGCTGCAATGACACCTGCACTGCAACTCGTAGGATAAAACTGGGGAATTACAAAAACTTGTGAAGTGGAACTCCCAGGTACACTTTGTCTGGCTTGACCAGCTGCATGCAGCAGAACAGCAACCATCATGACAATGGCTAAACCACTCCTTAAATAATCATTTTCAGCCTGCTTGTCTCCTTTCACTTATACTCAACGACAGTGGCTAAGCATGAAGACAGAACTCTGATTCTAACATCCGTTATTACAACAGACACTTCCAATTTCTGTGCTAACGAGTGCAACTGTGACTGGTCCCTTGCCCAGGTGAGACAGCAGACATAATGCCTTAATTCTTTAACACAGCTGTGCATGCCATATGGTTAGGAATACCATATGGCAGCAGAGAGACTACTAGGTCCAAGGCAGACAAGAAAGAGCCTGTGAGTAGGTACTGAGGTGGAGCCATTTATCAGGAATAATTTCTAAGGCTGAAATTAACAATACAGCCAGTTAAATCTATCCTTAACAACTAAACTCTGTTTTATAACTGTGATAAGTAAAAATAAATAAATATAGAGTGTTTTAGTCACACAGAGAAACATCATTATTGACCTTAATAGAAGGGACAGGGAGGCAAATTCTGCAATTCCTAATTGAGCAGACTCCTATTAGAATGAAAATTAGTTCCAGCAGAAGGTCTCCTGCACTAGTGATTGCAGTAATTGGCTAAGACCTGTCTGTATCCATTCATGGAATATATCTCTAATAAAATTTTATGATTCTATCATACCTTTGTGTATGGTAAGGGTAAGGTAAAAATGTCCTTTAAATTCCAGTAATTTATGGAATACCTAAATAGATGCTGCCACAAAAAAAAAAAAAAAAAAAAAAAAAAAAAAAATTACAATATTGAGGTCACATGATTTGATAGGTTTTCTCTGAGATTTGAGAAAAGATGCATCTGTTGGATGGGTACAAGGGAAATGGCAAAGAAGAGGGCAAAACACTACACAGAAGACTAAAGAAAGCTGTAGTAAACTGTTTTAGATGGCAAGAAAAACAAAAATGAAATAAATAAAAAACCCTCTAAATTTAAATTGCTGTCTGAAAGATGCTGTGAAGTAGCAACAGAGAAACCTTTTTTCTCCTGAGTTCAAGGAAGCAAGAGTTTATGTATCTTAGTAAATAAATAGCTAGTACAGAACTACCTTATTCACCATGAATTTTTCTTCCTGTTTGAAATAAAGTGCAGGATCATAAAAACTGTCAGACTGCTCAGTCTAAAGCAGTGAAACCACTTCAGTTTATAATTGATCTGTATATAAGTAATCATCTAGACCCCTTGATACATAAATTAAGTGATTACATGAAGATGAAGCAAAAATTAAGATGAAACAAAACTGAAGTCAAGAATGGAGAAATAGAAGAGAGAAGAACACAAGGTTTTTCTAGAAGAAAGAAATCATCTGGGCTATTTCTTCCAAAGCAAAAATTCTGCATGGCATCCCTAGTTCAGAAAGTCAGTTTTATACACAATCATGTCTGCACCTCCGGGGACTTCAAATGGGTATTATAGATAGGATTAATTTCAAGTGTGTGGCTAAAAATCTTTGTTGGAGCCAAGTTTTATTGCTAAATACGTATATATTGTGTGTATATATATATATATACACACACACACATAATTTGTTTAAAGTAGCACTTAAAATATTTGTTATTCTTTCCATGTTTCTTTATATGGAAATGGGGGAATATTTACATCAAGTTGTTCTACATGAGGCTATTGAGAACAAGTGAAGAGAATGCTTTCAAATACACACTAAGGTATATAGCTTTCAAAGCTACTCAGAGAATACTATAAATAGATTAAATTAAGTCAGAAGAGAATTAAACATACAAAAAGTCTGTGCACTCAGGTCATATATACATAATCAAAAATCTCCAGCAACATCAATAATCGTCGTGTATAAATGAAAGCCTACAAAAACAAAGGTTTCTTTGTGATGGACACTTTCCACAATCACTTTCCAAATGGTGTACCAGCTATTTACATCTGCTCCCATCAGAAATTCCACAGTAATATCCAGTTTTCCAATGAGTTAGGGGAAGCTGAGAAATCACTTGAAGAATTCAGGGGGTGGGGAGGGAAAGGATGATGAGGTTGTGAGGAAGATACATGAAAAATAAACCCTTCAGCAAATAGTTTTCTATGCTATTACCTTGCGCTCCCACCCCTTCCACAAAATAACTCTATTGCAATTAATGGAGCCCACAAGGTTGCTTCTTTCCTGCTTACTATTGGTCTCAGACACACATGGGCTTCAATGGAAACTGAAAGCAGGGCCAAAAGATGGGAAACAGAAGTCTATTCATGCCCCACTACTAAATCATGTGTATGCTGGCAACAAATAAACGCTTATGAGCATTCAGATCTTTCTTCACTTATACAAGCAGAAGAAAAAAAATCAGCCAGGCATCTCAATGAAGCATAGATCAGTAGGACAAATTGGACTATTTAGTATTCATTCTCATTCAAGCTTAATTAAAAAGTGTCAGTAATGATTTAAACATTACACCTGAACACACAATTTGAAAACTTAGGTCATACCCATTTTCTTCGTAAATGGAGTACAAATACAGCATTATCTAACAGCTATCACAGTGGTATGTTGGCATTTCATTTTTGAACAATGAGCATTTTTTTTTTGAATGTAAACTTCCCACTATAATTTTGTTTTGCAGTGTAGCTTTGTTCTTTAAAGGTTATATTCCCAAGATAATGCTTAGGATTTCCTTGGAAAAGAGTGGCTCTAGAACATAGTTTCTCTTACTATAACACAAGGTAAAAATCTATTCCATGTACTTGAAAATTTATAATAAAAATATATCCATTACATCGGGAGAAACTAGTATTCCTCTCTGTAGAGACAACCAGATAGCAAAGAAATTAAAGGAAGGAGAAAATCCTGGAATTAGGGTATTAAACAGGAAAAAAAGGTATCTGCGAGCACCTGAGCATAAGTACCCAGGGCCCAAGAGACATGTTGGACAGGAAAGCCACCCACAAACTATTACAAATATTCTGAAAAATAATTTAAAAAATAAAATAATAATTTAAAAAGGTACAAATCCATTGCCTGGTTGGTGTGCTTGTGCAATTGAAGGGAACAACATGCAGATTCTCCCCCCTCCATAACGATGGCTCAAAGCCAGTTACAATAGCTCAAAGTCAAGTTTAGAAAATGTGACTAATTCCATCAAAGCATAAGTGACCCTTAGAACAGTTTGGCACCAGATTTCATTCTCAGAGGGTAGTTTCTTGGTTTTACAGACTTCATACTCTACCTTTTTTCTTTGACTGACTCAAAAATCATGGTCAATCCATCCAAAAAAATGTCATAGAAAGCTTTGTTTTCCCTTCAACTCATGACTCCAACAGTCTCTAAAGTTGGCAAGCTTTTTTCTTCCAAAAGTTGTTTTTTTTTTCTCTTCCATTTTAAGGGTCTCAGCACTTTCTGATTACAAAATATTTGAAGAATTTGGAATGCAAAAACTCAGGATGTCAGAAGAGTGCCCTTGTACGCTTATATCAGCCTGAAACAGGAAGAACAATCTCCTCCAAAATCATGTCCTAAAAACCTCCCAATTTGCAGAAACTGCAGAAAAACATGTAGGTAACAAAGCCAAAAAAAAAAAAAAATTAGTAAATCAAATAATGATTCACATTTAATAACAGCTATTTAAAAATATAGTTTCTTAACTCTCATGGTTTTAGTAATGACTTTTAAAGAATTATATAAAAAATAAAGCAACAGTAAGATTAAGAGGCTGGTATAACAGCCAATCAATTTCATAAGATCCATTTCGGTTGTGTGTAAAAATAAGTATACCATAATGACTTATGGATTATCTGTTCAGCTTTGTACATCCTATCCAAAGCCTGCTAAAATCAACAGCAATGTTTTCCAAGGATTGCAGTAGGATGTGACTATCCTGTACGCTGGCTGTCCGACAGCATCACTTCAAACTGTGCATCTTTACCAGAGGATCCAGGCCACTGGGTGCACAGAGACCAACCATTGCCATTCCTGTCAGGAGTGCTGCTACCTCCCGGAGAGCTAAGGCAAAGACGGGATCATCTTAAATGAGCAAGCGATTTGATTGCAGTAATTCAGGACATCATCATCCCCACAGCGTTCCTCCTAGCCTTCTTCCGGTATCAAGGCTGAGTATTACGTGCCAGAACAGTCACTATCAGCTGCCAGAGAACCTGGATTTGTGCCAGTGCACTAGCATAATCTCAACTGATGTGGGAACAGTTTTGCTGCCCCATGCGAGTAACCTGCTTAGCTGCCTGTTCACTGGTACAGAGCCTGGTTGTAGTCTGTACTACAATAAAAATGGTAGTGGTACTGTTAATTAAAAACATTTTAGTTCACCTTGATCAGGAATACATATATATATATATATATATATATATATACACACACACACTCTCAAAATATTACACCAGCCAATGTGTAATATTTCAAGGTTAAGACTATTTGCGACTACTGTCATCAACACCATTATTCACAGTCTGTGTAATGCTCATTCCTGTTGCCTGACACTGGCTACTACCCTGGTACACCCACTGTGTAAATGACTAAACGCATGACCATGAAGAATCAGACCTATGAGATAATTAGAGGATAAAACTGGTCAAATGGGTTTCTAATTTGGGGCAAGGAGAAGGGGATGAAAAAAAAGCTGGGAGCTACTTGTTTTAATCCTTAATACTTTGCCTTTCTGCTTGGAATGAACTTTGAAGCATATACTACTTTATACCAGATTATGTACAGAAGGGACTCTCACTATTTAAAATATTTCAAGATGAATAAACAGAAGGAGAGCAGAAGGGGATGGTTCCTCATTGAGCTTTTTGGTCTGCTCTGGACAATTAGAACAATTTTTAGTCATTTTCCATGTTGATTGCTTGACATCTGACTACACAAAATACAAGATCACATTTCAGCATGCTTGCAAAAGCAGAACTAGCATGACAACTCCAGCCATATCTTCTTTCTGACTCAAGCATATTAGCCTAAGAAAAGTTTCTAAGAGAATTTAGCAAGTTAAAAGCACTTTTACTGCACTAACTTCAGCTCAACATTTTTTCAGATTTTGTTTTGTGACCATGAACAGGTCCCATGAGCACAAAGTCTGACTTGGCCCCCGTTAAAATTCTATATTTTGAATTAGCTTGGTAGTAATATTCATATACATACTTATCCATAATTGTATTCTTTAAGTTTGGTGACATGCATCCTGTAAAGTAATATATACTCTACATAGAAGGATTGAGGAGAAGAATTTTGAAAAATCAAGTCAAATTCGTATTTGCTTCAGGTGAACATCCCTCAAAAGATATAGTACAGTAGACAGAGGTGATCTTTTGCAAATTAATATGAATCTATTCATTAGAGACAATAAACCCAGGAGCACATTAAATATCATTTGTACCTGGTCATTCCTTATTTTGACTGTGCCACCTTTTTTTTTTTTTTTTTTTTTTTGTGTGTGTGTAAGAAAAGCTATTCCTGAAAGCTTCATTTTATCCTATAGGGCTAGTTTGTGACACTGCAGTCTCTCAGAATGGATACCTTAGCCTGCATACCTAAATGATGGCTACACTTCTCATAAGCATTTCCTGTAAGTAAATATAATTTCTAGGCATCCTCTTAGTCATACAAGAAATAAATGAGGGAGAATCTGGGGCATACGCTTTTTATGAATTCCAGGTAGTTGCTATATACACAGGAAAAATTAGGCTAGTTTCCTAGCAGGAAGGTAAACAACATTAGTTACAATCATTTCAAGAATTTGATGTAACTTGTTTCCAAATATACAAAGACACAAATTAAGAAAAAAAAAAAAAAAAAAA
>VZSV01000054.1:1136462-1169462 GCA_013398735.1 Nothocercus julius
ACAGTTATAATATTGATAGAAAAGCATTTTCATCTCACGTTAAAAAGAATCAGCTACCACTTTGTAAGGGATTCTAAATTTTTGCAACAAAAGTAAAATAGCATTTTTAGGTATTTAGTTCTCAAATGAAAATTAGTGACTAGAAAAAGTCACAAACTATACAGATACAGCCCCCAGGAATATATGCCATACTTCCAAGCATTTCTTTGTATAATCTCCTTGGTATGGGAAAATATAAAAATTGTGCTATGTAAAACACAGCCAAAAAGCATAGTTTTTGCATAACTTTGTGTCCAGTTTGGGAAGATAATCTTCCAGAAAAACATCAACTAGCTGAGTGGTGATCTTTCATTCACCCTTTTATAATTGTTTTTGAGAAGAACTCTCATTAATCAAAAAACACTTCAGTGTTCCACAAGCTTCCAAAATTGTCAGCCAAGGCACAAAGGGATTGAATGTCTCTAGAAAAACCCTAGCAATAAATCCCTAATAACAGTGGGGTTATAAATTGTGCCCTAATTTTCCATGCTCAGTGCTATCCATCTATCTATCAGTATTCTTAAAGAAAAAAAAAAAATCGCATCGACTATGCTGCGACTTCAGCCCCAGTTTTGTTTTTCTGTTGTGCTGTCCTTACTGCTGAGTTAGTCATAGACAGAGAAACATGTAACATTCCAGTTTTGTGCCCATAGCTAGAATATGTGTCTGTTCCTTGGAGACAGGAGACAGTAAGTAGTTAATTTATCTGGAAATCCAGATTTTTGGTGTCTTCCCACAGAGTGCGTGAATTTGAAATGACAATCCATCTCATCAGAGGAATATTCATCCTTGATGAAGGACTCCAGCAGCTCCTCCAGTTAGCTTGCAGCTACATGCAGTTTCCTGCTGTAGAATTCCTTTAACTCTTTAGGGCAGCAAAAAGTGCGCTAAACCCTTCAGACAACAAAAATCAGATGTGGCTTCTACCCCGATGAATTGTTTTCTGGTTTTAGGCATGATATAACAAGTTTCCTTTCCACTGCTGTTATGAATTACTTGTTAAGATGAGGATGCATAAAAAGAATTTGCAGTTACATGATGTGAACCCACAAATTTGGTATGAAGCAATAGATAATTTATTACCTAAAATACCAGAATCTGCTATTAACTGGCTTGGGATATATAAACATTTTATGGAGAAGTATGTTTTAGGAAAGAAACAGATGTCATGAAACAACTTGACCCTGCTTGCTTATTTATTTTGACTCATCAGAGTCTAAAGTGCTACACAAAAATATGCCGGTTTGATTTTAGGCTGGGGTAAGGTAGTCGTAAAGTATGCCTAGTTTGTTCGTTTCTTCTTCTTAATTTCTGCTCTAAATGCTCTGAGTTGTAGATTTGCATCTTTGCACTCGTGTTCCTTGCAGGATTCTCATTTGCTAGAAAACAGTGATAAATAATCCAGTATTCTTGCTGGTCTTGCGGTGTCTGATGTACCATCTCGCTTCAGTAAGTAGATCCCAAGGGCAGTGTGGCCACTCAAGCAAAATGTGCCAGTTTCTACTTTGGTCCTGGTTACTGCTATGTGCTTCATAGCTTATTCTGTCCTTACCAGTTTCTCTGATAGCCTAGTCTCCTATTATCTCTCTTTCATGCCTCTACTGCAGATTCATAGCCTGGAGATTTTGTTACTATCTGACATAGTCTCTGAGCATGCGTTGTCTTTCTCTGCTTCCTGCTAATAGCAACGGTGACTTGGGATGGGCTCTGCAGCAAGTGCAGGGGGACAAAATAAATACAGGTGACAGCAAGAGTCATTTGGTGCCTTGTTTTTATCTCTCTCATTTTGTGAGACTGAAAAGCATATTTATTCCAGACCTGCTTTTTTCTGAGATGAGTTATTTGCTACTAATGTTGTTTTTTTGTTGTTGTTGTTGTTGTTTTTTTCTTAGCTGTAAATGCTGGCTAGCATGGCCTGCAGTCAAACTGAGCCACTTCTGTGTGTTTCAGAGCTAGAGCTGAAATCAAATTACATAATGGAATTGTTCTGAGCTTGCTCTTATTCATACATGTCTTAGCCTACTCACAGCTGAAAAGAGAAATCGCTGTCAAGTCCTGCTGCTTATTAGAAAGCTCTCTTGTGAAGAAAACACACAGCATCAATATTTGAAATATATTTAACAAGGATTATAGGTAAGTAAAGGTAGGAACTAGCTCCAAAATAGGGTGCAGATGTGATTAGCAGGAATTAAAGAATTAAAGATAACCACAAAACTTTCTGTAGCATCCGTAGGGTTTTTGTGCAAAGCTCTCTGCTTACCTGGAGACCAGTGCAGCAACTAATGCAGGAGATAGCAGAGTGACTGACACTGGAGTTGTGGCTGTAAAAAAATAATGAGGGATTCTTTGCTGGCCCTTTCCAGAGATTCTAATGCTAAAATTCCAGCAGTATATCCCGGCAATTGTATTTCTATCTGTAAAAGTCCTTGTGAGATTTCGACTTTCTTATTTTAATAAGGAATCATGTCCATCATACTTAATCTTTTACTAGAATGAGTAGAGAATATTGCAACCCATATTTCAATTAAGATATTTAATAATTTATTAAATAAACTAAACGGGTATAGTTGGAGTGCTGGTGGGGAATAAAGAGAAAGTATCTACCAAGAGAAGGTAGACCTTACTTCCCCAAGTCAAGTCTCCTGGCTTTCGTGGGAAAATGAGGAGATAGAGCCAGAAGAGGGAGAAGAACGACCAAACTGGAACTGCAACAAGAGATGAAAAAGAGTTGGAGCAAAGGGCAAACAATGAAGGAAAGATAATAACAATTAAAGGAGCCTGTGAAGGATACCAGTTAGGAAATCTTTTCTAAACTGGTCAGCAAACATTTTTCTTTACCTTTTAAACAAACAAAAACATTTAATCAAACAATTTGTAAAAAATACTTTCTATTTTAACAGCACTTGGGACGTGTTGTTGAGCTTCTGGCTGTCAGTTTGCTGCTATGAACTTCCCCCGTGCCTCTTCATACAGGTTAAAAGCTCGATTAAATATATTTAAGTATAGTGACCAGCCTTTCTCTAAAGGAAGAATCTGCGAATTGCTTTGCTGAATTGCTTTTGCTACCTAGATCTTTCTTCATCTGTTAGTTTATTTAAGCTCTGTAGAGAGAAATCCTTCTTAATGCCCTGCTCCTGGATAGGGGCAAGCAGCAAATCTCACGTGCTTGTAGAAGGCAGTTCCCCGGTTAAGGAGCAGCTCTTGCTTCCTATTATGGGAAATAGCTCCTGCTAAATGAGGCTCGCTTTGGGTCTGTCATATAAACATAGGGAGAGCTTCACTACCAGCAAGGAGGGACACGGGCACCCTGCGTGTGCAGGGAATGACGCTCCAAACGGCTGCGCAGGAGCAGCTGCCGTGTTAGCTGTGCCGAGGAATTCTGTTAATCTGCCTGGCGGGCCACCCCACTTATCAGCAGGGAGCATGCGCGTGCCATTGTTGCAGCATCTATCGCAACATTCAGCCCGGTTGTTCTTGTAAACTGTGTGGAACTGAACAAAATCCTGTTTGTTCTTTTCCCTCGGTTTAAGAGAACAAAATAGTATAAGATCTCTGTAGTATGTGTAGCCTCTTCCGTTGTTGGGCACTCTATAAAATGCAGTAAAGAGCAGTGTGCTTAGTCATTTGTGGGAGCTGACAAGTTTTAGTGCAGAAATAGAATTTTTACTGCCTTAATATGTCTGCCAATTGTTGATTACCCTTTTTCTCTGAAAATGCTAAGTTATCCCAAAGTAAAATCCAGTAGAATTGCTTTTGTATAAACTAATCAAGAGTTATATTAAAACATTGTCTAGTGACTTGGTAGATTAAGTTATGAGTTAATTTCAACAGTGTGTTTTATTAAACTAACTGTTCACTGTAAGCATGTAAGCTTTTCCCTATCCACTTTCTTATCTATAAAGGCAATTTTGTCCTACATTTTCTTGATGAAAATTTTAAAAATGCTCCATTCTGACATAGATAAATGAATGACTAGGACCAAGAAACACAACTTTGTTATACTTTCGGGAGCCACTATCATGAGGAATGTAGGAAATTTTTGAAAACTGGATTAAACTGAAGACTGTCCCCAGGAATACAATAAAACACTATCATTTCAGTGTGTGTCTGGCTGTAGGTTTGGAAGTAAACTTGCGCTTAAAGTCTAAAACTGACAGGAAAAATATAGTGGGTAGGATTGCTGCTGCCCTGGAAGTATTGCAGCTTTTGCTATTACTGTTGCGAAAATTTGCTATTGCCGTTTACCAAAAACTTCAGCGTCTTTAGAAAAACAAAGCTAGAGCCTTAATGTGATAATACATTTATAAAGGGAGAGAACTGCTGTTTGGTGTAACAAGAAGTAGCTATTTCTGCCCCTAAGCAGAAAATCTGTTTCACAGTATTGTTTTCAAGCTCTGAGCTTTTATTTTCAATCATCAAAATGAATTGTGATATGGTTTGCTTGAAAGATACCTGCAGTTTATATGAAGCGATTCAGAGAACAAGTAACTATATACCTTGTGGTTTGTTATGTTGATTATCTCAGCCAATACAGCTTTATCATTGAGCTTAGCAGCTTTCTCAAAATTGACATGGCAATATCTATTTTAGAGCAGTCCTCAGCAATGGCACTTGCGTGTTTCTCTGCCTTCCCAAACCATGAATATAAGTCTGTCAGGACTGATAGGGCCTGTGAAAGTTGAAGTGGCTGGAGCTCCTTGTAAGCTTTGTGTTGGATGTGTTTGGAGCACAGTTTAAAAGACACAGAAGTCAATAGTCACGAATTGACATCACAGTGTACGTTGTGACATATGTATTGGAATTGTTTTAGGTTGTTTTGGCTTGATAAAGAAGTGGCAGGTGAAAAATGGTAACTCTAAAAGATGAAAATAATACAAAAAAAGCAGAGCAGTTAATATTGTGGACATTGGAAAAGCATATAATGATTTATCAGATTGATTTTAGGTTCAGAAGACTGAATTTTTATTTGAAGATTTACTTGCAGAAGTTACATCTTGCCTTCTCCTGACGCTGTCCTGCTCAACTTTGAAACTGACTATATTGGCAAACCGTATATTTAGTGCACATACTTCTGTGGAAAATATCCTGTACCTTTGATTGTCTTAGTGGCATGTTGTGAAGGCAATAAATGTTTGGAAAGTTGCGAATTTGGTTCTGCAAAATAATAATGTGAAGCCGTGGGGTAGGTTTCTGTGGTGGAGTTCTTTGAAGGCAGCCAGCTTATGCAAGCAGCTCAGGTCATTTCTAAGAGCTGTGTTATGTTAGCACCTTTCATACTTTGGGCAAAATAAAGGTTAGAGTGAAATACAAGAGCATGCTGTTACAGTAGATAACAGGGAGGCAGTGCAAAGATGATGGTGTTGGGGAGAAAGAAAGCACAGTTTGCAATTTTGAATTGATTTTATTTTTCCTCTCCCTCTTCCCCCTTTCTAGCCTTCTTTTAAAAACAAATAAAGCAAAACTATTTAATATTTACAAGTTCCCTGTAAGGATGTGTATGTAAGGCAGAAAATGTGGTGTGACTGTACATAGCAGATGTGCATAGGAGTCAGATGCTTTAAAACACTTGTAAAGGCAATATTACACTTTTCAGTTACACTTAAAACTTAACTTCGTGGCCTGTATTTTTTAAGTTCATGGTCTATTTTTTCTTAAATAAACTGAGCCCCTTTTTGACTTTGAAATTATTTTGCATGGAATGAGGATAAGGCTGTGGAGCCTGTAATTATCTGGTTCTTTCACAAATGTTGTTCCATCATCTCATATCTTCCAGTCTTCTGGATCGTCCCTGGTGTTCTTAGTGTTACCAAAAAATCAGCACAATCTGTACAGAGAGTTCCTCTTTAAATCCTCTGTAATTTTTTTTTCAAATATAGTACTGTTTTCTCCCCTTATTTGCTCTAGACTCTGAGATGAAGATGTAGTTTATGCAGGAAATTGGCAAAGTGGCAGAGAGTGCAAAGCTCTCAATAATTCATAGCTGTGTTAGAAGACAGAATTAGAGCTCTCCTAAAGAAAGGCAAAAATACTCAGCTCAGTGGAAGGCAGAGTATGGTTTAGATATATAGGACATTTTATGTTGTCTTTTAACATTATTTCTTTACACACCTCTTTCCCTGAAACTGCAATTGTTGAAAGAAGGCAAGTTTTCAGAGACATGCATTTTAGCAGTTGAGTTTTTTGTTGTTTTGTTTGTTTGCTTTTCTATATTTTTGGCTTTTGCTTAGAGTAATATAAAGCTATTCATTTGATATTAAAGCATTAGTGTGGCACGTGGTACCCAAGAGAAAGGGAACAGCTAATTTAAAGTGGCAGTGAAGTGAGGGTTTAAAGAGTCTGCCTTTTATGACCTTGATAAGCAGCAGCATAGGCAGCAAATGAAGGAAGGAAAATAAAACATCTAGTAAGTGATGTAAGTGGAACTTAATAAATAAACCCATGATTTGTTGAACTTCAAGTAGAGTCATACCATCTACTTCTAGGAAGCTCTCAGTAAATACATCTTTTATTAAGCTAACTATTTTATGCATCATTTCATTCAGCTAAACTTGACTGAGGGGACTTTATGTTGAAAATCTGCAGTTTCCTCCAGGAGGGCTCACTTTGAGGTCCTTTTAATCAGCCACGTTTTAATCAAGTCATTTAAGACATCATTTAATCAGTCTCTCAGGTTATCATGCATACCCTTAGCAGTGCCAAGAAGTTTCCCTGCAGAACATGATTTCTTATTCTTAAATACAGTGAGTATACTTGACCATCAACAAAATGAGCTATTAGCCATCTTTTTATAAATAACTGCCAACACATGCTGTCATTTAAAAAGCAACTAAATTCTCCAGGGTTGGCCTGTCACTTTTGCCAGTTGTCGCTCCTTATCCTGTAGGAAGCTCTTGGCTCATAATTATTTTTAGGTGATGTTCATCTTGGCTACCATCTTTATGAGCAAATTAAAAAGTAAAAAAAAAACCCCACTGATTTAATTTATTATTTAATCATATTTTAAAATCCGCCATTACTACATCTTTTAACTCTAGTGTCGTCTTTGCTGTCCTGTCCAAACTGTAGTCTTCTAGTTTTTACTGTGTTCATTATTTCCTCTGGAAAAACAATCATTCTTCCAATATAATCACCGACTGCTTTTGTCATCAAGTTGTCCTGAAGGCATTACACCGCAGATTTCTTCTTCTTTGTACCTTCTGCAGCCCTTCTAAAGAAGGAATTTAAACTATGACCTGAATTCTGAAGTTTAATCCTAGTTAAATGATATTTTGTTTTTGTCTTTTGTCCCACTTACAGTTGTTTCCTATCTACTGTCTTCTGGTTATTTGTTTTACAAATTCTTTCTTGTACCTGTTATAAACATGTTAGAGATTAGGGTTGGACTACAGGGGAGAGAACTAAATTTATTGATTTGCCAAAGGGAAAGCAGAAATGCAGGTCAAATAGTCGTGGACTGTGTTCAGCTCCCTTGCCTGCTCTGTTAGCGCACACTGAGGTAGTGCAAGATTACTCTTGGGATGCTGGTTTGAGGAGAAATGGAGCAATGCAGAGGGCTCAGACGAGAGCTGCATGTTTCGGAAGGTCTAAGCCAAACCAAGTATGTGGAGGGAGCTTTCTGAAAGTACTTGGGTTACTTCATCCAAAGGGCATCATCCATTTGTGACAGCCTTGCTAAAGCAGAGACCTCCAGATCCGTGTGTAGGCTTGCTGTGGTAAAGCCTCTTGCCAGGAATATCTTTCCCAGAAGGATGATAAATCATTTTCTCCCACACTGTAACTCCCACCTCTCCTCCTCTGTGCTGGTTGCGGTGACATCTCTGTGTGTGGAGCTTTGCAGATTAAAACAATAATGCGTTGCTAACCTGTTGGGAAGCAGACGTGTTTTTCCACTGACTTCGTTCTGGTAGTTCCTAGAGGCAAGCAAATATATTGCAGTGAAAAATGGAAATCATCTAATCATTGTAAACTGTATTTTAAAATAAAGAAATTTAAGTTTCTATTAGAGTGCCTCAGTACCTACTCTGCTAGTATCTATAGAATCTGTTGGAAGACATCTTTAGCAAAATTGTTTATTCATTTGGATTTATTGTGTGGATTTACACCCTCTTTGGTTTATTGCCTGTTACCTGTAGATGTGCTGTGACAACTCGTCAGTAAGAACTATATATTGTTTTTCTTCTAATTGTCTCCATCACATCTTATACTTTGTACTTGTACTGTTTTTTTTACTTTTTGAAATAGAACAGATGGACCTGTTCATCCAGTCAGGCAAATATCTAGGGTTGATAAGTTTTCTTCTGGGTGCTTAGATGACCCTAAGTCACAGTTACTGCGCTTTATTCTTGTATAGCAGACTTGATATATAACTTTAAATCTTTTCTCAAATGTTCAGTAATATAACTCATAAATAGCAATTCAGACAGGTTTCACAGTATTCGCTCTCTCCTAGTTAAGGATTATGGAATTTTAGAGATTGATTGCTTGCAAAGATAGATCTCAGTCAATTTTTAATGAGAAGCTTGGGGCGAGGAGGGGGGAATGAACTGGACATACAGAGTGCCACAAGGCAGTCAGAAATTAAGATAAATTCGCGAAACAAAAATTTCTGCTTTTGTCTCATTTAGTCCAGGCAAGGAGTTATCAGCTAGGTTCTTGCAGCAATACTTCTGCAGAGGTTTGGTTGATTTTTTTTTTTTTTTTTTTTGCCTTGTTTTTAGCCTGTGTTTGATTTCATTCCCCTGCAGTCAGACCATGTTGACATCCAAGTGTCACAAACAAAACTCTTTTCAGCTGCAGCAGCCCTTGGCCACCCAGGGTCTGTTCTGTGCCGTGGCCCAGACGCTGCAGCTGCCCTGCCAAATTGCCTGGCCTTTGCCAGAGTGACATGCCTTTAAACGGGCAAAAACACACAGTGCATTTACTACCTATTTACTTTCTGTATTTACTGCTCTTATTTGGAGCAAATGCCTACTAGCATTGCAGTAATCGCCGTCTAATCGCTTGTTCTCTCTTTAAAGTAAGAGGCCAAGACTTACCATTTTTTATACAGCAATTTTCTTTTCCTAGTCTATCCTTTTTTTGTTGTTCAACTCTTTTCTCTGGTCTATCTTCTCTGCCTCTTACTCAGCTTGCTTTGGCTGGGGAGAAAAGGAGCAGTAATATGTGGCCAAAGAAAATAGTTGTTTATTACATTGAGAACATATTATTACTGCAACTAACTATGATTTTGAGACGTACTAATTATGTAGCACCTCTTGAAATAAATTATGAACCAAATGTATGTGGAATGAGAGCATGATTGTGTGTTTTACTATCTTAATTTTTGAAAAAGCTATATGTATTGGCAATTATTTTGTTTTCAGAGAGATGGAAGAAAGGCTTTTCCAATTCATTTTGATGTCACAGAAAAGAGCAGTTTATAAACAGATACTCATGAAGCAAGAATCTAGGCATCTGATCTCCTGTGCTATTTTTTTTTTTTTTTTTCCCCTGAACTGTTCCTCTTGGTTTTTAGTGGTTCCTCATACAGACATGGCCTGTAAGTCCTTCTGCTTTAGAGAAGCTCACAAAGATCTGCAGGGGTGATGGAGATGGATGTCCCTGGGGCAAGGAGGCTGTTGAGGATTAGTGGTACAGCAGCATCTCCGAGGAATCCTGCAGAGCATTGTTTCTTAAATATGAATTATGTATCAGAGTCCTCAGTTAGCTGGGAAGATTAAAAAAAAAAAAAAAGATATGTCCCTTTCTCTAAAGAAACGGCAGAATTTGGAGATGTTCAAAATCTGACATCTTGCATGGTGTTTAATGTGAGTCCCCAAACAAGCCAAGAGACTTTGTGCAGCTTCCTCACTTCAGCTGTAACACGGCCATGGTCTCTTCCCTTGCTTAGCGGCCCCGTTACGGCTGCTTGTCACTATCCCATTCATCACTAGACGAAAAAATATCGGTCAACTGCCTGATGCAGTAATTCAATTAGTCAGCAGCTTGTCCTCTGCAAGTTGTACTACAGTAACAGACAAAGGGAAAACAGTTTACTGTGATCAGTATAATTTTCTGTGTCTGTTTTAATGTCCTTCATGCTCTCCATGAACTTAAGTAGGAGGCTGGGATTTTTTTTTTTTTTTTTTTTTTTTTTTTTGACCTGACTTGTTATGTTTGCTTGACAAGGTCAATTTCCTTTTTTTATCTTCCTACTGCCACATTTTGCTCTGCAATTGTGATATTCCTGCAAAACCATGAGGGAAATGGCAAATAATTTGTATTGTTAATATAATTGCTATTGCAACACTGAGTGTAATGACCTAACTTTCTCGGTGTCTCTATTATCCATAAAAGATCCCCCCCCAAAAAAAACCCAAAAAACAGAGCCTGTTTATATGCAAGTGCAGGTAGTTTGTGCTCTGCACTCATGTGAAAATTCTGACTAGTTTCTCTCCTTTTGAAGGCAGTAGGTTGTAAGGGCCAGACGTGATGTTTTAATTTTTTTCTTTGGTATTTTCCTAGCTCAACAAAGAAAGCTAAGCCTGAGAAAGTCTGATGTTCCTGACCTAAAAATAGGGATTTGTACATCAGCAGTTTAGCAGAAAAGCGCTTCGACACTTCCTAGGGGCTTCAATAGCTGTTTTATAAAAATATTGTAATATTTGGCTTGTAAAAGAATGAAGTTTGAATAGTTCTTGAGTACTCATGCCTCAGAGTCACTAACTTCAAAATTAACTTTTTTGCTTTGTCTACGGTGCTAAAACCTATGAGCATATCCCTGACATCTGGCAAACATTCAGACCAAGCAGGACAGTCACTGCTCAGAAATGGTGATAAGATTTGCAACAAAACGAAAAAGCTCTTGTTTTTAAGTTCTTAATAAAATGCCTTCCTTGAGAAATGAAGCCTTTATTTGCAATGCTGTATTTTGGTGGAGCCATCCGGCTGGGGTGGACTTTTTTGAAGGAAGCAGAGTGGAAAGAGTCGCCTAAGCTGGGCAGGTTCCGCAGAGCACGGCAGGTGCTGGCTGTTGCAGCACGGTGGCCCCTATGGAAAGTGTTTGAAAGGGATGTGTAAAGGTATCCGTTAAAGAAGGCAGTGTGGAAATCCTGAGGATCCTGTCCAGATGAAAATGTTAAAAGGTTGCAGATTGAATTCTCATGTGAAAATCCATGCTGCTTTTTCTCCCCCCATTTAAAAGATAGTATCCTGCTTATTTTCCACACCTTCCATCACCTTATAAAAGACTTGAGATTTATGTGGTAGGTTGTATTATGCTGGATTAAATTCTTTCTTTTATACTTGTATTGAATATTTTTTTTGCATTTATGCTGTGATAGAGAACAGCATGGTCTAACTTGGATCATTTCAGTGCCCTTTGGAAACTGACTTGCAGGAAAGCAAATGTTATTATTTACCTTAATTTTTTTGATACAAAAAGTGCTATGAGTTCATTTTATATCATTTTGTATCATTTTGATACAAAAAACATTATTTGTATCCCCTTAGTGAAGCAAGTGACAACTGCACTGTGTGTCCAATGCATTTTAATTGAGCCGTATGTTTTCCATGAGGTTGGGATTTTGTCCAGACTCTGACGTGTTGGAAGATGCTAGGTGGTTGCCCAAGAAGGATGTAGATGCTTTATCATTGTTGGCATTAAAAATTTGAGTGGACAAATCCCTGAGAAACCTGGGCTATTGGATCTGCTTTGAGCAGGCAGTACGTGACCTTCTGAGGTCATTTCCCATCTCTGGTTCTCTGTGATTCCAAGTGGGTTTTTGTTTGCTTGTTTTTTTTCTAGAGCAAACTGTAGGGGGGGAAGGTAATCTTTTTTTCTTCAAATTGAATTCCATTCCAAATTGCAACGAGTAATCAACCTTGCAATATTCTGTGTGTTAAACACGGTAAGCAAAAAGGGCAGTATACCACATTGTTCATTGCTGTCATTAAAGTATCAATATGGATATATGACTTCAAACGCATGGATCTTGTTTGTTCATTCGGTGTGTTTAAACCTTGGCAGGATTCCGAGATAAAAGGTGAGCATAATGGGCTAGTTTTCTATTAATAAGAAGCAAAAGGCAGACAGGCTTTCAGCACGGCGGCCCGTGTTATCTCAGTTACCTGAGCAACCTGAGCTGTTCTTCAAAAATGGCTATCGGGCTCCAGTGGTATAATGAATTAATTAGTAGTTTAGGCTGTAAGGTTTCAAACCTATCTGCTCACCTACCTGTGCATCCTGCCCATGTGAAGGATGGCCAGGCCTGTGTTAATTCTTTGCTTTAGCTTAACCTGGACAACTGTAAATGTTTCATTTTCTTAAAAACAGAACATCATATAAAGGCACTGAAGCTTTGTGGTTTTATTTCTAGGCACCTCATTCGTCCTGTAAATAGGATACAGGCAGGGTATAAAAATCCAAGTTTGTAACGTGAAGCTATAAAATAAGACCAAATAAAAATAATGAGATGGCCACTGATTGTTGCTTCTGGATTTCAGTGCAGTTATTTTGTTCATGTGCAGAGACTTGCTGCCCTCTACTCCAGGCTTTGCTGTGTGTGCTTTATAGCCCCATAGTTTCTCTTCCAAGCTCTTCACCAAATTTTCTTGAAGTAATTTAGCTAGAAATGTGTCTGTGTTGTGCAAGCAGGGATACTAGCGTGAAAGGGGGAAAAAGTGTTGCAACATGACCAAATTCCTTCAAAGTTATTGACAAAAAAGTCTTGAGGCAGGACTGGATTCCACAGGATCTGAGAACATTTATGTGTTAACGGTATCATGTTTTCATGTGTTGTACGTTTTCCATGGCACTTTTTAAGAAGCTGTTGGCAGCTCTTCAAGGGAAGCAGAGCTAGGGCTGTAATCAATGACGTGGCACACAGAAAGCTTTAGCAGTGATGCTGTGCAATAATTTTACAATTCAGTAAGCTTCTTACTGAACTACTCTGTAGTAGAAAATAAAGCTCTGGAGCCTACATTAGAGAACAGAAAATTACTAGTGATTATGTGAGATTTTAAAGATTACTGGATTAAAGCTCATGTGTTCTGTGCAGACAGATTGTAGTAGAGAAAGACAAAGCATATTTGTGTCTTGGAAAACAATTATTTCTAAGAATCCAGCACTTTTATTATTTTCTTTATATTTCATAATGTGCCATGTAGCATCTTAGTACTGTGTAACATTATAGGGAAATGATCAAAAGATGACAAGTTTTTTTTTTTTTTTTTTTTTCTCTTTTTCTTTTTTGAATTGATTTAACCTAAATCTCTGAATAGCAAAGCTTTACCATGGTACAATAGCATGCTGCTTCCTGGTTGTTCACTGTTTTATTCATCTTGATCTTTTTGGGTATGTCTCTGTTGGTTTTTACTGCATTCTTATGTCTCTGTTGGTTTTTACTGCATTCTATTAATTTAGTAATGTAAATTGATGATCACTGTTATACTAAATAAAAATATTTTTCATTGATCTATTGACTGCATTTCTGTAATTTGCTAAGCCAGTTCTGCTGTCCTGAGACTGAGATGTAAAGAATGTGGAAGGCAGCAGTGGAAAAAGCTTAGTAAGGAAAGTTTCCTGAGAAAGGCAAGTTTTTGTTCTGCAACAGGGTCTGAAGCAATTTTGAGTAGCATTTCTACTTAGAACAAAACATCCTCAAGCCTGAAAAAAAGAAAATAAAATTATAAATTTAAAAAAAAAAAAGAAAGAAAATAAACCCTTATTATTGCTTTAGTAGTTGACTCTTCTGATAGTTCATAATATTGAACCTCTGAAAAATAACATCTTTGAAATGGCACCTCCATATGCAGATGTGTGGCACATGGGAAATGTGCTGATATCCTGCCTGCTTGTAATTTCCCTTGTGCCTGGATTTTGGGGGAATGGGTGCATTCCTCTCCTGGGGAGCTCATTGGATATTGCATTACAGTCATGTCCCGAGTAGGATTTTGCAGAGCCACTGATGCCCCTTCCTGCCGAACTCAGATTAAAGAGTATTTTAGGTATAAAATCTCTTAGATGCTATTTTGTCACTTAAAATTTTATGTCAGAAAAGATTCCCAGATAACATTTTTTAAAATGATTTGTTAAAAGTGAGTGATACGTAAATTTTATTGGGTTTTATTGGCTTTTATTCACTCTGAGAAGTTTGGTTTTGTAGATTATTTCTCAAGTTCATAGATGCAAGCTGTCTCAAGTTCTTCTTTCTATTGTTTACTATTAAGTCTTACCTTTTGACCATCCTGTCTGCATTATAAAGCAAATAATTTGGAGTCACTTTTAATGCTTGTACTTGACAGCTTACATAAATAAAAAGTTGTGACACAGGACTTCATCAGTGGAGGTAAAAGTTTATTAAACTTAATTTTGATAGTACAGGGTATTGTCTATTATTAGCCCTATGATCATTCTCTTTGCTTAAGCAGTTGGCAGCTTATTAACAACTTATTAGAAATAGATGACTCAGCTGATTGTAAATAATTTTCTTAGTGTGTTGATAACACATTGGGCATATTGGTAGGAGGGAATCAATAGTGATTAAACTTACAGATAGTGGTACTTCCTGAACTTTATGTTGTTGCTTTGTCTTAACAAAGTGTTGGCTAAGCTTGGGAGTACACATGTATTAAAGTCATGTGAATGAACATCAATGTGTTCAAGTCATCTATTTTACTTTAAACTGTGGTTTTCAAACTTAAGTAAAATTTGTTTGAGCACTGCAGTAAAGAGGATTGAAGATTGCTTTTGCATTTTTTTAATGTTTTAATGGTTTGTTTTTAATGTCAGAGCTTAAATTAGAAAACTTGGGTCCAAGCCAAAAATCTTGGTATGAGGTAAAAGCAGTAAGAAAAGAAAATAATTATCCATAACAGTGGGTATCCAGAAACAGAACTGTATTTTTGCAGCTTAGAACTTGTGTCTTTTCTTGTAAAATTCAGGAGTGTAGCATAAAGCAGGATGAGTTTACTTTTTCAAGCACATTTTTCAGTAATTTTTCTTTAATGATAGATACCTTAAATACTGACCTCTATTAAGACACAAGTAATCTGTTTACTGTTAGTCTTCAAATATAAATATTCTCTGTTCATAATGAAGGCAAAGTTTATTGCAATACCCAGTCACGTAATGTGGTTTTTAGATGTCCTAGCGTAACGTAATTCTGAAGTCTTTGGACTAGACTGCTCAGTGAGCTTTTTCTCCATCCCTTCCCGGAAAAGAAGGACGTTAGGAGAAGCCCCTGTGTTTCCCCAAGGCACCCTGCTGCTTTGGGCTGGTCTGAAGTTCTCTTCTGATCTCTTGCTATGCCAACAACACAATGTGTGATCCTTTCTGTATCTCTGTTCAAAAAAAAAAAAAAAAAAAAAAAAAAAAAAAAAAGTCATGTTTGGTTTTCCTCAAGAGTCTGGGCATGGGCAGTACTCTGTACTTTTGTTCTTAAAAGCTTTGGATGGCAGAAGCTGTGTGTGATTTGCTGCCCAGCTCTTCCTGCCTGTCGCTTGCGGGAGCCTGCTATGGTCTGCAAATACGGTCATGGGGTGGAGAAGGTTGTTCGGAGCAAGGCATGCAACAAGGGAGCATGAGGAGGTGCTGCTACTGTCCCAGCAGTGCTAGAAGCACAGATGGGGTATGTGGCACACAGACTCAGGTCACATCTGGGGTCCATGAATGCATGAGCTCTTGGCAGGAAGGCTGCCTCTCCGGAGCAGTTTTGCAAATATCTTCAGTAGATCCATCGGGTATAGTTCGGCCTTTTTTGTTTTGTTCTGTTTTCAAACAAAGCAACCTAACTAGGATTAGAAAGGGTGTATGCTACTGTCTGCTCTGAAAGACGTTGATTTAATGCAGTCATAGAAACACCAAGGGTAGTGCAGAATCGGTGCCTGTTCCTCTTTCTCCTGCTGGGGATTCTGGAATAAATGATGTGCATGTTACTACCTTAACTGTAGCACAAGGATAGCATAGTGCTGTGTGACTCATGCTGTCCTTGCTGTTGCCATGGCTGTGAAAGCTACCTTGTAAAATGTTTATTTGGATTTTTTTTGCAGAACTGAATCAGAAGGATGGTGTTAACGAATGTTTGGAATCTCTGTTCGCATTGCGCGGTGTGTTAAAGGCAATGTTTTTAAAAATATTGTCTTTGGAAATCATTCTGTTTCGGGGAAATGGTACTCCTTAATGCTTAAAACTGTTGCTGTTCTTTTATTCTCTGAAGGAGAAACAAGTCTGTTTAACTGCAGGCACTGCCTCTGCAAACTGCCAGAATGTTCTTACTCGGCCACAATAATCTAATCAAAGTCCTGCTAGTCTTCCCCCTTTTTTATTTACAAATTGTGACGTAGCCATTATGCTCTTCAATCCATAACAATGTTAGGAGCAAGAGACGCCTTATATTTTATTTATCAGTATATGCATGTTTTAAACCTGGCTGTGCCTCTTTGGCAGCATCTGCGTAAGGACATTAATTTGTTAGAAGAAAACAAAATCTTTGATATCTTTTTCTTAAGGTTAGTATAAATGTGGCATCTTCCTAGATTATAATCTAAAAATAGGCCAACTTTCATTTGTTTCTAAAGATGATGATGGTGGTCTGTTTTTAGTTTCTGTGCAAATAACATTGGTCAGACACGAGTTTTTGTTTTCGTTAGGGTGTAATCTTTAGAGGATCTCTTTTGGTCTGTTAAAAAGTCAAAGTGATTTACTGTTGTAATCATATTCTTTCCAGATATGGAAAAAAAATCTTAAGAAAAAAAAATCTTTTGATTTACTGTTATTGATTTGATTATTAAATGGGTATTACCGCTTCCCTCTGCAGAGTGCTCACTTAGCCATGATCGACACTCTAATGATGGCCTACACGGTAGAAATGGTCAGTGTGGAGAAGGTGATTGCCTGTGCTCAGCAGTATTCGTCCTTCTTCCAAGCTACAGATCTACCTTACGACATTGAAGATGCTGTTATGTTCTGGATAAACAAGGTGCGAGTACAGGAAAAACAAACTGTGATTTTCTTTGTAGGCCACATAATCCAGTTAGAATTCTAGTGAGTGGGTGTGGATATGGACGTGTGTGTGTGGGAATGTCAAGACCATGTCTGATGTAGATTGTTCCTTAACCTGCTGCAAATGGATAAGGAAAACAGAAAGAGCTGAAATCCATTAAATGTTTTGGAACCAAATAAATGCAAAGTCTAAATAAAAAGTGTTTGTTACATATGACATCTAACAGTCACTGTCATGTTTTGATGCCACAACAAGTTTATAAAGGGTCTCTGTTGGCTCTGCTAAGAATTATCTTGTGTAACTGGCTATGATTCAAAGCCAAGGTGGTTCTGTGTAGTTTGGAGCCCATCTTTCTTGTGATGTACCTTTACTTCATGGTCAAATCTAATGGTAACAATGTACTGTTAATCAATGTGATTGAGTAGAATAAGAGTCAGATTAGTTTATGCCATATAAAGCTATTAACTGATACTGTGTACTCACTGAATCACTGACACTTGCTCACAGTGTTTCAGGATTATAGATTCTGAAATTTCATTTGTTTAGTGTTTTCAATTGACCTGGTGGTAGTGATTTATAGAAAACCTGCAATTTATGGCACTTGTTTCTTAGAATTGAATACTTAAGAAGTTACTTTGTCTTTAGGTAAATGAGCATTTGAAAGACATAATGGATCAAGAACAAAAATTAAAAGAGCATCATGGTGCAGAGGCTGCAGGAGGTCAAAAGGTATGTGTAGGGGGTTTCATATTTTAAACAAGAATATCTGTAAACAAAGTCTACTTGAATGTATTATACATAAGTAAATATATATTTGCAGACATTGCACTTTAAACGTTTGTTAAAGCAAGATTTTAGTTTTCAAGCATCATTATTATTTCATTATTAGCTTGAGTGTTTCTAAGATAATGTCCTTTAAATGTAACAATAGTGGAGCTACAATTTACACTGAACTAAGTCCTTCATAGCATCAAAACACCTGTTGTTTAAATCTGACCAAATTTATTAAGACTAATATTCTCCAAATGAATTCAAACTGCAATTGGATCTAATATGAAAAAGAAAAGCATATTTTCTTTTATTAGAAACTTGTGAATTCCATATATTTTAAAAAGAGGTAAAACTATATATGACATCATAGGCAGAATTGGTCTGTCTATGATCATGTTATTGGTTGATTAAATTTTTTTTAGGTATATAGTCAAAACGGATTGTTTGATACCCTTTCCTAACAGGATTTTTTTTTTTTGCTCATGGAGCTCAATTAATAGTATTGTACCCATCAAAATACAGAAGGTTTACAAGTAGTTCTAGAGTGCATAAAATACTTTGGTTGCTTCAGAATGAGATCATTTTTCCTATTATGATATACTTATTACTGGGAGAAGTGTAGTCAGTTTGGACTGCTCTCTGGTATTAAACCTGCCCTTGAATATGGAACAGCAAAAGAAGGATAACCTATTCCTCTTGTATCCCGCATTGAATGATTTTTTGAGTCTGTAGTGGATGCCATAAATAGACCAAATGGAATAAAAACTAGACACTAAAATGTTATATGCATTTGTGTTGTCTTTCCATCTGAGTTATGGAAGCATCTAGAATAAAATCAGCTCTGTTCTGCTGGCCAATGTAAAAATGAGTTTTCCGAAATAGCAAGATCATGCCACAGTTGTCCTGCCCTGGAAAATTTTGTGGCCAAGGACTTGTGTACACTGAGATTTAAGTAATGTTATCCTAGGCACGTGTAACATTATTTGCCTCAGTGGTACTTGCGTCTACATAAATGACATTGTCAAGCAAGGTATCCCATGTTAGGGGGTTCTATTAGTATAGCTTTATCCACAAGTTAAAAATCTCAGCATGGGCAAGACCTCAGGATCCAGTTTGTCACAAGATATTTCTTCTGGCACTTATGGAGGGAAAAAAAGTTAACAAGTTAATCATCCTTTATGTACAAGTACATGAGGAAAATGAATGAAGTCCTTTTTAATCAAATTGTTCAGGGTATCTAACATGAGTTTTCTCTAAAGCTACGATGTTGCTCCTATCAAGTATCTTCTTTTATCTTTTTTCAGACTTCTAGTGTTTCACCCTAGTATCTGTCTCCATACTCAATTTCTTCATGCATTTCTTTGTCACATAATCAGTCACATGTCCAGCTGTTTTATGCTTTTGATTTTGCCTAATATGGCTCAACAAAGTTGTGGAATATTGTAGCTGTATTCTTTACCAGATTTTTGGTATTGCTGAGATACATGTATAATTTCAGCTCAAAGTACTTACTAATACAAATTTTCCCGCTTATTATTTTAGTTCTTTGTTATGCCTGGGTTTAGTTATTGATATCAGGAGATTATTTTGTTCTTAAATGAATCAAAGCAATCTTATTATGGATTTTTCCATTAGATGGAAAAAATAAATAATATTTTCCAAATGAACAGTGAACAGACACCTCCTGTATTGGTTAAGAACTTAGGCTTCTATTAAGGCATGTAAGTGAGTGACTGCAATTTTCAAAAATGCTGATGCAGACTTGAGAGACTTTGATTTTAATCATTTTGAAAGTAGGACCATTTATTGTTTTCGAAACTTATATTATTTGAATTTTATTGCTTATACTGCAGCTCTAGTTTAATTCTCCCTACCTGAAAATTTCTTCATTTTCTTATTTAGATGCTTTTAACAATTAAGTCTACTTATTTTAAAACTTAACATATAGGGGAAGTAAAATATTTCATTGTGCCTCTTCTGTGTCTTTCACTGTTCTTTTCAGGTTGGGAATTGGTTTGATAATTCAGGTATTCTGTTGGAAGTTGTAAAAGTGATGATTCCAACTTTAGAAGTTGTGTAACCTCCCTTCTGCTCTGACCAGACACCTTAGGACATTTGAGCTTCAGAGCATCTATGGTGTGGTCAGATCTGGAGTTTGAATTAAGTTTAAATTAGCATGGTCTCTTGTACCAATTTAGGGAAATGACCAAATAGAGATGGGCAGAATGTCATGCTAGAGGTTGGGGAAAGCTTTTCTTTAATTTTAGTTTCCATACAAGAAGAAGCAAATAAATAAATTCATAAATTTTAGCTATGAAAAAATAATGCATGGAGCATAATCCTCAAACCTGCCCAATTAATGCCCTAGTATATTGCTACAAACTTGCTGTGAGTATTTATGCAATAAATATAAGTTTCTACATTTCTAGAAGTTGTAAACATTGTGTGCATGGGTTAACAAATGATGCAACTGATATGATGATACTGTTCTCTGTTTTGGGGTAGCTAGAAACAGTGCAGTAAATAATGGATTATGAGATTGCTTTTTTCCCTCACTTTCTTCTGCCACTAGCTTCCTGTAGAAGATAAGACAGAGGAAGGAGTATGTATGGTTTTTAGTTCCAGGTAGTCCTCTGTGAATCTTGCTCTGTGGTGATTTGTGCTAACCTCAGCTTTCTCTGGTAGAGTCCCTGCATCTTCTTTCAAAATTAGGATTTCAAATTTTGTAGTGATTAGCTTTGGTTTTCAGACTTCACTTGAATAACATGTTGTGAATGTACAGTTGCACTGATTAAACTAATGCTTGGTATAGTTGAAGCTTTCTCAAAATTCTGTTAATTTTCACCTGCTTTTGTGATTGTGATTTGAACCATTCTTAATGATTTTGAGTCAAATTGATGCAAATCCCACTAGAGAAACAAGCATAAGATTCACCAGGAAGACAGAGTTCTTTATACATTTTTAAAATTAGTTTAAACAATGCAACTTTGTGTGTGAAGGTAAAACACTAATGACGTAGTTCCACAATCAATTTAATGCAGCACAGGTCCATACTGCCATCAACAGCTAATGGGGGAAGAAAAAATGTTTGCAGCAGGATCAGCTTCCTGATCCAGTTAAAAGCACAGCTGCATGAGTCCTGATGATGGTGCAAGGAAGAGGGCAGAAACAAGTATTAATGAAGGGCACGACCACCAATTTTTGGTACCAGGATGAATTTGTTAGTTAAGATTGTAATAGAATCTTATTGAAATTCTTTTGTCAAAGGAGATTAAATGATCTTTTTGTCTACCTGTAAATCTTCCACCTGAGGGGCTTTTTAGTAAGTGTCAGAAATGTTGATTAACTACTGTTGGCATAAAATGGCAATTGCACAGTCATTGGATTGGATTAATGTTGAATGAGAGGTTTCAGTTTTTCTTTATCCTTTTCTTAAACTGTCTTTGCAAAGTGTCAGCTGAAATCTCTTTATAAATGTCATAGTCTATCTGAATGTAAAACTGGTTATGTTCAGCCTTTGGCCCCCTCGAGGAGTGCTCATGGTCAGCTCAGCGACTGTGTCAGCCCAGTGGACAAATGGAAATATGTATCATACCGCTCAGATAAGTATCAGAAATAGGTATCTGAGCCCAGTTTGTACCTTTAGGCAGAGCTAATCTCTGGGATTGAAGCAAACATGGGAAGGTCTTTTTGGAGAGTAAGTCTTCAGCTTATCTTTAAATAGATACTGTTAGATCTTGGTAGTGCAGACCTGTCTGAGAAGAGGTCTGCTAAATCAAATAAAAATGTTCCTGTCAACGTCATGTAAGATAATATCTGGCCCCAATGTGATCCTGGTCTGTTTACCTAAAACTGCTTTATAGTATGGTTTAGAACTGCTAATTACAATTAAAAATCATTGTTTTTCAAATTCCTGTGTTTTCCCAGGCACTGGCTAGAATTCAGTGAGGTGGAAAGAAACTGAGCCCTGTGCCAAGTGCTTTAGTTGGCAAGTGAGCACCTAGAGCCTCACATTAACATGCTCCTCATAGCTCACGTCAAAGTGGCCTGGGGACCGCGCTGTAACTGCCCAACCCAGAGGAGGGGAAGGATGCTGAGAACAGACAGGTTGTTAATGTGCACCCTTTCCTGTGCAATTTATTTTAAATAAATTCCTGTGCAACCTTTATTTTAAAAGAAAGAGCTTTATTTCATTTGTTCAGTTATTTTAGAAGTTTAAGTAAAATATTCTGTAACGACCGTGGAAAAAAAAAACAAAATAACAAGATTCTTTAGCACTTTGTGTTTAAAACTACTTTTTTTTTTTACCACTTCCACAGAATATTTCTCTCTTCAGAAAACAAAATATTTTCCCTATGTCCTTATAACTGTTTTTAGTATTTTAATTTGTATAATTAAATTATTAGAATAAAATGGTGACGCTTTCTGCATGTATATGTAATATTACACTTTTTTCTGAGGAGTAGAAGTATTATGCCTCCCTAGTGTATAGAGTTAGAGAAAAACAACCAACCAAAAAAAAAACCAGTATTCTAGATGTAATCCAGCGTTCTCAGGATGACATGTTTGGATCAAGTTTTGTATTTGAAACTATTAATAATCTTGTTATGTACTTTTTGGTAACATAACAGCTTAGAATTTTGTGTAGCAGATCTGCTCACTTTTCTGCTATTAGCCACAGGAAAACTCCATCTACATTTCAGGTCATTGCACATCATGCAGCTGATGCTAATGTGATCTGTCATTGCAAGAATGTAACTGCCTGCGTCTTTCACTGTTCTGAGGACTGTCATATGTCTGTTGAAAAATATTGTTGAACATTAGAGACATAACAGTTTGGCCTTGAAGTAACTAATACAAACTCCACTGGAATTGGTTGTCTTGTATTAAAGTGTGTTTATACCTTTCATTCATTGCTTTAGTTTCCTTGCTTCATCATACACGCTGCCAGAGTTCATTTTGATACTTGCAATAACATGGCTTCAAGTCTCAAATGAATTCTTTAGTTGGCAGATGGATTTGCATATTTAGGGTGCAATTAGATGTGTGAAAGCATTAAATAAAACTGCGTTGATCTGAAAATCTTTGTTCATGTGGGAAAATTATAAAGTTGATCTACAAAGATTGCAGATGCATATTTTTCCAGGATTAGTTCTGCTAATTAGTACAATACATAAAGGTTACATTGCACTAATGTTTACCATGAAATTAAAATTCATTGTTGTACAAAACTGAGAATATTAAAGAAAATTGCTTTGTGAAAGTAATTTATGAAATCTGATAAATTGTTCCTTTTTTTTTTTCTTTGCTTTTTGCTTATTCTTTTTTTTTTTTTTTTTCTACTGCTTCCTCTGAAGTCTCCTACCAAATGGTTTTGGAAACTGGTTCCTGTAAGTTTGCCCAACTGCTTCACTTTGATCTAAGTAGCTTATTTTGGGAATGGCTTTGTCCATGTCATGCCGTGTAATCATTCATTTCATTTATCTCTGCAAGACAATTTTGTAAGGGGTTGGTCTTCAAAGATGCACGTAGTACAAAATCCTGTTTCGCAAGGTAATTTGTACAAAGTAAGTGTAAGGTTTGATGCTGGACTGGGAATTACCTTTTAAACAGTAGAGGTATCTGTTCTTTTATATAAGAGAATGCTATATCTTCTTAATTCATGTCAAATCATTATTATTTGTTTTTATAAAATTTCTCATTGACTTTCAGTAAATATATGGTATTTGATACAGACTCTCTTAAAGATGGATTTCATTTTTTTGGTTCTCAGATACATGGAATCTCAAATTTTTGTACTTTTTGAAATAATGTGCAATCATCATGGCATTAGTTTAGGATTGATTTTTTTGTAGCTGGTAATAGCTACTTAGGATAGTTGTTAATAATTACAGTAATTTAAAATTTTCTACGCACACACACACACACTGTAGCTTTTTTGCTTTCATTAAAAGCAATAAAACAGGGCTGTTCGTGTTTAATAAAGTTTTCTTTCGTGCTGTGCTTCCTTGGGATTATAGTTCCTTTCCTCTATTGTATTGTAACTTGTCCCTGAAATACATTGAACTTGTTTATTTTTGCAATGTGTTGTACAGTTTTGTAATGTTGTACAGTTTTGCAATGTGGTTGACGCTTTGTCATGAGCAGACACAGTTTGAGAACAAAATCAGTGGCAGTTGTTCAGCTGTGCAGAATTGAAAACTGTGGGTCTGAACCTCAGGGAACTGTTTCTGATTTATTTTTGCTCTAAGGACTAAATAACTGCACTTAGGAGCTCCTCAGATATTTTTGTTTAGCTACCAGAAGATCATTCATTGCAAAGCAAATTAAAAATAACAAGGAAATTACATGGTTGGCAACATGTAGGCAAACACAGAAATGATTTGATGTCTAAAAAAAATTAAAAACTTCTGTCAATCAGTATTCAAATTTATAGCAGTTTATGCTATATAGAACATTCCTTTAATGATGTCTTTATTATAATTGCTGTCTATTTTCACACAGAATATGCTATTCTTTACAGGAAAATTCTTTCTTTTTGTTTTGGAGTTAAGATAGCACAAGGAAAATAGATGAACTAATGCAAAAATCAAGTGAACCATCTATGGTCATCACCACACTGCAAAAGTTTAAGCACATTTTTGTTTTAATCTGTTCTACAAAATAGAGTCCAACTTCAGATCAGTTTCAGAATTTTTTTTTTTGCCTAAGGTAGTCCTTTATTGTGACCCTCTTTTACTGTGTTCAGACTGTATTCACATATAAAATATTAAATTATTCAAGAGCAACACGAACTTCCCCTGTCTGTAGCCAGTAAACAATTTGAACTTGGGAGAGATCTCTCCGACTTGGAGCTTCCAAGTTGAGTAGCATGCGTTGCAACTGATTAGAAGAGTCTCTTCAAATGGGAGTTTATTAATCACCAGTGCAATTACCAGTGCCTTTTAAGTATAGTTTCTTTTTATCTTTTCAGCCAAATTGAAACATGCATGCTATGCCTTAAGAAAGCTAGCGTATCAGGTTATATACCTTCCCCCCCCACACACCTCAGGTAATGTGCTTGGCATACTCTCTAAACTGAATTAAATGCTCCTTCTGGGTCCACTGCATTGATCTGACACCATTTCCAAAGTCTAGGGCACTGTTCATGTGGTAGTTTAAGGCATCATTAAATAGGCTTTTTCACTGATTTTACTCTGCAAGAGTATTACCAGTTTCAAATCATTTTGTTTACTCAGATGATTTTAAAAATATCTTATTTAAAAGAATCTATAAAATATACAGGACTGTTTGGACTATAAGCTTAGAGTCCATGTGTATCCTCTATGATTAATTCAAAATCAAATAATATTACAAATAATGTACATAATTTCATTCCCTTTCATAGAGAAGGTATAGGGATATATAAGCATGATACTTATAACTCTACAGATTTTTGTCATAGTCTTTAGTTTTTCATAAAGTCGAAAAAAAAATGTAACTGGAAATGGTTAAGGCTTTAATATTATAGCTAATAGGAAGTATTAAAAATATGGGGGAAAATGTTAATGAGGCATAAAGCAGAAACATGTTTTTGTTTGGCATTAGTGAATCTTTACCATACCATGCAAAAATTATAATTTTATTTTTATGCAGCATGCTTCACACACACCCAAAAATCAGCATGTTTCAAATATGAAACAAAGGCAAGCTCTCTTTTTTTTTTTTTTTTTTTCTTAAATATTAATAGGGTAATGTAAAAGTATCCAGGCCTAAATCTGAGCACTTCATTTTACTAGATCTGCTGTTATTGCCAGCCTAGATTTATGCTTCTCGGGCCAGTTAGAGGCTGCTGACCTGTGCTAAGGATAATCCCTTGTGTTTCTTAGCACAGCCGGAATGCTGGTAAATGCAGCCTTCAGGCTCAGTCTGTGGTTCCACAGCCTCCTTTGGCTGAAACTGTTCCCACCCCACCCCTAAATCCTCCAGTCCTGCCTGCTCCTTGGCTCCCGGAACGGAGGGGAGGAGGGGGATGTTGGAGCTGGATCCTGGGTTTTGCCCAGCTTCAACAGCAATTGCTCTGGCATGCCGGAGAAAAGGTCAGGAGAGAAGAAGTTTGCTCCAGCCTTGGAGCACTTGCCATTAGCAGATAGGTTGTAGTGTCCCATACTTCTTAAAGGGTTTTCAGAGTCCCTACAGAGAGCTTCCAGTTCAATGTGTGTATTGAATAAAGATAATGTAAAATTAACTTGGCAATATTCTTGGCGTCACAAATAGTTCTGTGGAATGAAAAGTACCAGTTTGAAACAAAACCAAGAAAAAGTCTCAAATAATGTCAACAAGTTAAAAGTCATTCTTCCATCTTCCTTTGTTTTCCTAGGAAGTAGAGAGGAGAGGTGGTAGGAGTAATGAATGACTTTAAGTAAGCCTCCTTTCCCCCCAGAAAGCATAAAGATATGTACATTGCAAATATGTGTTATCTTGATTTTTCGGAAATAATTTTATCTGTATACATGGAGTTCCTTTTCAAAATGTTTCCTTTTTATAACTGGGCTTTTTATTTGTTTGCAACAGCAGTCCTGACCATTAATGTTTTGCTACATTTATGACTGTTTAGTAACACGCACCAGTAATAAACCTGGAACTGATTGAATGCAGATTTTCTGTTTCTGAATCTGCCATTAGATCAGTCATAGGAATGAGCTTTTGGGATAGCTTATCAGGTATTTCAGCTTCACAAAGTCATCTGGCCTGTGAGTAAGCAGAAGTTAAACAGCTAAGGATTTTTCTTGCTGTGTTTGCACACAGGTCACTTTTGATTGTATAATACTGAATGTGGAATGTATAACAAACTACAAGATGTGATTTAAATTACCATGTTATAAGGAGGTCATCAATTTTGGGTAGTTTTGAAGGAAAGCTTCAACATGAGTCTCTAGACCTCTTAGATTATTATTTATGCCATTTAAAATGGGGCAAAATGTAAACAATTTTAAGAAACTATCAATGAATAGTCAGCTACTTATTGAATACTGCCTTTTTGCTATGGGAGTACAAAACCTACAGCACAAATTTCTTCATGTGTCTCGGAGCCTCTGTCTCTCTTAATCTCTTTTTTTTCTTTCCTATATTGTAGGCTCGTTATAGGAAGGAGCAGACATTGCTTAAACAGCTGCCCTGCATTCCCTTGGTAGAAAATCTGCTGAAAGATGGTACAGATGGCTGTGCTTTAGCAGCTCTAATCCACTTCTACTGTCCAGATATCATTAAATTGGAGGGTATGTGCCTTGCATGTCTTGTAAATGCATCTGTATGAAAGGTGAAATGTCTGTATTTTATATTCATGTAAAAGAGAATGCTAAGATAGGGTATACAGGAGGTATAATTTGAGTATAGTAGTAAGGCATTTAATATTAACTTGTGCTTATTTTTACTTTAAATGAAAGGAAACAAGATGCCTTTCTCTGTTTTCATTACTTTTACACTAACATAAATGTACAGAGGTATTTTATTATGTATCTGTCTGTGTATTCTCATTTGGCACTTGCCTTCATGCTATAAAACTTGAGACCTTCTAGAAATAATCACATTCTTGAAGCTGTATAAAAGCTTTCTTGGGAATCTGAGCAGTTACTGATGAAGATGCAGAATGATCATTTCTTTCTATTACAGATAGCGTAGCTCTGTATGGCTGCACTACATGGTGAATATTTGCTCTGCATTGTGGGCCTTTAGTTCTCTTGATACTTAACTATATTGTTGACAGACAAAACAAAAATATGTAGTGTCAAGCATATTGCTATCTTGTGTTTCTGTATAGTAATTGGCTGTGATAAAGAGTAGCCTCATCTTGTTCTTTTGTTCTGTGGCCTGGTTAAAGTTGTATCTTCTTCCTGGCAACCATGAGCTTGTGTGCCTCGTGTACTTGTAAAATGGCTTGGCAGTTAACACCCATCATTTTCTGCCTGTGTTTTGACCGTGATACCTTTGATGTCGTGGGAACGCTTTTACAGAAACATGCTGGGAAATACAGGAATGTGAACAAGGGAAAAAAGCTTGCAAAGGACCAAAATCTGAAATTCATATGCACAACCACTTTGCAGGAAGCTTCCTGCACAGTAGGCGCTGAAGATGAAAGACGCTAAAATTGCATCCATTCACTGTGCTTTGGCCTGTGAATTAGAAAAATACAACTTCCAATTTACATAAGTGTTGCAGCCAAATATATGCTGTTGCATCTCATTGGGGAAGAAGAGTTAAATTAAATCTGTAGTAGCACCTAATTCCTTCTTGGTGTTTTAGCAAGGGTGGCAAAAGGGAATGCCCAAAGGATCTTGTGCGTATTGCAGTGCTACAGTATGTAATTCCCAACGGACTCCTGCAGCATCTCATTTTCAGCCCAGTGAAATACAGCAAGGCCCGTGTCATCTTTGGAACTTGAGCTCTGGTCGTTCAGTTGAGGTGTCTTGAAGTTGTCTTCCCTAAAGATGCACAAATGTGCATGAATGTCGTCATCTCAGAATAAATTCAAAGATGCTCTGAAGCAACTAAGAGCACTAAGTCCTCCTTCACTGTATTTAAACAATATCATTTTTGGTGTATGTTAAGTTTCACTGAGAGCTTGCTCTCTTTTTGAACTGACAAAGAAAAGTAACAAAAACACATGTACAAAAGTGCATAAAAATGCATTTACGAGAGAGAAGGGGTTCAGAATTTTCTGTAGCCTGGAATAGATGGTTTCTTTTCATTAGAATTTTAACTTTCAAGTTTAGGTTTCCCTCTAGGAGTGTAGAGCTAGAAAGGCCTTGCTATCTCAGACAGTCCAGAAATATGCTGCTGTCTGGGATTATATAATCTCTCTGATGAACGTATCATGTTCCATCTTAATGCTGTCTAGCATTTCTAAATCTATACGTTTAGACTGCTGCAGAGCTCCCTTATGTGGTTATAATCTTATTCTTGTTTTCTACCTAAATATACTTGGAGCCTGTCTACATGCATTTGTTATTCTTCCAGCAGAGCCCTTTGGGTTGAATGCCTTCTCCTCACCTGATGTCTCTGTCTTTTATATACTCTCTTTTTTCTGTTTTGCCTAGTCTGGCTGAACCAAGTCTTTTCAGTCTCCCCTTCTGAAGTGGATTTCCATTCTCATCATTATCCTTGATAGTCTTCCTCTGCAACTAGTCCAGTGTTGGATAATCTTTCTTGAATATGGGTGGTCAGGTTATAATTGTACACAGAATTCCAAACTTGTACAATACTTCCCTGTCACTACTGGGAATGCATTTCCTGAAACATTTTAACATTATGGTTGCTTTCTTTATTAGCTGCATGATGCTGAAAGCTCATGAAAAATCTTGGCACTGGCTGGTGTACCTTCCTGCTCTTTATCACTTTCACCTGGTAAATCACATTAGAATTTTACTGGATCCAAATGCATGACTTGGCATTTTGTAATACTAAATTTAATCTTATTTCTGTCAGTTAAGTAGTCAAAGAATTTTTTTTCCAGTGCTGCTTGTACTGCAGGACTGAGGTGATGAGATATTTATAAATCTTTCAGTTTTAGGCCCCTTTATTATGCCAGTATCAAAGTAGGCTCCTTGTCTGGAGGAACTTGTCTACTCTAAACACTTCAGAGTTGTGGCACAGGGCTTTGTCACACACCATTACTGTAGGAACAAAACCAAATGCTTGCTCTTGGAGAGTATTCATTTTCTTCATTTTTTTTTCTTTTTAAAAGGACTGCCTTCTTTCTAGGAAGTTATTACTGCTATTTAATCTTCCAAAAAGCATCTATAAAAAGACAGGCGAAGGTTACTGGGGCATATGTAGTATTCAGAAGATGCTGTACAACACTAGTCTGTTCCCTGTTTCTGCTCTATTGCCTTTAAATAGCACTTCCAGACATAGAGAGGTACTATTAATGTGCCAGAGGCTTCTCATCCTTGTAAAAATGTGTATTGCTTGGTAGCACACATCTCAATACACAAAAATGAGTATGTAAGTCAGAAATGATGCTTTTTTTATCAGAGCATTTAATAGCATTAAAATGTGCTCTCAGGTCCCTGTGCAAAGAGAAGGACTTAGTATATCTAGGGAATTTTGGGGAGGGAGGGGGAAGATACATTTCCTATTATTATTTAGGTATAGAAAATGTAATTGGAAAAAATGTCTGTTTTGATTAAATAAAAAAAATCCCTTCTCTGAAAACACCAGGTCTTTCAGCATAACCTCTTTTTTTCACATAAAGCAAAGCAGAAAAAAACAGAGCAGTTGCCTATAGTGAAAATAAAACTCATTTGTGTTTTTTCTCATTTTTCTCATTTTTCTATTTCAGAAACTAAAGTGACACATTATATGTTATCTTAATAGATTTACATTCTCCTGTTAAACAAGAAAATTGAAATTAAATGTGAATTATCACAAAAATGTTTGGTAGTTGTTATGCGAGAAGCCTTGCTTTACAGATGTGTAACTATATGTACTCTTTGCTTCTGTTCTTCCTTTCTAGATATTTGTCTGAAAGAGACCATGTCTTTGGCTGACAGCCTCTACAATCTACAGCTGATTCAAGAATTCTGCCAGGAATACCTTAATCAGTGCTGCCATTTCAGTCTTGAAGATATGCTCTATGCAGCTTCTTCAATAAAGGTAAAAAACACAACCCAAACAAACTCACTCTACTGTAATGTAACAGTAATGTTTTAGCTTTTACTGGCTCTGCTTCTATACAGCTAAGTGGGAAAGTTTACTGCGGCTGTTGCAGTACAATCTAGAACACAAATGACAGCTGCATTTAGGGCTTTTGGCAGTTAGGTTAGTCTAATAGTATTTTAAGAGCAACACATACAAAAACATATATTAAAGCCTTCATTTTGTGCAAAATCATTTCACACCTTATTTTATTAATTGTTAAAGCAAGCATGCTGTCTGTAATATTTCTATAAAGATGTAATGGTGATCTCTAGTTTTAATATACCAAAGCTTTCAGATGACAGAGTTTTAAAGTGTTGTTTCACACAGTGATTATTTTCAGACTTTTAACCTTAAAGGTTTTACAATTTTGTAAATGTGCTATGTTTTAAATAGTCTGCTGGGTTTTTTTTATTATTTTATATATTTTTTAAGTTCACACATTTTTGGGGGCTCTCCTTAGTAAAACTTAAAAATATTTTTGTGCCTGGAGCTTTAATTAGAGCAGAAGCATTTCATTGAGAAATGTGATGTTTTTGTGCCTGGACCCTTATTAGAGCAGAAGCAGGTATTCCAACATAAGTAATTGCCTGAATAAGTTAATTTTGTAGTTTTAGTCATTCTAGGTTTCTATCCTTTTTAAAAGGAGAAAAAATCATTTTGCTTGTTTTATGCTTCTGAAGTCTGTGTGGAAAATCAAAGAGTAATTGAATCTCTTTCCTAATTGCAGCTCTTACTTTTCATTCCTGTGTTTCTTTAAGACTTTTCCCTATATAAAACATTTTTCGTTTGCTTTTCTTGTTGGCCTGCCTTTAGGGAGTGAAGTGTTATTTTTAAGGAGTCAGCGTATCCATTGCAGATGGTAGGTAATTGGTTTCTGAGTATCTGGGTCACTCTGCTGCTCTCTGTGCTCTTTCCAGCAGTCTCGCCAGCTGAGTCACAGAGGCCGGGGCCCGAATGCGGCCTCGGTGTCCAGGGCAGGGCTGAGCCCGAGCCTTTCCACATACGAAACAAGCTGCTGTAAGGGCAGGACACGGGGCCACTTGAGTCTAGAGTGCTTCAGTTGCAGCTCTTTGGTGTGTACAAAATGGTTCAGCAACTGCTTTCAGCCTGGCTTGGGTATTTTTAGTTTGCGGATACTGCAGCCTACCTATGTCCTTGTAAATAGAACGTGGTACCGCAGTCCTTCCTGTTGTTTCGGTCTGGGCTTTCCCAACATCCCGCAGATTATCCAGAGCAGGATTCCTGCGCTGTGTTGCGATTACTTCTCCCTGCCTACACGTATCTGGAGTAAAGGGAATTAATTACTTGTCAGGTTCATCTGTGACAGTTAATGAGGCCAGGGTTTTAGAGCAGGTGTGAAATAATTCAAACCAATATCCACTATGAAGCTTTGATTAAAAATTAACTATATGTAAATATTTCATCGATATTCCAGTGCCTCAGAGTTTACACTTCTAAAATGCTACAGACTCACTAACTTTGCTGTTTCTGAAGAGTGTTTTTAGAGGGGGTATAGAGTCCTTTCACAGGTTTAGAATATTTCTAGAACTGAGAAAGCCCTTTGTGATCATGTTTTTACAAGTCGCTGCGGTATGGGTGCCTATTTAGATGGAAATGCTACAAGAAAGACTGCCTGCCAAGTTTTTCTTTTAAACTTTGGCATGGAAACTCTGGCTAGCACTATAAACTCTGTGCTTAGAAGTAATTTACTTTCAAAATAAATTCACAGTTAAAGGAGCTCCCTGTGAGTTTTCCACTGCATCTACTGGGAATAACTTTTAATGAATGTATAGATTCCCCTATGAATTTTATTATCACTTCAAATAAAAGTGCACTGTCAATAGATATTTTAAATGTGGCACATTAAAATGGTTAACAGAAATCACCTTTACCTCATACTAGAAAATTTGTATAGCTTTGCGTTGCAGGATTTCTAGCAGAATGCGTTTTGTTCATTTGTGTCAATCAACTAAAATCTGTTTATTTTCAGGTATGTTAGGTGGCATGGTAGGTCGCACTGCACTTTGTCTTAAAACTCTCTCTATCTCTGTTGTTGGTGACAGAAATAATAAAACAAACCAGACTGGTGGTATGTTCCAGGAAGGAGCCTCAAGGGAAAATTAAGAGGGGGATTTTGGAACTACAGTGAGATGTTGTAGCAGATGAAATTGTTGGTCTAGTTCTGTTGTAACACAGAGAAGAAATAGACTTTGTTTCTAGATAACTTTAATGTGTCCAAATCAAAAGAAGTCAGAAAGAAATTTGCTTGCCCCTTCTTTGCCTCCTTCACTTCCTCTAAGAAAAATGAATTTGTGAGGTTGATAATTAAGATGCTTGCTAAGGTAGGACTATATATGTTAAGGAAATTAGTATTTGAATGCATTCCGTCGTTGTTTGAAGCATCAAGTGGGCCTAATGATTTCTTTTTGTTTTACCCTGAAACAGGGAAATAACAAGTAGAGAGATGGCCTTAAAAAAAAAAAAAAAAAAAGCTGGATCCTCCCTGTCTATTTAACAAGCAAAGATGGAT
>VZSV01000054.1:1169532-1191495 GCA_013398735.1 Nothocercus julius
CCCACCTCTCTTCTCCTACATGCACTTTTATCCTAAGGAAGAATTTTTTTAATGCTGTTTTTCACTTGTCTGAGGGAGATGACACAGAAGTGGAGGAGACATGTCAGCAGATGTCTTGTCCTGTCCTGCCTAGGCGAAGAGCAAGCTTGGGGAAACACGAGACCTCATGTAGAGCGAGAGCCTCCGCGCGGAGCCGGGGCTGCCTCGCAGGGCTGGAGCTTTAGACCACTCTCTTCTGCTTTATTCCAGTGGGGATGTAGGACTCAGACCTAGGGACAAGGTATTGGGAGGCAAATACCAAAGAGGCAGAGAGATATCTTAAATCATGTCATGTTTACCACGGACTGGAGCTCATGTAGAAACTTGGCACTGGGTTAATTGATACATAGTTAATTATTACCTGCTATAAATGCTCCTATGGCTGGGCTTTTGGAAAGGTTATTAATTGAAAATAGAGTGGACCCATTATCGCCAGCAGATAATTATTCACACGTTGCCTTATTCACTGCTCCCCGCACGTGGACTGTGCATCTTATTTTTCCACTTAGGTGCTAATACGAGCAGCCAGAGCAAGTTTTAACCTTGTCAAAGCCCAGCAAGAAGTGAAGAGAGACCACAGGGCCACAACTGGTCTTTTTTTGTCCCTTGTAGTTCAATCGTGGATAAAATTGCACGTAAGGTAATGGAGGTGGGGAGATGAAGGCAGAAAAGCAATCAAAGCAAAAGACACACTTTATGTTTATTGCATATACTTATATGTGTTGCATATGAGCGGCGCTTTCCCTCCCATCTCGGCAAATAACCTGTGCAGATCAGGCCATCAGCGCTTTGCAGATCAGCTGCTCGCCCAGCATTTGCAGCCGAAATCCACGTGACGGCACATATGGCCTCTGTAAGGACCTGGGAGAGCAGCTGGCAGGGACCTGCTTCCTCACTGGCTGCTCTAATTCAGGAACCAAGAGAAAGATTCAAACAGGGACCAGGGCTTCATGACAGGAGCGCTCTCCTGAGAGGCACCAAATGTTCCCCCCTCCTTATTTAAAGGGAAGCAGAGTTGATTGCTGTCACTGATGTTAATTGGGCTGTCATGACCCCACGCTATTGTGCTGGGAAATGGAGTATATTGGGATTTTCAACTCGAGTAGTTGTGGCAGGAGATATGATGAGCTTGTAGTGCGTGGATCACGCACAGAGTTGTAATTTAGGCTTGTCCAAAGAGTGTGAAACACTGGTTTTCTTCAGTTTGGACACTTCTGTATCTTGTATTTGTGATAAATTACTTCCTTGGCCTACTGAATAGAGACTTGAATGTGCATTGCGATGTGAGTTTCAGTGTATTTTTATGACCGTTTTGAGAAAACTGCTGAATATGATTCGAGCTGATTATAAGTGGTTTGTATATTAGAATTATATGTAGTTGCATACTTGTATTATGTAGTTATTCTCAAAATGTGTGGATCTGAAACCCATAAATATGAGAAAGGATGTAATTTATTTGAAGCGGCAGGATTGCTCATACTGTTCCTGTGTTTTCCCACACTGATTTCCCGTGATATATGTTGATTTAGCTAGTTTGATTTAAAACTTGATCTTGCTCCTGTAATTGTGGAGAAGGGAATAGAGATATTAAACGAGAATAAAATGTCTGTTTCATATAGATTCTTATTAAGCAAGCTAGCTCATATCTGCCTTTAATACAGAAGGAAATAATAACTTCATGTTTCATAGTCAGGATAGGGGTATCATGTTTTTTGGGTTTTGTTTTGTTTTTTGAAAAAACTGTTTCAAAATCTGATAGGCAATAGGACTTTTCTTTTACTAGGCCAGAAGATAAAATAAGTAATAAGTTTACATTTTAGTACATCCAACAGCCTACAGTAAGGTAGAAATATAAGACTGAAAAAAACAAAGCAGCCTGTTTAGCAAACGGAAGTTAACGTGAAGCTGCAAGGCTGCCATCTGCTGCTCAGGATTTTTAATCAGGATGAACTGTGTTCACAGCTTACAGTTTTTTTAAATGCTTTTAAAATAGTCTTACGCTTCAAAATAGTTCTGTGCATGAGTGCATGTGATAACCATGTGACAAGGTACTAAAGCTTAGTCGGTATAATCAAGAGAAAATCCATGGAAATAGCATTATTTTATTTCTGCAGATTATTTGGCATTGCTACAGACCCACAATATTTTTTTCAAAAAAAAAAAAAAAACAACAAAAAAACTGATCCTCTGTCTTCCCTTTTGGTGGTTATTATCCCCTTCTGACTGCAAATCACTTGAGAGAAAAGGTAGTTTCCAGGTTGCCCTTACACGTAATGTGCCGTATAAAGAGCGTCTTCCTGCTGCTTTCCCAGGCTTGCTCCTACTCCAGGGAAGCGCAGCATGGGAAGCAGCCCCAAGCTTGGCTGCTGCTGCGGCACCAGGGCTCCTGTCCCTGCAAAGAGGGAGGAAGGAACAGAAAAGCCTGCAGCAAGATCAGTGCCTCTAGCAAGATCTTTAAAGGGTGGGTTTATATACTGAAATATGAATTGAATGCCAAGATTACACAAAACATCAGCTGCGTCCTGAAGTTTGTTTGTAGTCAGTGATACCCAAAGACCTGTAAGTATTAAATGGGTGCATTCAGACACGTGAAAAATCATCTTGGCAAGTGTATTGATTAAGCTGAAACATAGGACTTTGTATCTGTTTTACATGCAAAACGATTTAAAAAAAAGAAAAAAAAAATAAATAAAAAAAAAAGAAACTAGGCCTCTGTATCTCCATGAAACATCTAAACTAGCCTGAGTTTTAAGCGGGCTGTGCAGCCAACAGTTTCAGTTTTCCTTCAGTAAATACTGCTGTGGTGACTTTGGAAACACAAGGGCTGCCTTTCATTAGCTTGGGACTGCCCAGCAAATGTTCTCCAGAAGAATCCGAGTTCTTCATAAAATAGTCATACTATTAAGCACAGCTTTTCAGCATAGAAATAAAAAAAAAGAGAATGTTTAAATACACTTTTCATTCATATGGGACCAAGCTATGACTGGAATGTTTTATAATTAATTATTTATGGTAAAATACATTAAGCTAAAATTATAAAAATTTAGTAAAGTAGTAAAAAATGTAATAAAAATGAATAAAGTGGTAGAAATGAGGAGAGGGAAGAGTGAAAGTATTAATGATGGGCATAAAAAAATTGCATTTTCTTGTGAAAGGTAGGTCTGACTTTTCTCTCTGTGTGTACTGCTTTCCTAAGGGATTTGGCATGTGATACCAAAACGCTGTGTGTAATGTTTTGTTTGAATGGAAAAGATCTTGCTGTAAATTTTTCCTCACTCAATTACTGTTGTGCTGACTGAGCAGAGACAAGTTTTTTTTTTCCCATCTATTTATAGCTTATATTTAATAACTGTGGTAACGTCTGGTATCTCTTCATCTACTACAATCTTTGAGCAGTTTTCACTCCAAGAGTATCTTATCCCGGGAGGTATCACCAATGGAAGATGACTTGTATCCTTCTGTTAGATTTTTTTTCCACCTGTGACTAGATTGATAGAAGACTTACAACCTCATAGGCGTGTGTCTGAACCAACCAGAAAATGTTTTCATTCAAAAACAATGCCAAAAAATATTCAAATAGGAACTCTGTACTACTGATTTTAATTCCTCAGGATTTGCCTTATTTTTCTTAGAGAACTGCCAACTAAACCATTTTCTGTGTTCTTGCAACTCTGTAATCTGTTAGCTGATGTTTAGCCCCCTCCATTCCTGCAATAGCCTTCAGAAAAGAGCTGACATGTGCATTGGTATGTAGGTCTTTTTTTCCCCACAGAGTTCTGTGGAACTGAATGAATACATTATTTGTAAGTCTAAATTAATTTCTTTTTTAGGACTTTACATGAGTGCTATTTCAGGACCCCATCTGCAGTTCTTAGTGTGTAGCAGGGTTTTCTTGGAGCCAAATGCAGCCCTTACTGCTAACAAGGTGCTGGAAATCAGAAAAGTCTCCCTGGTTAGGCAAATGTAGTTCATATGTATGAAGACGGTGCTATTAATACCTCTTACAACAAAGTCTGTTCTTTAGCGCACAGAAAATGTAGCAGCCATCTCCGTTCTAAAGAGCCCAATAAAAACCATTCCTGATCACACCTGCCTCACCGCAGCGGGCAGGAGCAGATGCCCAAGAAAGGCCAGAAGTTTCTTCAAAACTTATTTTCTGAAACAAGTAATTAAATAAAATCCCCTTTCTGTGAGAGACTATTTTCACCTATTTTTATTCTTAAAGAATAAAACTGTCATTGTGTGATAGTTTACTGTAAAAATAACAGCTTTGTCAAGCACAGAACGGTCTTATCAGTCCATAACTGTGTTGGGAGCACTAGAAATGCCAAATCCCTTCTCTAGGTACATTAAGGAGATACTGAGTGTAGTTAAATGTTTGAAGCTAAATCCTAGTTCTAACTGGCCTGTGTTGAACAAATGTTAATGATGATTTTAAAGGCTTGTAAATTAGGTCAGATCTTCACAAACCTGGCAAAAAGGACTTGCCTGACACAAAGCTCTGAGTCACATTACACCAGCTCTAAGTCATCCCACCTAAGCATATGGGCATTATGAAGAGTATGAGCCAAAATAATGGTTATGATCTGGTCAAATAATAAGCATTTGATAGTCGGTGTTATAGAAGATAAGTCTGTGCCTCCATTACTGATTTGATTTTCTAAGTAATCAGAAGAGAGGAGAGTGGAAACACGTGTTCTGAATTTTATTCAGCCCATCTTTTTGCAGTTATGACTTTATATCTTGGCATAAATTATCTTTTTTTTTTTTTGTTTTTTTTTTTTTGTTTTTTTTTGTAGAGCAACTACATGGTGTTCATGGCAGAACTGTTTTGGTGGTTTGAAGTGGTGAAGCCGTCATTTGTACAACCTCGTGTTGTTGGGCATCCCCAAGGTAGTTATATTGATAATTCTTCTTAATATACATATATTTTTAATATCCATGTGTTCAAATTACCATTGTGTTCACAAATTTAGTGTACATATGAGTTAACAGGATTTGGATATTGATACCACCCCCTCAGAGGAGGAGAAACCTATTTTTTCCTCATGTTAATCTTCACATCTCATTAATCATAGGTAGATTGTGTTGTTTATTACAAAAAAAATAAAAATCTTTCCAATCACTGTGGTATAATCATGCGAAAGCATTCTCAACATAGACAAGCAATGACAGTTATGAGAACGAAGAACAAAATTTAGCCTGGGGAACTTGTATTGCTGAGAAGGTGGAAGAGGAAGGACCAGAAATTTGTGACTAGTGGGCAAACCATTTCAGTTTGGTAATGGACAGTGGGCAAACCATCCATTTCAGGTGTGTCCCTTACACCTGGGTGCAGAGGCACCGTCTTTTGTCAGAAAGACTCAGGTAGCTTTTGAGATCTGTTCATGCAGAGTCATGTAGCTCAAACATTCATACAGTGATGCCATGACTGTCTCTCCGAGAGCTAGTAAGATGTTCCCATTGTGTGGGTTTGCTTTTTCTTTTCCTCTGTTCACTTGCTTTGTAACACGTAAACTATATGATTTAAAACTTTTATACATTTCTGACTAATTCAACATATTGCTAGCTATTTAAGCATATGGCCCAAACAATACTTTCTAGCTGAAATGTTGATTTGGGCGTTTAGACAAAAAAAAAAATATTTTTAATCAGAATTTTTACTTTCAAAAAAAAAACTTCTACTTTTTTTTTTTCAATATTTTATTATTTCTTCCTTTGTCTTTTCTTTGTCATTTTTTCATTCTTCATTACCATAATCGGTGCTAATAAAGGAATTTTGGGTAAGCCAAGCTTAAAGGGAGTGACTTTTTTTATTAAAAAAAAATAGAACCAGTGAAAATTCTTAAAGTATTTAGAAATGATTATTTCAGACAGCTTTTCTAGTTTAGATTTTAACTGGATGCAAAACTATAAAAATAACTTGAACTTTGTTCTTCTTTGCAGCTGAATCTAGAAAAGATGCATCTTCTGCTCGCAGTTTGAATGCTAACAGAAGACATTATGTGGATGGACCCTGTGGTTCTGATTTAGCCAGGTAATGTCAGAGAGTCATTGGTACCATCTCACAATCTTCTTCCTTCTATTTAAAATCAAACACAATTTTTACTAAATTTTGATGCCTTTTTGTCATGTTCAAGGATTAAATGACCAAATATAGTAACTAGAATTTGGGAGAGCAGAGCCCTGTTGCTGCATGGCAAGCAATAGCTAATGCTTGCCATTTGAAGCCCTCTCCCTTGTCTTACAGGTCTCCAAAATAACACTTAGAATGAGGTGGAGAGGTAGTACGTGGCCTCTTTGTTCCCCCGAGTTTGAATGTGGAGCTGCTGAACTCTGCTCCTCTAGGCAGATACCAAAAAAGACAAAAAATTTAAAATGCTTTTTTAGCTAGTTGTGCTTTATTTTAGCTTCAAGAGATCCTCTGTATTTCACGCAACTAAAAGCTTGTCAGAACCATTTTGCAGTTTGGTGAGGTGTAGGGTTGAATTACCTACCAGGATATTCATCTGTAGACAAGCTTGTATTTGTTTATCCACCTTCTCCTGGGGAATTTCATTGAAAACCTGAACTTCTGTCAAATCTTCTGCTTTCTATGACATGTAATAGAATGGCCTTAGTACTTAGATTAAGTATGTTAATTGTTTCCCCACCATGTACAGAATTGTTCCTGCCATTCCTTCTAAATCCCTTGGAGGGTTTTAAACTTCACAGTATTGTTCCTATAACATAAATTGAAAATCTTACTTGAATTTTGAAGGTGTAGGTCTAACAGTTGTCCAGTTGTGGCTGTAACAGCTCTTCACTAGCCACAGTTTGGAGTCCTGGACCAGCTTCCCTTTAATGATCCAATGTTGTAGAGTCTGCAGAACACTTAGTTACGTAAATGTCAATTTGTTACAGTGTTACCCAAGACACAGGCTAGCACATAAACCTGCTACCACTCACATACTTGACTCTAGGTGTGTTTGTAAGCTTCAAGATGCATTCAAATCCCAAACCAGCCAGAGTTAGGACATACGTTACTGCATATTACAGTCTCACATTGTGCTACCACATTTTAAAAATTTATTTGGGTTTGTCGTTTGAAATGTTTTGTAACACTAATCTCAAACAGTTACTTAAATGTAGACATTCAAAGCAGTGAAATACTGCTTCAGGAAAGAAAAAAGGTTCATAAAATACTAGTGTGTGTGAAATTCTGAGTGAAAAGCTGGGGGCAAGAACTGCAAAATCTGGCATGATTATGTTAGCACTTAATATCATGAAGGTTAGATAGGGTAAAATAAATACTTCTGCTATGATGAACTTTCCAGCTATTGTGAGTGGCAAGATCCAGAGCATCTGCTTGACTATGTTTTGCTTTGTTTGCATTTTTTTGTTACATATAAGTCAAACATTGTTTTTAGTATTGCTTTTACAGTTTTAGAAGCAGAATAAAATGTCCTATTTCCCTTGTGTTTCCTAGCTGGTCATGCTACTGATAGTGGGCAGAAATTGCATGTTAGGCTTTCTTTAATCCTATTTTTGGCAGAGGAAAGAGCCTTCCAGTGACCTGATGGGAGCAGAGCACATGGCGGGGTTAGCATTACGTTATACTTAAAACTTAGGGCCAAAGATTTATTGATTCGTGCATGACCTGACACAGAGGAAAGGGATAAAATGAGCATTTTAACTGGTTATCTAGCAAACACTTTTAGTCAGCACAGCTAATCTTGTTTAGCTTCTTCTGTTGTTTGTTTGCTTTTTTTTTTTTTTTTCTTTTTTTTTTCTTGCTATCATTAAATACCATTATCTGCATCTCTTTTTCTTTGTGTGAATCTGGAGTGTTTCCCATGTAGACAATTAAGTTACAGTAGTGTAAGCTGCAGGAGGATAAGAAATAGACGAGTGTCTCTTTTGGAAGGGCCTTTGCACATTGCAGAGCATTTGCAAGCAGGCAGTGAAGGATTTGGGACTGCGTCTGTCATAGAACACGAAAGCAGCGAGGACGCTCGTTTCGTTTGGCTTACAAGCTGCTGTTCCCTGGTAGAGCCCTTAATGAGCACTTCAGTGACGTGGGAAAACTTGTAGAAGTTTTTGGAGGTAGTAAATCCACACCCATTGTTTAAAAGCAGCAAAGAAGCCTGAGTTCTGAGCCATGCTTAGGTGGTAGTAATCACTGTGGCAAAGAGTTTCTTTACATAGAAAAAAAATTTTTACGTGACAGCAACATGAGAAGAGTCAATCTGTAGCTTTGAATGACTGAAAAAAAAAAAAACCCACAGTAGAAGCCATTGCCAACAAATTTCTCTCTGCTCTGAGAAATGCTATGAGGGACGTAAAATCCTTTTCATGCAAATAGATTTTGCTTTTATCTGCGTGGGTGCCTTGTCCACACGGATGGCTTTGGCCTCCACGCTGAGGAGGGGCAGATTGGAAGTTCTGAGATAAGTTCTCTGAATTCCGTTCCTGGTAGTTCGGGCACATTGCGAACTGCATCTCTCCGCAGGGTGTTTTGGGTGACTTGATGGTGCTTCCCTGTGTGGTGTGACAGGGCGGGCCGGGAAGGCCCAACATCCAGCACGGCCTCCGTCCCGCAGCGGAGCAGAGCGCCCTGTGACTCGTTGCCCTCGCGAGTGGCGCAGCACAGGGAGCCACAGCTGCTGCCAGGCCTCGGGTTGCCGTCACACCGCAGCGTGCTGCCAAAGTCAGGCTTTTTTGAGTGGAAATGAATTGCATAGATATTATTATTATTATGTTCACAGGCTGTGGGATGACATTTTGAAAAGAGGCTTTTCTTGCAAGATCACTTTGGACATGTTGCAGCTGTGACTTAAGAATCTCTAATACTGTGCAGGGCTGAAAAAAGGGATGACAGGGCTTGGGAGTGCACTGTTCATCTCCAAAAACACAATTCCAAACATAAAAGGGTTTAATCCAGCATGTTTTGAAGTGTGGCTACTTGAGAAGTATTTTTACATATAAATGCATATGTCTTTGTGCATGTATTTTTCTTGTTCTGATCTTGAAGAAGCACCTTGATTAACTCACTGAATTATATGGAAACCTCTTCAGGACTAAAGCAGCTAGTCTCTTCAGACTTTTGCTTTGAACAAAAAAAAAAAAATCTGTTGCAAGTAGAAACAGAGCAAACCTTTGTAATTAGTGTTTCAGTAGTGAATGTATTTGTTTTATAGTTTTGTCTATCACAAAATCTCCTTTATCCGTTTCGAGTGCATATTGCAGTGCAGACACAAAAGTTTCAGACTAACCAACTGAAGAGAGAGAGAGATGCATGAAGAGCTTGTGATATTAGCTGCAGTCTCAGTTTTGTGGGCAGTAGGAACCACCTCATTTTGTTCATATTTATGTTTATTTTGTCGCCGAAATCAAACCTAAAAATGAGAATGTTCCAGTAACAGACTTTCCATGAAATAATAATAATTCAAAGCTGTAACACCACTTTACATCTGTTTGTGAAAGAGGCATGCCTGTTTGGTTTTTGTTTCTATTTGCACTGTGTCTAAAGATGTGTCTAGTTAAAACTTTTATTATTAAATTAATATTCTATAAAGAGAGTTAACTCCTCACTCTCCGCCCTTTCACACACAAAAAAATCTGTTCTTGTGTTGTCTGAGGATGCAAAGCCTGGTTCCCCTTTTGTAATGTGGCTTTTGATGTGTAACTTTTAATGTCTCTTGCTTTATAGATTGGAAAGTCCAACTTATGCCCCATCCCATCAACTGCATACACCCCAGCAGCCTTATTCTTCTGTTCCAGGTAATAAGTTGCAAATGTGGGTGGAAGGGGAAATGAGGCATGGTGTTTTCTTCTGATTAAATATTTATATTGCTAATATTTCTTCAAAAATTATTTGTGCACCAGTCACTGGAAGAGCCATACATGAAAGGCCAAAGAACGAGTTCTGTAACTTAGAAAATATACAAATGTGAATTTGTGTTTGTACTTATGTTGTTTATATTTTTTTCTGTTTTGATTGTGTGGAACATAGCTTACAACAATTACTTGTAGCATGACATATTTAGTGAGGTGTAAATTATTTGCAGGATGATGGATATAGTGTATGTACAGGATGAAATTCATAAACTCGGTCAGTTTTTATTCTCAATATAAAAGCAGTGAAATAAAATTAAGCTTATTTGCCATTGCGGTGTTCTAAGTACTGAAAAAAAATGATTTACTAAAGCAGCAGCAGGTTATGTTAAAATGCTTTTTGAAGTTAGTTACCTTGGCTTGTGTTTTAATTTCACATAGGAGTCATCAGAAGGTCCTCATCAATGTCTTATGTGGATGGATATGTAGGAACATGGCCCAAAGAGAAAAGGTAGGTAGTCCTACCATAAGATTTGGTTACAAAACAGTAATTATGTGCTGGTCATACACTGTAATAAACTCTGTACTGTTTGGGTTTTGGGGATCCTTTTAACATGAATTCTTGTTAAGTGGCTAAGAGGATGAAGTAGAGAAAGAAATGGAAAACTGTCATATTTTAAATTTGTGAATATTTTATCATTAATCTTGAGTTTATTTTCTTTATTCTAATCTCATTTAGGTCGTCACTACATGGAGTTTCATTTGACATTTCTTTTGACAAAGAAAAAAGTATTCCCGTATCTGTTCCAAACAGAGGAATTACTAGATCTGTGAGCAATGAAGGCCTTACACTAAATGTCAACCGCATGCCCAAACATATTAGAAAAAATCTGTCCTTCAAGCCAGTAAATGGAGAAGAGGAAAATCAAGATATTGAAGAAGAGAAGGACATGATATCTCATAAAGACACAAAGGCTATTGCCACAAATCAAAGAAATGCCAATGAGAGCAGCCACTACAGGTTTCCAAATGGAGCTCTGCAAAACAGGGCAGTTCTGGATGACTTTGGCAATCAGATTGAGACACCAAGCATTGAGGAGGCTTTGCAGATAATTCATGATACTCAAAAATCTCCCCGAGTTACCCAGCAAGACCATATCACAAATGGCTTTTTTCTTCACAATCAGGAAATGAGTATCTTAAATTCAAATATTAAACCAAATCAGTCTACCCCTGATATAGTAACAGATTCGAAAGGTGCTCTGAGCCCTGTGACTGACAATACAGAAGTAGATACGGGAATACATGTTCCATCAGAGGATATCCCAGAGACTATGGACGAGGATTCCTCTTTGAGAGATTATACTGTGAGCATGGACTCTGACATGGAAGAACCATCTAAATTTCTTCACGATTATGATATACGAGGCAGCAATCACAGGGATCAACTAAGCCCCTGTCCCAGCTCAGTAAGTGCCAAATCACAGGCAGGCAGCAGTGCTTCTTCAAGCTCAGGGGTTAAAATGACTAGCTTTGCAGAGCAGAAGTTCAGGAAGCTGAATCATACAGATAGCAGGAGCAGTGGAAGCAGTTCGCAGAAAACCACGCCAGAAGGGTCTGAGCTGAATATTCCTCATGTGGTTGCTTGGGCTCATATTCCTGAGGAAACATCTGTTCCTCAGGGAAGAGACACTACGCAGTTACTGGCATCTGAAATGGTGCATCTTAGGATGAAGTTGGAGGAGAAGAGGAGAGCCATTGAAGCACAGAAGAAGAAAGTTGAAGCTGCATTCACTAAGCAGCGGCAGAAAATGGGAAGAACAGCGTTTCTTAATGTTGTGAAAAAGAAAGGTGATGGAGTATCACCTCTCCGAGAAGAAGCAGCAGGAGCTGAAGACGAGAAGGTATTCACTGATAGTAATCGATTGAAAGAAAAAGAAAGTCAGAAAGCAGATGAACAAAGTAGTAAGACTTCAGAAGGAATAAAAGAAAACCCTGAAGGTGCTCACAACAAATGGTTCAAGTCTCCTGCTACGCCTATGGATTCTGAAAAGCAGTGGAATTTAGCAAGCCCCTCGGAAGAAAATTTTAATGAAGGAGACATCTTAGAGTACACAAAATCTATTGAAAAACTGAATTCTTCCTTACACTTTCTACAACAAGAAATGCAACGTCTATCCCTTCAACAAGAGATGCTGATGCAGATGAGAGAGAATCAGGCTTGGGTTATTTCTCCTCCTCAGCCTTCTCCTCAGAAGCAGATTCGGGAGTTTAAATCTTCATCGAGGCAAATTGGAACCCCATCTCCCATTGCATCTTTTGCACAGGATTCTCCTCGTTCTACACATCAATCACCACAGTCTTCCAACAGGAAGAATGCTTCTTTTTCTGTTAAAATGCAAAGGACTCCTAGGCCAAATGAATTAAAAATAACACCTTTAAATCGGACCTTGACTGCCCCGCGGTCTGTGGATAGCCTTCCTCGTTTGAGAAGATTTTCTCCAAGTCAGGTTCCCATTCAGACCAGATCATTTGTTTGCTTTGGAGATGATGATGAACACATAGATGAACCTCAGTTGAAGGGAAATCTTTTGAAAGAAGTCAAACCTACAGAGGAAGTAGCAAAAGAAGGAGGACCAAAAATTTTGAAACCATGTGAAGAGAAGTTGGAAGAAAAGATTAAGCCTCTTGAATCTAATGTTTCTGAAGTATTATCTCAGCCTGTTACAGAAACTGTCTGCCTTACCCCAAATGAAGAGCAGCTAAGCCAACCAGTTTTACCAACAACAGCTCCTAAAACAGCTAATTTGATTGAAGTTTCCCTGTCAGATTTGAAGCCACCAGAAAAAGCCGAAGTATCTGTTGAGAAATATGAAGGTGAGAGTGATAGAGAACAATTTGAGGATGACCAGAAAGTGTGTTGTGGATTCTTTTTTAAGGTAAGCAAACTAAGTGGATATTTGTTTGCTACACAATTTTCTTTGAAAGGGAACTTCTTAATTCAGATACGACTTTTCAGTGATGACTTTCCATTGCAGTTAAAGTAGCTGGTTCTGCCACTCTAAAATTGGGAGCGTATCTTTGCCCTTGTCGCTGTACGAGCGGTCAGATTTGACTGCAGTGCAGTTCCAAGCGTGCCAGAGTCTCCCTTCCCATTCATAGCTGTGCAAGGACACTTGGCAGTTTTGATAAGGAAGATGCTTGCTGAATATAGATTGATTTTTAATGTGTTAGTGCCCTCAGTTAAACGTACTTACATTTTCTCCCTCACCTTCCTATCCCACTCCCCAGAACTGAAATGAAAGCATGTAAAGTACAAATTTAAATATAAGCTTGGGAAGTACTTGGTGTGTATTGAATGTCTCTGAATTGCACTCTCTCCCTCTTTTGGCTACCTGAAGGACTACACTCTTCTATACTCCCTATTGCCTTATTAAATAGTTTTAGGCAGACTTTTAACTATAACACATCTTGTAAGAGAGTAGTGTGGACACTGAAAGCCATCAAGATTCTGAATTTCCGTCATGGAATACCCTAAAATCTTGCATTGCGTATCTGAGATGTGCCTGCTTGTCCGAGAGTGTTCCTCAGTGGTAACAAAACCCCAGGCTTGATCAGCACAGGTCTCATGTGCTGCGTAGTTGCAGTGTTTTGTGATGAGTTACTGCCATGCCCAGACACGTGGAACCTTCTGAAGCCCAATGCAGGAGTGTGAGATCTGATCCTGAGCTGGAGTATTTCACCCAGCTAGTTTTCATATCAGTGTTAACTTTTATGTTTGACTTAGGAAAAGATTTCTTTATGAAAAATTTTAATAGTCTTATTAGAAATCTTGTAAAATAAGTTTATTTCAAATACTGCAGAAGCATTTTAGGATATTGCAACTCAGTATACAGAATTAAGCTTCTAGTGACTTAGCATCATCAGTTGCTGAATTCAAAGATCTTAATATTTTTGTGTCCTTTTCCTCCAAAACGTGTTGCTGCTAGGACGATCAAAAGGCAGAAAATGACATGGCAATGAAACGAGCAGCGTTACTGGAGAAGCGTTTGAGAAGAGAAAGAGAGACTCTGCTTCGCAAGCAGCAGCTGGAAGCAGAGCTAGAGCATAAGAAGGAAGAGACGAGGTAAAACTAACCACATGTCTTGATCCAAATGATCAGTAACAGTGGACATAAAAATGTCTGCTCTAGTTGAAACTTCCCTGTCAAGTTCTCTTCCCTGTAGACTCTTGTTATTCCTAGAACCAGATGTGCTAATGAGTGTGGCTGAAGGCAGGTGCCAGCTGGTGCTGTGAAATCAGCAGGTGGCATCAGCCTGTTCCTCAGCCTTAACATGAGCCCTACTGGCTTCAGTGAAACTCGTCTGAGCACCGCTCATACCTTTGCTGCCTATTCTGAGGGAAGCTTTATCACTTTGGGCTTCTTTGTACTCAAAGTACTGCTCAGCTAATAAAGGTGGTATTGTTTTTTCTAGTAACATCACCCCAAAGACTTTATCTGAAAAGAGTAAGTCTCCCTTACTGATGTCTGAGAACTGTGAAGTTCCAAAAATCTAATGCCCGTTGGTAATGAGATAGTTAGAATTGTTGGCTTGGAAAGTTTCTACCCTTTCATTTATTTGTTAATCTTTTTAGACGCAAAACAGAAGAAGAACGTCAGAAGAAGGAGGATGAACGAGCACGGAGAGAATTCATTAAGCAAGAATATATGAGAAGGAAACAGCTAAAGCTTATGGAAGAAATGGATACAGTCATAAAGCCACGGTCCCTCTCAATCAAACAAAAAAAGCCACGTCCAAAATCTATTCATAGAGATCATATTGAATCACCTAAAACACCAGTCAAAGGTCCACCAGGTAACAAATATTAATGTGGAAAGAGTCTGTTCATGCTAAAACACCAGCTTGTTTTTTGATACTAACAAGCACATGCATTTATTAGTGTCTTGTGCTAAATTGAAGCTGCATGTGACCAAATTGGAAAGCAAAATTCGTAAATAGAAATGAAAAGATGATTGTCACTTACATGTTATGCTTGCATGCATATATATGAACAAACCGAAAGCTTAACTGTATGAAAACCTAGCAGAAGCATGAACATACGTGACTTAAGTTTCATAGACACTCATGTATTCTTCCCAGTCACTAATCTCTTCTTGCACCTATAGAGCTAAGAATGAATAACACTTGGGAGATAAGACATTGATAAATAAAATGTTTGACCCTAAGGTAAGAGTACTTAAGCTCCTGTGTGCTACAAACAGAATTAGAATAGAAAAATTACCTTTTTACTTTTGTGTCTTTCACTCAGTCACTCACCTACTGCATGTATAGCTAGGAGCCTAGCAGCAGTAATCTGGAAAAAAGATTGCATCCTTTTAGATATGAAATAGCTGCTGGGCTGATTGGAAGAATTGCCCGTTCACAACTAGAAGAAAGTAACCAGGCTGCTCGCTGATCCCTTATAGCATCATAGAGCCTTGTTATCTTGCTGCCTTTCTTCTAGCTGCTTTCCTCTGTCTTCCAGTCTAATTTAAAATACTCCTTTGCTGCCTTCTCAGAATCTGTTCCAAGCTTTAAATTAAGTCCCTTATAATTAGCTGTGTTTTATGGGGGCTTTTAAACTTTGTTTGCATTCTTTGATTTGCATAGTGCCCATATTTCTGTGTCCATGCCTTGCATTAATGCTTAGTTCCAGACTATCCCAGCTTGCTGCATTTGTTTAATTGGCTGGGTGTCTGCAAGTGTATACAGGAAATGTACTGCATATGCATGCAGGTATATCATATATAAGAGTCTCATGTAAAAGCTCTTACCAACTTTCTGATGCTGGTGTTGGGGCTATTGAACAGACTCTGCCACTTGCATAGGTTTTTATAAACTTTAACTTTGTTTTTATCCAGGTTCACAGCTTTATCGTGTCTTTTCAGTATCTAGTCTTTCCTTGGCATCGCTGAATACAGGGGACAATGAGAGTGTGCAGTCAGGCAAGAGAACACCAAGGTAAATCCACAGGATACATTTAACTTAATAAAATTTGCTATTCATCTACATAAAGCTAGCACGAATTTTAAAAGAGGTGATGTATGTATTTTGTACTCTCAAGAAGTAAGTTTTCCTGATCTGAGACATTGATCGTTTCCACTGTAAGGCATTAGGAACTGAGCCACAGTCATTTGTTTCACAAATTCTACTGAGTAAACCAGTTGGGCAGCTATAAATGAGGTCAAAACAAAGTGCTGTTCACACAGGCTCTTTAATTTGCCTGCTTGCATTTAGGTCTCATCTTGTTGGTATTTTATTAACACCTGAATGCAGCTACCTAACTTGCTTTTCTCTTATTTAACATAGCAACTTTTTTGCTATTTTTTCTTTTTCTTTCTTTCTTTTTATTATTTTCCCCTGAAGCAGTGGTTCAGGAAACTGTGAAGTGTTTACTGGGACTTTGGCCTAATCCTAACAGACAAATTATTTTATACCTGAAAGTAAGATTACATTAAATACAACAGCAATAAAATACAATAAATTATAGAAGATAGAAACAAAAAAATGTTCTTTATTTTGCATATAAAATCTATATTGTAATTCAGAGGGGGAAAAAGAATGATCATTTCCATTTAATTACTTAAATATATTCAGAGAAATACTAATTCTTGTTTAAAAAAGAGGGAAGAAAGGCAAAATAAGAAGAGGGATTTGATTAGGAGTATTATATGTTCCTGTATCACATCGGATGTTTTCATGTTTGCTATGCATTATCCATCAAGTCTGACAGCCCTGCAGCTGTTTTCAATTGACCTTTCAATTTCCTTGATATCAAGAAAGCTGACTTTCTGGTTATTACTTTCAAAACTAATAAAATGATCCAAATATTCTCATACCTCTTGACATCATTTAAAATGATCAGTTGTGATTAAAAGGGGGACTTTTTTTAAACACTATAAACATTATAAAATTAACTAAAAATACTGAGATTAAAAGAGTAGGAAGAATTTTCCCTGTATTTCCAAACCTGTGCTTTTGCCATTTCCTTGTGTGAGAATTTCTTTTTTGATGATCACACTGAGTAAATTTCAGTGATACAGAAAATGTAGAATAACTATAAATGGAACTTCCAGCTATTGCTGATTTTTCTCAAAGTTACTTGGTTGTGCAGAGAAATGTCATTGTAACACCACTTTCTTCCTCATTTCACACTCAGGAAAGCTTCTAAGATGAGAATTTGACTAAAATACATTGCTAGGATTCTTTCCCTCAGATATAGATCAAAAATTATTGATACTGGCCTCATCTAAGTAGCTTCTTGCATCACACAAAGTGCTTTATGCAGAAGGTGAACTGTTATCCCTGAACTTCTGTACATCTTGTGCATTTAAGTTTGCATTCTGCAACTTAAATCACAATGTACTGCTTAAATACATTGTGCTCTCTTTTAATGTTAGAAGGCTTCTCTTCTGAAAAACAAATGTGAATTTTTAAAATAGATTCTCAAATTGATGTTTAGGTCTGAGTCTGTGGAAGCGTTCTTATCTCCAAGTCGCTGTGGTAGTCGCAATGGGGAAAAGGATTGGGAGAATGCGTCTACAACTTCGTCAGTTGCCTCTGCTACAGAATACACAGGTCAGTGACAAGAGATTTCATAAAAGTATCTGCTGTCAGTGGCTCTGCCTGTGAAAAGTTTTCATCTATCAGTATGTGGATGCCTAAAACTTGAGAGTTTCATTAGAAATGTAACGTTTATCTCTTCTAGTACAGACGGTAGTGATACAGTTTCAAAATTTTAAATCCAAAATAAAAGTACTTATTCAGTGGTATTTGTGGTAGGTGAATGTATGTTGTATGTGAAATAACCAGAATAAACTGCAGTTAGGCTGCAAAACAGCGAACAGGCTCCCAAGTAATCTTTGTATTTCAGTATTCTTTCTAGCAAAGCAAGAAGAGTTGCAATTTAATCTCAATTTAGAAAAGAATTACAAAGGAAAAAAAATAGGGAGATTGCTTTATTTTTAAATGGGACAACATGCAATTCTTAGTAATTCAACAGAAAGCTTTTAATGATTTTTAATGTCTTCACATTATCAATCAAATTTCATGCAGCTTCTTTTGTTTTTATTCTAGCCTTATTTCCCACAGCATAAAGAATTTGAGTGACAAACCTTACTTTATAAATTTAAAATTATGTGTTATGTTGCTTTCTAAAGTTCAGAATTAGTGTTGAGGTGCCTTCCCCCCAGCCCCTCTGCCCACCAAGGTGTTGACACAAATATCCATATCTTCTTTACTTTAGAAACACAGAACATTTTGCTGTTCACAGAAAGGGTTCTGTGAGCTGAGCTGTGTTTAGCAAGACTGTCCAATAATTGCAATTTGATAATGAAAGATATTTTTAAGCAAAGCTGTTATTAGCTGAAAGGATCTGAGGTTTCCTTGTTGACCATTACAGTGAAATAAATTTAGGTCTAATCATTTGATACAGAAATAACAAAGGAAGGGCATTTCACTTGTTTGTGAAATTTGTGCTTTCTAGCTTAATTCTATTCAATACCTGACTTTATATTTTTATGCATGCAAAGTGCTTCACAGAAATTAAAATCATTCTCTGTTGATTTATTAATTTAATTAATCTGATATTCCTCTTCCATAGGACCAAAGCTCTTCAAAGAACCCAGTGCTAAATCCAATAAGTATATAATTCAGAATGCTCTGGCACATTGCTGCTTGGCTGGAAAAGTAAATGAAGGTCAAAAGAAGAAGATATTGGAGGTAAGGGTATTTTTTCCCTAAAAGCATAAATGCTTAAATCAAACCACGTTTGCTAAGATACTGAAAAGACATGCAAGTATAAATGGAAATACTGAAATTAATCTTCTTCTGGGATTGTCACCTCTTACTAAAAGGCTTGAGTAACCTCTGTGACCTGGTTCCTCTGTGGATTGAAACAGCAGGACAAATTCAGGACTTACTGCCCCAGAAAGGAGATTTCCAGCCTTTTCTCTTACGCTGGTACATGGTACAAATGTTTTAAGGGTTAGAACATGCAAAAGGAATGGGCAGGAGCTTGAGGATGAGAAATGGGACTGTTCCTTTCGTCACCTGAGACAAATTTGGCAGATTAAATAGGTCAAGGAACACAGGTGTTTAGAACATGTATTTAATTCCTTTTCTGGAGCAAATTTCATGACAGTATTTCTGCCCTTTTGACTGTTCTCATTCTTCTGGCTTTGTGTCAGGATGCTGCCTTCTTTCTCTCCAGGTGCTTTCCAGAAATGACAAGTGAGGCACTGAGACTCTTTCAGGTCCAGTGAGTGGGAACATAAAACTCCCCAGAACTCCCAGGAAAGAACAGCTGTAAAAAGGTCATGCTTAACTCTAGGATGCAGCATCTTCACTTGCCTGAAGTTTTGTGTGTTCAGGACGTGTCCCATAGAAGCTATATAGGGATGGAACAGAAATCTTTGAAGATTTCACCTTATAAAGAACCTTTGCTTAATACACTTCATCTGTCTTTACAGTTTGACCAAATCTGAAAGGAATCAGAGATGACAGAAAACCCTGGAGGATCATAAACTAGAGGATCTTTTAGACATCCAGACATGTCTAAAGTTCCTGTTCCAAAACTTCAAGTATTAGACCTGTTTGATGAAATGACTGTAACACTTTTAATGTGGGCAAAGAAAAAAATCCTTTAGGATGTCTATTCCTTAGGGAAAACTGAAAATATCTGAATAAGGTTTTGCCTGAGAAAGATACCTTCTGTGTCAAAGTTCAAATAGTTGGATTGAAGCAAATGGTAATGATGAAAATAAAGTCTTCTAATGAAAAATGTTAGGTATACTTACCAGCTCTGATAGAAAAAAAGAAATCAAAAATGAATATTTGAAAATTTTGAATGCTTTCTAACTGCAATGCAAAATTCATGTTGTGAATCTTTTCTTTCTCTCTTTCTTTTCAAGGAAATGGAAAAATCCGATGCCAATAATTTCTTAATCCTGTTCCGGGATTCAGGCTGCCAGTTCAGATCTTTATATACATACTGCCCTGATACTGAAGAAATCAGTAAATTGACAGGGATAGGTCCCAAGTCTATCACGAAGAAAATGATAGAAGGACTTTATAAATACAACTCTGACAGGAAGCAGTTTAGCCACATACCTGCTAAAACTTTGTCTGCCAGTGTCGATGCAATTACCATTCACAGCCATTTGTGGCAAACCAAGAGACCAGTAACGCCTAAGAAACTTTTACCCACCAAGGCATAGTAGATGGGAACAATTTTGGTTTCAGACAACTATGATAAACTTGCACTTCATCTTTATTGCCTATAGAAAATAGATTTCTAGTTGCCAACGAGACTCTTAAAACTGGACACCAAGTTCTATTATGCCCAACTGGAATGTAAACACAATATTTAGAAGTACAGAAGATTATGGCTTAGGTGATACTTACAAGTGATTTTGGAAATGTTTGACTTGTGTGGAGATTTTTGTGCTAATACAATATATAGAGTATATTTGCTCTGTATTTTGATTAGATACACTGAAGCACTGAATGTTCATCTTTAGTGACTCAAACTACATATTTTTTTTACATCTGTTGCCTTATACGTTTGTACTTGTGCTTATCTTGAAATATTTTTTGTTTCACTAAAGAAACACTTAATATCCTCGACACCTTTGAACTTTACATATTGACTCTTATGGAGAACACTAAATGGTAAGTTATATGTCACTGAAGAACAGCTGAAGGAGTCTGTTCTGCAAAATCGCTATTGTATGCTGTAGTAAAATCAAGATTAATTCCCTGAATATTTCTAATTCCATTTCAATTAGATAATACTGGTTTGCCTATAGACTAACCAGTAAAGTAAAAATCTTTGAGTTGCCTATAGAGAAGTATCCTTCAAATGAATTGTTTAACAACTCAGGGTATAGTTAAATTATGGAGTTATTCCTGTTTTAGTAAGTTACCATCTGCAGTGTAGTGTAATGATTGACCATGTGCTGGCTCATAATCCCATTAAAATACAAAGTAAAAAATATTTGTTAGACCTCTTAAACAGTTTAAGAGAATATGTATTATTTTGCAGTGTTCCAGATAGACAGTGAGTTCCTGCTTCTCTACAGAAGGAATAGAAACACTTGAACTTTCAGAGCTAGATCTGTGATGCCTGCCTGACAGAACAGTAAAAATATTGAGAAGAATCACATAATTCACTAAGTCATAGACCTTTCAGAAGTTGTCTCTAATTCCCATTGATCTTAAGATCTAGGCCACTCTCTGTTCTTCTGCCTTCAGATCTGCCATCTCAGACTAAAGCAATTTTCCAGGGAATAGATATCTGATAAGAGATTTCTGTAGGTCTAAGTGAATGATTTCCTTAACACACTCTAACAGATGACGTCTTGTGATGCTTGTTAGTTTAAAATACATATGGCAAAAAGCCTGAAAGACATTTCAAAAATATATAATATAACCATTTACAAAAATACACTTGGAACGTATTTCAGTATTATTTACAAAGGGCTGCGTTTTATTCCAAAACAGTGTTTTATTATTTTATAGATCACTATTCTGTTTCAGTGTTTTTTTTTTAATTTGCTTTTAACACACAGCACTGTTCTGAAGAAAAAAAAAAAAAAGATACAAACTTGAAGCCTCCCCTAAATCTGTGGCTATTTTGTCGATGTACAGCAGAGGATTAGTTGGGGGAAAAATCTCATTCTCAGGAAAAGACTTGAATGCTTTGTGATTCTGTTCTGTTTCACTGTTGTGACAATTACATAAACATAAGACAGTATTGTACTATAAGTATCTAGTCCGTTCTGCTTCATGGGGAGTAGAGACAAAAGTTATGTTCAAATTTCTCTCATTAAACTGCTTTGAGAGAAATAAAGCCTCACTACTATGATGTACTCATTTAATTACATAAAGATGCACAGCAATGAGATGTCATTAAACAGTTTAGAACAGTACTTTTTAAAATTATTATAAGGCCTTAGGCATCAATGCATCTGAGTTATAAACATTTTCTCAAAAAAATCTGTCAGTTTTACTGTAATTTATGTTATATTTATGTATATTTGTTAAAGATGTAAAAAAAAAAAAAAAA
>VZSV01000054.1:1196688-1217152 GCA_013398735.1 Nothocercus julius
CGCTCGGCCGCCGCGCCCCGGAGCCGCCCGCCTTTGTTGTGGCGCCGCCGCCGCCGGTTCCCCCCTCGCCGGGCCGCTCTGCGGCCTGAGGGCTGGAGCTACTGGGGCAAAGTCAGGATGGCCGCGTCTCCCGTGTGCGCGGCTTCATCAGGGGTTTATTTTTCGCATTAGCCTGGAAGCCTGGCGTGATTTTTTGTCACCCCTTTGGCATCCGTTGCACAGGGCGCTCCGTAGCGGGCATATGCGGAGCTAACTGGGCCCGCTGGGTTGCGGGATCAGAGTTATCCCGGCGGTTCTGATCCCAGTAGTGATTTTTAAAAAATAAGTTAATTAACTAAAAAGTGGTGATCGCGGGTCCAGTGAAGGATTTGTGTGGGGGAGGACGGTCTGTTAGAGGACATTTGTCCTCAATCTGTCAGAGCAGAAAATGGTTTGAACCGTCGCGTTCAGCTCTGCAAGTTTGGCCAAGCTCTTCTTTTAAGCACTTAATACTTTTAATACTGCTAATTGAAGTAATAAATTGTGTAGTCACTCCCTGTAAAATGGTTGTCAGCAGGTGTCACTAAGTATTGTGGGAGCTGAATGTAATAGAAACTTGGCCCACTCTTTTTTTTTCTTCATTTTGACATAGAACAACTGAAAATGCTGAAGGCACCTTAGAAATGTTGCTGCTTGGTAACAATTTTCCTGTGGGGTCTGTCTTGGCAAAGCACCTCGGCCTACCCAGAGCCGGTTCCAAATCTACTCTGAGGCAGGCTAAAAAGCCAATGTAATATTTTATGCAAAACAATCAGTTTTTTAAAATATGTATTACTTCTTCACAGTAATGATTTTTTCTGCAGAATAGTGTACCCAGGTAATGAGAATATAGGCATGCGTTGCAAGTGCCATTGATGTTGGCTAGCCACAACTTTTTATCAGGTGTTACTTCTCCTTTTGAACATATTCCCAGTCTCTGGGATTATGACCCTTTAGATTTGAGATATCGTTCTTCTGACTTGTATTTTTGGCTTTTAAGAGGTAGAAACTCCTTGCCCAAGTTTGTATGCTATTTGCAGATGTTTTAGTCAGCTAAAACATCTCAGAATTTCAGGATTTATTGATATTCCAGGATATGAGGCTTTACTGTAACTTTTTATTATATGAATACGTATGTATTTTTTTCCTATTCTTTTTTTAAGGTAACCTCTAGGGAAAACTTGGCAAATCACTTCTGATTTATAAACACTCTTCATGTAACAGTAATTTTACACACCTAACAGTGTATTTATTTTTTTCAAACAAACTGTTTTCTGTATTTATATTTACCCAGGTGTGGGAGGATTCTTTCTTTATCCTGTTCTCATTCACATTCTGGTGCTAAGAACAGACCATAAATCAACCTCTCTCTGTAGTGGAAAACATGGGAACAGAGAGCCTGTGTTTCAAAGAGCTTGCAGCTGCAATGACAGAGATATAGCTAAACCTGACATACCTTTTCTCTGCTTACTGGGAAGAAAGTTTTTATTGATGTAGGCTTATTAGGAAGAAAATGAATAGGGGAAGGACTGGTAGGAGGGTGTGTCTGGCAGAAGGGAGGATGGCAGATCTGGAGAAAGGCTGTTGTGAAAAGGCCCAATAAGGGAAAAAAGGCTGCAACAAAAAATGTAATCGGTAGAAGGCACCAGAAATCTTAAGCTTTTATTTTCATTTGTTTTTATTTATATCTCAAGTTAATGCTATGCTTCAGTTATTCTTGAGTATTAGTGCTTGAGCTGATCAGATCATGACGTTATGTGCCATATGTGCTGGCAGAAAGCAATATAGTAGGATGGGCCAAAGATGCAGCTCGAGCTCTAATCTACAGTTTTCTGCTGTTCTTTTTATTTATTTTTTTTTTTTTTATTTTTTGTATACCACCAAATGTCAGAAACTGATATATTTCATAAGATGTGATGTGTAAATTTATGTATATTTATGATTTCATTATACTGTTAGTGCTGCTTATTATTTTGACAGGATAATGCTAATGAGAGAAATCTGAGCTTATCGTTCTGGAAAGTCTTCAGTTAAAAGAAAAGCTTATTTAGTAGGCTTACCACTTGCTTAGAACCCTTGTCCAAGGGGAATGCTGCACTGACAGCAATGAGCACTAAGTCTTTTCATAACATTGTTAACTTATGAGCTACCAGTATATTTAAAATCTCTAAAGCTGTAATGGGACGTATAAGCTAACCACTTCTAGCAGTTGCTAAATCTTTTACTCAATAAAGCTACTCTTAAGTGTATTCTTAAGCAAAGTGCTGAATATTATACTCATTATTTTAATCAATACAATATATAAATATTTAATTCTAACAGTCTTGGAGTATGTAGGGTGACGTGGGCCATTTCATGTGGCACAACTAGGTACATGTTGTTCCAAATAAGAACAAAATAAACTGGGCTGCTAATCAAATGCTTTTCTACCCACATGTTGGGGGAAAAAGTTGGCATGCCACTAAATGAAGAAGATGGAAAATCTGGGGTTTTAGATACTGTAATATAGAAAAACTTATTAATGGTTTTTATTGTGTGTGTCTGTTGAAATTCAGTAGCATAGATTATTATGAACATGTGTTTCTTTTCCCTTTGTATCTGCTAAATAATTAATTTTCTTATTAATCTTTTATGAGTTTTTTTTTGACTATTCTGACTTGTTACGTCTATTCTTTTATTTATTATTACCATTTTCTTTGCTTCTTCTCAAATAAGAGAGAAATACGTAGTTCGTGGATTCCCGTTTTCCAAATTGGGAGTATCCAGAGGTTGCATTGTCTCTTCAGAGTTTGTTTTGGGAGCTGCATTCCCCTCAGCTCAGTGTCTTTCAGCTTCTTTCTTTTCAGCTTCTTTCTGTCATCGATGTTTTATTTTACTGTCTCTTGTTTCTGGGGTATTGCTTCCTGTTGAGGTTTGTCATTCATATTGTCATCTTTTTCTATTCATTTGTGCCACTGTCAAGGCTGTGGCCTGTCCCTGTCCTAGCTGTGTGTTCCCACTTTGCCTTTCTGCTGACTTGAGAGATCACTAAAACATTGAGATATTTTGGTGCATTTATGGTAGAAAAACTATCCCAATGAAAAAGGTATTTAGTGCTAAGGAAGGGACAGGAACATAGAGCCTGAGGAAGGTGAATGCATGTGACTCCAGTAGCCAGTGGTTAAAATGACTTAGGCTGTCCTGGAATTGCAGCCTTGGATTCCCTATAAAACATGCCAACAGAAATCATTTTTAATTGTGGCTTCATAATCAACCACTCAAAAAATTAAATTGCTAACTTTGTCTGTTTGACTTTTGTAATGCTGCAATATTCTGTTCTGTAAAAACAGTATTTAGTTATTTTTAACCAAGCATTAAGTAAGATACTGATCATAGGCGTATTTTTTCTATTTCTTTCTAGGCTGCCATCATGACAGCTGAAGAAACAGTGAATGTTAAAGAAGCTGAAATAATTAAATTAATACTAGATTTTCTGAACTCAAGGAAACTTCACATCAGTATGCTGGCACTTGAGAAAGAAAGTGGGGTCATTAATGGCCTCTTCTCAGATGACATGCTTTTTCTAAGGTAAGACTTCTTTATCCAGTGCTTAATGCCATGAACCCATGCAGATGGATTATTTTTTCATGGGCAGCTGAGTGCCTCTAAAGGAGAAGGTTGTATACTCTCATCCTGCTCTGCTTCTTCCTGCCCACAGTTACACGGTTCAGCCTTATTCCTTGTTCCAGTTCAGAATTTAATGAACTGTGCATAAAGAGAAGTTAGGAGTTAAATATTTTTTGTTTGTGTGCTTTTTGGCAAGCATGTTCACAAACTGAAGTGGAGGAATCTTCAAGTGCTAGTGTCAGCACAAGGTAAGTCAGGAAGAAAACATCTGAGCAGGAATAGGAAGGGAGAGCAAAATCTTTGTTCTGACAGGAGTGATCTGTTACATCTGCTCACCTTGTGCCATGGTGTAGAGTGTGTAGATTAGTGACTTCTAAAACGGTCAAAATATTTCAACAATGTTCAAGTACAGAGATTTAGGATGTGTGGTCTCCAAAGCTTTTCCACAAAATGTACTCTGCATTTCAAAATCATACCTAGTTGATATTTATAAAATAGTTCCAGTAGTTCCATGAGTTCAATGATACCTGTTCAGTTTGTACAAGTACCCCGTAGAGTTCTCTATACTTTCAGGTTTGCTTTCATTCTTTAAGTTGTCTTTACCGAATCAATATATTTCATTCTTTGTAAGTAAGTAAGGCTTTTGTAAGTAAGACCTGGGTTTCCTGCTTTATCTGTCTGTCTGTCTGGTTTTTTAGACTGTTTTGTCCTTTTTGATGTCCTTAAAGCTTTAAGATTGACTTTTCAAAGCAGGTTAATTTGTTGTATATTTCAAGTGACTGTCTGTTTGTGCTTCTTTAGAAAGAAGAAAAATGTTTTTGGCCAGGGAAACTGAGTGACTTTTCTCTTTTAATAGACAGTTGATTCTTGATGGTCAGTGGGATGAGGTTCTCCAGTTTATCCAGCCTCTTGAATGTATGGAAAAATTCGACAAGAAAAGGTAAAATAGAATGTATGTCCGAGTTCAAATTTTTTTTTTTTTTTTTTTTAATGAACTGTTGTGGGAGAGAAAAAAAAAAACAATTTCTGGGTATGCAAGCAGTTCATTTACAAGCAAAATTAAAAAAAAAAAAAAGTTAATTTAGCATTTTCTTGACGCTGTTTGAAATTCTTAATGTGTATGCTTTTTACATTTCATCTATGAAAAATTTATACAATCAATCTGTAACGAATTTTCATTTGCTATGCATTTAGGAATATCATGTATGTTTTATTGCTTATATAAACAGAAATATGACCAAGTAGCCGGTTATTTAAGAATAACTTGCTCCATATTTTCTTTTATGAGCCTTCTAATATTTTTAGCAATATTTCTGAGAGCAATAATTGAGAAAATCTTTCCTGTTAAGAACACCATTGTTGCCTCTAGTTTGTTGAATTTTGGTATTAGGGCTCTTTGTTACTGTAGCTTGTATACTTTCCAGCTAGTTCTTGAGTTAGGTATCCTGCTTATCTTTCCAAGAATATTTGGCTACTGAATCAAGATGTGCAGTCTTATATTTTTCACTTCATACCTGCAGATTTCGTTATATTATAATGAAGCAGAAGTTCTTGGAAGCCTTATGTGTAAACAACGCAATGTCAGCAGAAGATGAGCCTCAGCATGTAAGGTTTCCTTTGTTTGGGAAATTTTTGACTGGCCAGAAGCCTCTGAGATACGCTAATTAAAGGCATAATGGAATCTCTCAAGCATTTTGACTATTACCAGGCAGTTTAGAAAGAATAATTACTCTCCTTTGGAAATGAATGTGATTACCAGGTGTCATGTAAAGTTGCGCATAGAAGGTTGTTTGAAACTTAGTAACATAGGCCAGTGGCCATAGGGCGTCTTCATGATCCTGAAATTTGCTTCAGGCCATGATGTTAAAGGCCAGCAATCTTTTTTTTTCAGAAAGTCACTGAAGTAAACCTCAGAATTGCACCTGTCATGATCAGGTACAAATACAGGTTTTCATTTGAACTAACATTAAACTTCACATTTCTGTCTCTTCAGTTGATAAGGAATGCTGACTTTTGTTTCTTTGGAGGGAACAGATGTAGTCATAAAGAACTTACTTAGTTAAATGTGCAAACAACAGGAGTTGTACTCTTGGCTTTTTTGTTATGGAAAATGACTGAATTGTTAACTCAGTCTGCAGCATGAAAAGGCTTGCAGATTGCGAGCTGTTTTCTATTTGTGTTCATAATATGGGAATCCTAAATTGTTAACACAAAAGCTTTGTGAAATTTGAAACAAACCCTGGTATTCTTCAGACAATTTTTTTTTGTTAGTTTGTTGGTTTGTTTGTAAAACCAAATTATAATTCTCTATCCCATTATCCATGCATTATCTTCCAGGGTATTGATTTAACAGTATAGAGAAAGCTAATATTAAGCCTTTATGTAAGGTTGCAAGGTGAAAGTATGCTTGTTATCTGATGAGTTCAACTGTATGCAGTTCTAGATTGTAGCACAGAATAAAAGATTCAGCAGTGCATTTTTTTTTTTTTGTGCTGAACATTTCCAAATCTGTTGGCATATTAATCTAATAGTGGATGACTACTGCAAGCTACTGCATTGTACGTATGCTAGGAAATATGTTTAGAGTGTTTTCATTCTTTAAGTCTTTAACTAAAAAATAGAAATTATATGTTTTTAACATTGTTCTGGGTTTTTAGCTTTCAACAAGCTTTCTATTAAAAAAGCTATTAAATATTAATTTTACAATTAAATATTAAAATATTTCTTACGTTCATTTGGAGGTCTGCTTTTCTGAGGTAAATTTAATTTGACTCTGAAACTGCTAACACAAAAAACATTATTCCTGACTCTATAGTGTGTGCTGTTCTAATTAAAATACAAACAATAATGCTAATAAGGAAAAAATATTGGGGAAATGTTACTGCTGCTTTTTCTTAACTAATCTCTGTTGTAGAAAAATGTGTGCTATAAATTACTCATTAATATTTCTGCAGCTGGAATTTACAATGCGAGAGGCTGTACAGTGCCTACATGCACTGGAAGAATATTGTCCCTCGAAGGAAGACTACAGCAAACTGTGCTTGCTGCTCACGCTGCCTCGCTTGACCAACCACGCGGAGTTCAAGGACTGGAATCCCAGCACCGCGCGCGTTCACTGCTTTGAAGAAGCTTGTGTCATGGTGGCAGAGTTTATTCCTGCCGATAGGAAGCTGAGTGAGGCTGGCTTTAAAGCAAGTAGCAATCGCCTGTTTCAGCTTGTGATGAAGGGCTTGCTCTATGAATGTTGTGTGGAGTTCTGTCAGAGTAAAGCAACAGGAGAAGAAATCACAGAAAGTGAAGTATTGCTGGGCATTGATCTGCTATGTGGCAATGGATGTGATGACCTGGACCTTAGCTTGTTATCGTGGCTGCAGAATCTGCCAGCAACTGTTTTTTCTTGTGCTTTTGAACAAAAGATGCTTAATATTCATGTTGACAAACTCCTCAAGCCCACAAAAGCTGCGTATGCTGATCTTTTGACACCTCTTATCAGCAAACTTTCTCCTTATCCCACATCCCCAATGAGACGGCCTCAGTCAGCAGATGCCTACATGACCCGCTCCTTAAACCCTGCCTTGGATGGGCTGTCATGTGGATTAACAAATCATGATAAGCGAATCACAGACCTTGGGACCAAAACTTCTCCTATGTCACACTCCTTTGCCAATTTTCATTACCCAGGAGTACAGAATCTTAGCCGAAGTCTCATGCTTGAGAATACTGAATGTCATAGTATTTTTGAAGAGTCACCTGAGCGGTAAGTAGTTGTCGGTTTATTTTTTGCATTGGCCTTTTGTTAGGTTTTATGTTCATGGGTTCTTAGGTGTACTGACACTTTGTTGATGGAAACACAATTTGATTGTTTAACCTCTGTTGTAATTAATACTCATGACACAAGGATTTTCTTTTCCTATGCTTTTGGGATGAAAAATCTTTCATAGAATTGGTCTTGAGCCTTAAGGATTGCCTCTGGGCTTTCTCACAGAAATTGCAGAAATTTGAAAACCTGACATAAAATAAAAATATACTCTGAAATATAATTACTGAATTCTTTCATTTCTGATAATTAATTTGAGTCCATGAAATAGATTTCCTCCTTTCCCATTTCATTTTGCCCTCAGTGCTTGAAAAGAGCATTTGCTTTTTTTTTTTTTTTTTTTTTTTTTTTTTTTTTTTTTGGTATGTGGATCAAAATAGTGGGTATTAAAAAAAAAAATTCTGACTAAAAGTAGTCCTAATGAAGTCAATAGAAATGACTGTACTAAATCTGCAGCATTTATCTATAACTTACATTGCTAAAATTGTAGTTCAGCTTAAACATTTTTTTTACTGTTTACCAAACAATATCTGGACAAGCCTGATGTTTTTATTTTATATATAGGAATTCTAGTTAGTTAGGATAATGCAAAATGCTGTAACTTTATTTTATATGAGATGTACTACAAAATTGACTTTTCTGCTTCCTCAAGAACTAAAGCCCTTATTCAAACTTCATTCTTTTTAACTTTAAACCTTCTGAGAGAAAGTTTCAGATTACAGGGAGAAAAGGGGTACATGATCATATTTTCGCTTGGCATTTGTTAGTTAGTGTCTCTCTCCCTATGTTATTGATTTATCAGTGCCCCTCTAGGAAAAAAAAATGCCAACTTTTTTGGCTCTTGCAGAACCAGGAGGGTCGCTGGCACTGTGCTTGCATGTGCTGGCTAGCAGATGGGACACAGAGCTGTGGGGCTTTAATCCTGGACAAAGTTGGTGACATTGTTAGTTTTGCCCTACAGCCGTGTTCTGTATCCACGAGTGTTAAGATTAATTGTAGCTACTCAACAGTTAGGGAAACAAATACCACCATATAAATGTTAGTTCATCTATAATAACGGCTATTTTGCACTGCTCTGTGTCTTGATTAATGCATATCTTCAAAGGAACTATCTTGTTTATGTATTATTTACTCCCTTTAAATCTCTTTTTTTTTTTTTTTTCCCAACCCTTTCAGAATTAGAGCTGATGTTTATGATAGATTAGACTTTACAGAATTAATCCTTGAGTCACGCATGTGCTTTTTTTTTTTTAAATATCTCTTGAAAGTATTAATGAATCATTAATTTGGTCACCTGTGTGTATAAGCCCTAACATTTTAGCAGAGGGACCAATGTTAAAACTGATTCTTGAAAGTGAAATATTATATTTTTGTATTTACTTTTCAGTTCTAATATACTGGAAAAAAATCTGCAAGATTAAGTAGTATTATCTTGTAGGCTAATTAAAGAAGTGGTAAATTTGTTGCACTATTTTGCAAGCTCTTTGGGCATTTGCATGTAATCTTAAGTGTGGCTGATAAATCTTAGCATGTTTCTAAATAATTATAAACTTATATGAAACTTTAAATCAGGTTGAAGGGCTAGACAGTGTTCAAGAAGGCATTACACTTTCAGAAAAAAGTCCAATTTCAAGTTGTATATTCAGTGGTGGTAGTTGCAAGGATAGAAGCTAGAAAGCAGAGCTGTAGGCAAATTACACGTGACAGAGATATGGTATTTCTGTTAAATTTTATTCAGCAAGTAGTTACTTATTTTAGTGAGTTAGTAGTTATATATCCTAATGTACAGAGATACCCAAAAAGTTCAAAATAACCTCTTAAAGAGCTTTACTGCAAGTCACTAAGTAAAGAGGACTTTGTAAGCTGACAAAACTATAGATAGGAGTCCAAAGTTTTCAATGTGTTCTGCACGTTTACTGCCTGTGAAAGCAATTTTGGAAAAGATTCATGTGGAAATACTTCTTTCACAATTCGTTATATAAAAATAGCAAAATGGTTTTGAATGTTATTCTGTGTAGTACTTTATGCATATAACTTTCTCAAATATAGGACAAGTTGAATGATTTCTTTGTGTAAAGATGTATATTTCAAGAATAAATGTAGAAGACAGGAATTTAGATATCCGACAATAAAACTTTCTGAAAAGCTTGAGGACAAAGCGTGCCAACTCTGTTTTTTAATGCTATCCATTACAAGTATTTTCTTTAGACTCTTTAGCTTTATGTTACTTAACTGGTGTGCACACATGGGTTATAAAAAATTTTTGCAAGAATGTTATCTTTCTCTACATATCAAGGGTCTTACTTTTTTCTGGTATAAACTTTTTTTTTTTTTCCATGTTACTGTAAACAGTGATACTCCTGTGGAGCCACAGAATCCCATCAGCAGTGAAACTTTGTGCCAGAGCTCAGTTCCAGAAAATGAACCAGTTAATGGAGCACAGAATCAAGCATCAGCCAAACAAGAGAAAAATGAGGTATTGGTTATTTAGTTAAAAATAATGAGGCCCTTTGAGCTGCTCTGTTCTGAATACATTTCATAACTAGTGTCTGTTGTGTTGAGAACTCCATATATAACAGTAGGATAATTTGTATGACAAATCTCTCTTTCACTATAAAAAAAAAAAAAAAAAACTCACGTTTTTCTAATAAGCTACCCTTTTTATTTGGTGAAGTTCTGCTGTTCTTTGACTCTATAATACAGCTGATGAGTGTGCATTCTCACATTAGCAATGTAACTAAACTATTGTACATGCTAATAAAATGATCTGCGGTACTCAAAGCTAGCAATATTAGATTAAACAGTGCTTAAGAATGTTAGATTAAACCGTGTTTAATGTTTTAATGAGGAATTCAGCATCTAGCCTGCTGTTTCAGTGTGAACAAAAAAATTTACAGGCCTTCTGACATAATTCTTGTCTAGAACCCTGAGAAATGAAAATAAAGTAATTCCCTAGTTAAATAGATCTTTCTTATTCAGAGTACAATAGCGAAAACAGTTCTCAGATTCTTATTTGAAAGAAGAGTCCAATTTAAGTTGTGTTGTGTGTGTGTGTGTGTTTGTGTTTCCTCCTCTCCCTGTGCTGGTAGACTTTTGGAAAGTGATATTAAGGCTTGAAAAAAGTAATGCCTTGGCCAGCCGAGCTCATGAATGATTCAAAGTTTCTAAAGGCAACAGATGATCACAAAGGAGGTTTGTGGCCTCTGTGCTATTCCCCTGAACAGCAATATAGGGAAAGTGAAATAACAGTTCAGTAGGAAGCAATGAAAACAGATACTTACTCTGTTCTCTTTCCACAGTTTTAAATATCTGCTGCTTAGTTTGGTAATGCTGAATTATGTTGTTATCTGGGTATTTGTGCTAAATATTTTGGTGGTGAAATAGCATATGTGGTTTGTTTGGTTTGCAAACTCCAATTTGTGATTTTTTTTTTTTTTTTTTTTTTTAAATAAACTTTGTATTGGCTTATGACATCGATATAGTACTGAAAACCAGTCTAGCTTTGACAGATCTCTTCTCTTGCAGACCCTAGATACTTGCATGAGGCAATGAGGCATTTTGAAGGATTAACGTAAGGGGAGTCAAGGACTTTGCTGAGGAACTCTTACTGCAGTGTTGTGTACATAGATTGGGAGTAAGGGAAGAGAGGAAAGAGCTTGAGCAGCTCCTGGAACAGAACAAGCTTCAAAAGGCAGAAAACTGGAGGCAAAATTTATGGAGTGAAGGAAGAATACACTGTGCAGTAGATGATGCTGGCCAGACTAATATACACAAGTAGAAGAGAATGTAGTCCCCTGTCCAGCTTCATCGTGTTTCACTTTCACATCTCCATGGTGTATCCATAAGATTTTTGTTATATTGTGTAACTTTATTTCCACACTTTCCCTGGAGGGATGAATTTAGAAGTCAGAATTTTTACAGAATAGAGTATTGGGAATAGAGTATATATTTAGGCTTAGGTGTTGGGATCTATAAAAGAGTATGCCTATTATGCTTAATGGTCAGTGATCTCAGTAGAGTATTGCTGTTGCCAAGACTAAATGATTTCAGCATTGGATGCAATTGCAAGAAACAATATCAGTTATAGGAAGAAGGAATATAGCAGTTGTTTATGGGAGCATAGCCTCATGATTGGGGAATAGGTTACGTCCTTGAAAGATTCGAAATATGTCCTGGACTTCTGAAGATAACTTCAAAGGTTTTAAGATGTAATATTCTACTTGGGAAACCTAAGAAATAGCCTCTTAAAAATGCAACTGCACTACTAACGTTTTAAAAAAAATTATAGTGTCAAGAAATCCTAAATCATAATTTAAGTGTTTTTATTTAGAAGACACGCTAAGGCTAACAGTAAGGAAGAAAGATCCTGCCTATGAAATGTGTGGCCTAATACAAAGAGGACACTTTTCTTACCATTATGTTCCAATCTCCTATTTTGTTTATTTCTGATGTTCAGTAATACTCCAGAAGATTTCTTGGCAAAAGCAGCCTCCTCTTCAATTAGGCACAAAGGCCAGAATGCTTCAGCAGTGAATAACAATCTGGGAGTGATTTCCTCTTCTTAAAATGTGAATTGTAACTGATTTTTAGAAAAAAATAAAAGCATTCTTCGGTGAAGAGTACTGGGCTTTTGATTCTCATATTAAAATAGTGAACCGATGGATGAGTATTTAGGTTAAATACTATCTAATCTAGATAATTTTCATCTCTCTCAAGCTTCGTGATTCTACAGAGCAGTTTCAGGAATATTATAGACAAAGACTACGTTACCAGCAGCACTTAGAACAGAAGGAGCAACAGCGACAGTTATACCAGCAAATGTTGTTGGAAGGAGGTGTAAACCAAGAAGACGGAGCTGACCAGCAGCAGAACCTTACTGAACAGTTTCTTAACAGGTTGGGGGGTTTTGTTGCGTCTTCTTTCACCCAGTCCCATCCCTCTTCAAGTTCTCCTGTTAACTGTTGGTCTTCTGTTGTCCTTAGATCTATTCAGAAGCTAGGAGAGTTAAATATAGGTATGGACAGTCTTGGAAATGATGTGCAGACACTTAGCCAGCAATGTAACGGCAGCAAAGGGAATGTACCCAGCAACCCAGCAACTAACTTTACATCACCACCCTCGGATGCTAGTCAGAGGATAACAGCCGACGGCCAAAATGTGAATACAAGCACTCCTCGAAAGCGTGGATCAGCTAACCAGATACCCTTTCCTGAAGAGTCACCTGTACAAGGGAATCAATTGTAAGTTATATGAGCCTGTTTAGGACTGGAATGCTAGCACTGTGGGGGTAGCTGTTTGAAGTTATTTTTAGTTATCAAATAAATTTGTCTTTCTGGATATTTTCTGGGCAACAATGATTATGAGGTATTTTTACAGGAGTTATAAAATGGCTTTTGATAGTGCTAGTAAGAGAGCAGCTAATTATTATGGTTAAAGTTGCATGCTTATATTTTATTTTCAATCCTCTTATTTCATTTTGCACAGTTCTTATTTTGTGTTCTACTAAATTTCTAAAAGCGTCTTAGATCACAGTAAGTAAATGAAGTCAGAGCAGGACATAGTTGGCAACTAGATTTCTATATATTTTATTTAAAGCTGTTGCCAACCTGAAAGAAACCACCATATTTTATTCCATAACAAAAGTGTGTGTGTGTGTGTGTGTGTGTGTGTGTGTGTATATATATATATGTATATACATATATATATATATATGTAATATATACACACACATTTATCTATGTATAAATTATTCTCTTTATTTGTACTTATTTTCATTTGTTCAAATAGTTTACTGGCAAAGAATGAAACATCTGTAACACTTGTCCATGTAAATTAGTATGACTTTTATTGTAAGTTTCGTCCAAAAATACCCTCATAAACATATCTATCTTACCTTTTTCTGTCTTGTTTTGAACTTAAACTTTGCACCAACTCAAAACAGCGTATCAGATCATTCTGTCACTCAGCCACAGTTGGAAGATCCTTCAGCGAATCTATCTAGGACAAGAGGCGATGAGGTGAGATTTCTCCATGTCACTTGCTATATGTGTTCTCAGCAGGTTCAAGCATGTACCATCCTTTTGGCATTAATAGAAAATTGAATGAATTTTGTATGCTTAATTAGCTGTAGCATCAGAATCTTGGGGAGGGACCTCTGTGTGCTCAGGCCAAAATCCCTGGTGATGAGTGAGAGAAGGGTCAGCTAGAGCACATACCTCAGGGCAGTGCTGAATTGGATTTTGAGTCTCTCAGTTATGTTATTGGGGCCCTTTGCTAGACTTGTTCTAGTGTTTCTGTGTCTCTGTTGCACTGGCAAGCCCGGCACTGACCACAGGACTCCAGATGTCAGGCTTTGTGGCAAAAAGCACACTCAAATTACTTAAACATTTTTTATCTTATCCTTCATGTACATCTTGGATAAAGCTTTTTCTGATTACAGTTTTTATTCCTTTGACTAAGTCTTTGCCATTTCTTTCTTCTGAGTCTGCCCCTCAATGCTATTAGACAGTTTACTTGTTGAACTAGTAAAGTAGAATTTTCAGTATTTTAAGTAGAATTAATCAGTAAATAGTTGTGCAGGTAATAATACTTCTGTTTGTGAATGAACTGGGATTTACAAGAATTGTATAAGCTGTTATCAATAATCAAATCTTATTTATTTGCTACTGCCCTACTTCAATATAGATAAATGTCCCATTTTATACTTAAGAAACTAATTCAACTGTCGTGCTTTTTTTACAGGATGACAAATCAAAAAAGCAGTTCATTTGCATTAATACTCTAGAAGATACACAAGCTGTCAGAGCTGTAGCTTTTCATCCCAGCGGGAGTTTGTATGCCGTTGGCTCCAATTCCAAAACTCTGAGAGTATGTGCCTACCCAGAAGTCATAGACCCAAGGTAAGAAAGCTTGTATGATCGCTCGTTTTCCTGTTTCATATTGTTCTTCCTCCTCTAGCCTTAGGTCAATGTGTTTCATACTTTTATTTTGTTGTTGCACATACATAGCACAACTCTTTCTTTGGAAACCTCAACTGTCCAAACAAATAAAATAGAGCTGCTGAAGATCTTGCCTGATTTGTTTCTGCTCTCTTCCTCTACTGCCCAGGTGCCCAGCCTTTCCTTGTATCCCACTTTTCCTTATTTCTCTCAAAACTTACTTCCGTGTTATTTCTTTTCTTCTTTTTTTCTTTTTTTTGAATGTACTGTGCTCTAACTGACTTTTCCATCTTCTGTTGCAAAAGTGAGGGAAGAAAGCATATGTCAGTTGCTAGGCCAGTGCAAACTGTGCTTTGAGCTGCAGTTTCAATCAGAAGGACAGACTTGACAGTAGAGATATCTTCAACTGCTACAATAAGATTTGCCAGTGCATATCTGCCAGCTGCCGTTGCTGGTGCTGTAAATACTGTTTTTCTGATGCTTTCATCCCCTCAAAAGAAAAAGGGTTATGGTTTATGCCCCCCTTGGAAATACATATTGCCTTCTCAATAATTATCTCCTAGTTTCTGCTCCAGTTATATTATTTCCTTTGGGTTGCAGGGGGAATGGAGCATCTAGAACTTTACAAATTCAGGAGTTAGAAATATGCCAGTTAAGCAGTACTGGGACCCTTTCTTCTTCAACTGAAGAAATGGGATAGAAGATCCTCATTTGTCTTCAATCACATCTCTTCTCAGTGCAGCGTATTACTTCGTGTTATCCAAAACAACAGAAAAGAATACACTTCCATTTTAAACTACATAATTTTCCTTACAAACAAAAAGGAAAACCATATAATTTTTCCCTTGTTTTCTTTTTGCAGTGCTTATAATACTCCTAAACAACCAGTAGTTCGTTTCAAAAGGAACAAGCATCATAAAGGATCAATTTACTGTGTGGCCTGGAGTCCCTGTGGACAGTTGTTGGCTACTGGTTCTAATGATAAATATGTGAAAGTACTGCCTTTTAATGGAGAAACTTGTAATGCAACAGGTAGTGTGTGTGTGTATATATTTAGTTTTAAGAATGCTTTTGAAAATATTTATATAATTAGCTGAGAACATTCAAAATATATTGACTTTCTTTTGGTAGATTTCTCATAGAAGACGAAACAACTGCATGTTTTACCTGATTCTCAGTTGTCAGCAGCAATTTATTTTCATTTCCATCTCCCATTTTTCTTACCATCATCTTCTCCCATCTAAAAGAAATCAAGGCTCCTTACCCAGAATAAGCTATTTTCCAGTCCCAGCCCTTCTGATCAATAGCATAAATATGGCTTTTAGCTTTTCTGGTTTGGATTTGGGCTGTCTCACCCTATGCATTTCAGTGTTCTCAATGCCTCTTGGCAGACAAAGGCTTTTAGTTCTGATTATTTACCATCTGTTCTATATATCTTGGCTGGAACTGGCTGCAGAGATGGTCTACATATGTTTTGCACAGCATGAGAAATTGTAGGAAGCTCAAGCATGCTCAGTGAAAATAAAATTTGAAAAGATTTTTATTTGCAGTCTAGTGAACTGAAATGATATCTTCTATGAGAAGTATAAAGCAGTGTATGCCCACCCTGGAAATTCTATGAAATTCTACATTATTATAGTAACATCTTTAAAGATTGTAGAGCTAACTGTGTTAAAACAAAGTATGTCTTTTTTAGATTTTTTTTTTTTTTTTCTCGTTATTTTAGGACCAGATTTGGAATTCAGCATGCATGATGGGACAATTAGAGATCTTGCTTTTATGGAGGGTCCGGAAAGTGGTGGTGCTATTTTAATCAGTGCTGGTGCTGGGGACTGTAATATTTACACAACAGATTGTCAGCGAGGACAAGGTCTGCACGCTCTAAGTGGTCATACTGGTATGTATGTTATTGCTTTCTGCCTCACTTTTTAAATGTATATTATGTTTTAACAAGGTTTGTTACAACAATGTTGTATTTCTCTGTCCTATTGGACCTTTTTTCCTCCCAAAACTGTTACTGAGATATTGAAATTTTTTATTTTGATATATGGGCCATTAATTCAATGGAGAGATTCCACGCTTCATTCCAGAGAAGACATGAAGCAGAGTATTCTCTTATACTGTTGGTATTTTGAACTGTACAATATACAGTACAGTTCATAGAACTTGTCTGTCCAAGCACATGAACTATCAGAATGATATTATTTGAATAATGATCTTAAATTAAATACAGAAGTCTCCTTGTTTACAGGTCATATTTTAGCACTTTATACATGGAGTGGTTGGATGATTGCATCTGGATCCCAAGACAAGACTGTAAGATTCTGGGATCTGAGAGTGCCAAGCTGTGTTCGTGTTGTGGGAACAACTTTTCATGGAACAGGTAAGACTATTGCAATCGTGCTATTGATAGTTCTTACATAAAAGCATATTTTAAAGATGTCTAATTAGAATACCGTGAATATATATATATTTTTCAATGACAATGAAGTGTTGATTTTAAAAAGAAATTGACTTTAAAAAGAAAGGAATTTTGATGTCTTCATTTTGTCGTTTAAAAAAATATTTGGTTTAAAAAAATAATTATTTCTTTACCTTCTGACTATAAAATAGGCACTATCAAGCACATGGAAATAAAACCAGCTACCAAATAGCAGCTTCAAAAGGGAAACTGAAAGGGAATAGGGAGAAGCTGTTGATACTTAAGTCATCAGCATCCTCTGTGGAAGTCTGCAGGGATTCTCAAGAACTAGTTTTATGTTTCTTGAAACAGTCTTTTGTATTTGAAATGTTTTGGCAATAAACTCAGATTATTTAGGGGAAAAAAACTCCCTTGCATGATTCTGTGTTGTTTTACATATTATCTTTCCTGTGATGAAATGGTTGTTTTCTTTTCATGCCATGTTAAGAGTGGCTTTGTTGCCACGCCAGCGTGGCAGCTTCAGCATGGCTTCTTGTGGCTTCAGAGTGCTAGCATAAAATAGTTAAGATAACAGTACATAGGTTTTTACACAGTAAATTTAAGGTCAGCATTCTATATTCCTATATAATGTGTATTCTTGTTTAAAAGAATGTGGGCTATGTACACAAATTCAACATTGTGTTTTAATTTTTCCTTCTCCTAAAGGAAGTGCTGTAGCCTCGGTAGCCGTTGATCCTAGTGGTCGTCTCCTAGCTACGGGACAAGAGGATTCCAGCTGTATGTTGTACGATATTCGAGGAGGGCGAATGGTACAGAGCTATCATCCGCATTCCAGCGATGTACGTTCCGTTCGCTTCTCCCCGGGAGCTCACTATTTGCTCACAGGATCCTATGATATGAAAATAAAGGTGACAGACTTGCAAGGTAATGTACCTAAAGATACTGCGTTACTGTTCCTTTTGATGGCTTTAATACTGAAGCTGTAAGAGAATTTGCATCAGTGCTTTGTTTTTCGTTTAAAAAAAAATAGTAGAGCTTAAGAGATTTGAAGTGTACATAGATGTGATTTAAGTCAGTTAAAAATTAACCAGTTCTACTGCTAAGAATGTAGGTTGTTGACTAAATGGTTAGGGAATGGTTCTGATTGTAGTCAAAGAACTATATTTAATGCTGTTGACTGCTGATTTGGCCTTTGCTTTCAGGCAGAATTTAGATGATTGACTATATGTATTTTTTATATTTATATATATATATATATAGCATTTCTTATATATAAGATATATATATATATATGTATATTGTAATCTCATATATATAAAAATTGTATCCAGTTACATCTAAAAGCCAAAACATCCTTGTCTGGGGCCTTGTTGTGCTATGCAGTGCAGTCCTGTGGGGATAAGAGTGTGGGGCAGTGTGTACTGACTTCTGGAAAAATACAGTTTAAAGTTGAACAAACCTTTCTTTTAATGTTAATAAAGTTAACAATAGCCCTTTAAGTTATGATCTCTGAGGTCAAGTACACTTCATAAAGTGAAATGCATGTATAATTCTTCCTAAATGAGGAAAAGAGAATTGGGATGTGAATTCACGAAATGAGTAACTATTTCTGTTCCTCTGCCACAGGGGACCTTACGAAGCAACTTCCTCTTATGGTGGTAGGAGAACATAAGGACAAAGTTATTCAGTGCAGATGGCACACGCAAGACCTTTCCTTCTTGTCGTCTTCTGCGGACAGAACTGTAACCCTCTGGACCTACAATGGTTAGAGTGCAAATATAGGCAACCTATGCAGCTAAAGCACAGAGACATGAGACTACAGACCTGTAAAAAAAGAGTAATAAAGTAATAATTAGGCTTTCAGAGAGCAGCAATTGACCAGGAGAGTGTCTTGCCAAGAGGAGAGGCACTTGTCACAGAATTTTCTGATTTTTAGGAGGTCTTGGTGTTTTTAGTATATTCTTTTTGCAGTGCTTTCAGTCTTCCATGTGAACTCATGCTGCTGTGACCTATAGTAGTCTTGTTGCCAAAGTCTGAGAAGAACTCTTATGTTGTCAATGTGCACTCGAAGTAACATGAATGATGTGTTTACAGTTTGGTATTAATTGCATTCCTTGGTCTTTGCTTCAATGACAATTTTATAGAGAAACTTATGTTGAACAACACTTTAATCAAGTCGGTATGTAATTAGTTCCACATACACATAGAAGATAACAATTACTTCTGCTGTTTTTTTCACTTTTATTATATTTGGCGCTTCTCAGCAAAAGCTCAAAGTTTATTATGTTTCTACCTTGTCAACTTTATTTAGTAATAAATTCTGAACTTTAAAAGTGACTAGGCAGTAGGCAGTAACCACATCTTGATTATGGTCCATTATATATTGTGGCTTTTTCTTTCTATCTAAACTGGGGGAAATTGTTGATCTATTTGCTTATATGACATTGTTTTCAATCAGCGAACATGTTAAGAGGGGAGGGAAAAAGTAAAATACTGGTTTTGCTGTAGCAACATGCTATTTTACTTTTGGAATGCAACAGAATACCTCTGTGTATAAGGCACTGTAGAGAAGAGTGGATTGGCAGCAGTTGTCAGAGTGAGCTTAGTGGCTATCAGTTCTCAAGTAAAAAGGATACCGTTAACACTATATTACAAACCAGCATGGCTTAAAGTGCTATGTCTGCATGATAATTTAAGAATTAAATCATTTAAATTCCCAGTCGAGAAGCTTATTTTAATTTTATTTCTTGCACTTTTTATGTATAAGAAATTGCAGTTTTATTTCTACAAAACTTTAGAATCTAATGTTTATGTATTGTTATATTTTCATATTGTACAGTTCCCTTTACTTTTTAAAACTTAAACCTTAAACATTAGGTTATTTATTTATTTGATTTGCAGTTAAGTTTTGGATTCTCTTGATTTAATAAATTATATGCACCATAGCAAGCATTTTTAACTATTGTATAAAAGTGGAAAGGTAACTATAGAAGTGTATCTGTGTTAAAATCTCAATAAAGACCTCCACCACCTGCAACTCTTTGACCTCTTATTTCAGAATCTCATTTTATATTTTCTCACTGCAGGTCTGATGCTTCAAAATGTATATATGTATGTTTTAAGTCTCACTTATATGCCTAGGAAGCTGAAGTATTGCACCTTTGATAGTGGTTATTTATTTATTTATTTTTGTGGTGGTGGTTTGGGTTTTTTTAATGCCTGGTTTTGCAGAGCTGCAGTGTAGTATTGCTGAGCAATGAATCTTACTTTTTTTTTTTTTTTCTCCCCTATGTTGAATGAACAGGTAAGGTCCTAATGCTGCTCTGGAGGAAAATGTGATTACTAACACCTGTCTCCTTATGCGTAAAAACTAACACTTTTTAATTCATTTTACTGCAGGCAGGCTCTGGAACACGTTCTCTGATTTCAGGCTTCTCCTCCAGTGCTAGCCCAGTGTTCCCCTTCACTTGTGTTCAAGCCTGAACGAGGAGAAGGAAAGGGAAATAACTGCTGCAAGGGCAGAGGAGAAGTTTCCAGGACCCTGGAAGCAGGGGCGCTGATACCGCGGTGAGAGTCGCTGCCATTCCTCTTCCTAGAGCCACCTTAGCAGAGGCAGGAAGCGAGGGCGGCGGCAGCCCCATCCGCGGCGCCCCGAGGCGGGAG
>VZSV01000054.1:1217472-1244761 GCA_013398735.1 Nothocercus julius
GATGCGGGCGGCGCCGCCGCGCCCCGGCCTGGCGCCGCGGCGGAGCAGCTGAGCCCGTGTGGCGGGACGCTGGTTTCTGGGCGGCACTGGTAAATATGGTGTCGTGTCGCCGCAGCTGGGGGCCGAGGATGCTGCTGTGCGCGGTGCTGTGCGCGGCCCTGCTGCTGGGCGGCGGCGCGGGGCACGACGACGAGTGGATCGACCCCACCGACATGCTCAACTACGATGCGGCCTCGGGAACCATGAGGAGGCCTTACAAGGTGGGCAGCTCTCCTCCCCCCGCCAAACCCTGTTGAAGGACAGCTCTTGAAACTGTGCAGTCAGAAAATGGCGGAATTGCACACTTTCAATCTTACAATTTCTCTGTGTTTATTGATTATGATGCAATTTCATAAGAATATGGCTTTGGTTAGAAGCTGCAAGAAAAAAAATAGTTTTCTTACCCTATGTCTTACAAACCACTGACTTGGTAGCAAAGAGTTATTTGTTAGGCCAGCTCTGCTTAATGTAGGTGTAATGTAGATGAATGTGGACTAAATGAAGCGGGGAACTGCAGGAGGAAGAATTCACCTGCCTTAATGATGAGCTGTTATTGCAGGTGACTAGTTTAGTGCTTTTTTTTTTTTTCTATTAGATTTCTGTTGCACACTCATAAATCAGAGGAACCTTGCTTTTTAGCTTTCTACAAGTGCTTGTTGACTGTTTGTGGCTCCACCTTGTCTCCCTGAGCAGTGGAGTGGTGTTAAACAGCTCTTGCTGATTCCCCAAACATAGCACTGAATGCTTTGGAAGTTAAATTTCCAGCTGATGAAAACTGGGGTATTCAAAGTAAGGGCTACTTCTGGCTTGCTCTGTCCAGGTCCCCGGCAATATGGACCGAGCCTGATGGCTCGTTGAAGGAGTGTTGTGGAAGTATGTGGCGTGTGTGAGTGCTGATAAGGAGGCACTGGGCATCCATGTTTATCAAGGAAGCGCAGGAGAGTTTGGACTCCATGGTCCAGAACTCGCAGACTTTGAGAAGAACATGAAATACTTAAAAAAGTAGTTTTAACAAGGTGAATCGACTGTCTCATATGAGGGGTGGACTGCCTTATATATATGTACGTATGTATGTACGTGTGTGTGTGTATATATATGAAATATGTGTTGTTTACACTAAAGTATATGCCAGGGTATAGCACTGTGAACTGTTGCTCTATTGGCATTTTTCAGCTGTCCAGTTTGTTTTTGCAGTCTTGATGAATACATTTTAACTAATGCATTTTTTAGAATCTAATTTTCTGGAACTTAAATAAAAGGTTTAAACTTGCCCCAAGCTCGGGAGCTTGCGGTAATGAGGTGGCAGGGCACTATGGAAGCCTCTATGTTTCGCCTCTAGCTAATGCATAGCGTAGTCAGAATTGTAATCAGGCAGCCAATAGCCATACTTACTGAAGAAGGGCTTTCAGCCCAGCATACATACCTTGAGGAATTTTTTTTTGAACAACTGACATCTTTGTCAGATCTGCTTTTATTAAAACTTTTAGCATGTGTTTGCTGGTTCCTGAGAAGCTGCATTTTCCTGGGGAGGAATCCCGAACCCCTGGCGTACCCTGAACCTGCAGCAGAACTCCTTGCAGAGGAGAAAACAGGAGGCAGTGTGTGAGGAGGCGGCATGAAAGGAAAGGCAGGCAGGCAAGGACATGCCTCAGTATTTACTTTCAGTCTGGGTGGCTCTGTGGTCAGCTGCTCGCTGGGGAATCTCCTCTGGTGAAAACCAGCTGTTTGCTTGCTGAGAGCCTTGTCAGCCCACGGTTATCTGATATGATTGCTGTGCTCATTGAGGGGCAAGAGCAGTCTGGGAAGGAAAGGAGACCCCTCCCTGTTTGGTGGGAGCAGAGGTTTAGATGACTTTAAAGCTGTTATCAGTCTGGAGCCTAAAATAACAACAGAAAGCCAATGTTAGGGTGAATGTTAGCAAAAGGACCAGCACTCAGTTTTTAGCTCCTTTTAAAGTGCACAGGCTATACATGTATAACAGGATATATTGTATTGATCATATTCTTATGTGCAATTTGATTATAAAAACATGTTTCTTTTACACAATTGTAGGTCAGCCATCGTGACTCTGAGGATAAGACTTTGGATGCAGTCAGCATGGAGAGTTTAGCAAGTTGCTCCAGGGAGGTGGATGGCTTGCGACAAAAGGTCTGTGGTAGAACTTGAGAAGATTTTCCTGCCTTTTTTTGTGGTCAGTGCTGTCTGATGATGCAGAGGCAATGGATGGCAGAGGAGATGGATTACTAGGCTAGCTTGAGAGAGACCATGCGGTGTGTAGGGATCTTTTTCACAGAAGGAGAGACTGCAAGCACTGTGACACTAAAGCAGAATTTGTGGGCGGTTTAAACATGTTATGTTTCTGCAATGTGCAAAGATAAGAAAAGGGATCTGCCATTTAAGCTGTTAAAATCTGTTAGAGTTGGAAGGGGTGGGTCGGAGGGAGTATAAAGTGTGTGTTTGTGGCAGGAGCATAAGGCAGTGAAAGCCCCGGGGCAGTGTCAGAAGCAGCTGTAAGAGCCTGCACTGCTGCTTCACCTGAGGCTGGGAGAATGTGATGATGCTGGTGTCGCTGTCATCGCCCCCACTGACCTCAGCATTTTGGACACCAAGTGTGGGATCTGATTTTAATGTCATTTTCATTTCATTATTTAAAGTGTGTGGTTGTGGTTGTTTGTTTTTCTGTAATTCTTTTGCTGTTACTGAGGTTAGTACTCGCACAGTTTCATTTACGGATCTAAAATCTTCAGCAATGGCCATACCCATGGAAAGTAATATAAAAACTTAGTCTTTAGCAGTTAGTTAAACATGTTGGGACTTTTTTTTTCTCTTCCAAAAAGGCTGATTTGAGCAGCAAGTGATTAAACTACAATGTCTTTACCTTGCAGGTTGAAGAATGTGAGAAGAGGAGCACAGTGTCACATGAAAGCCGTAGCTTCTATATTTTTAAGCGATACTTGAATAAGATTTTAAATGAGGCTGGAAAACTTGGTCTTGTAAGTATTTGAAGACTGATTTAAAATGAATTCAAATTCAAATTACTTTTTGTGTATTTTTCACTGTTATCAAGTATTGATTAATTATTTTGACTTACTTTAAATTGAAAGGAAGAGAACTGAATTGTAAAGAAAAAAAATAAAAAGACAGAAGCATGTGCATCCAGCTTTAGTATTAGAGACTTGCTAGAGTATGTCCGGAGACAGGCTGCCTCCCACTCTGCAACACACCCAGAGGACAGCTGCTGGAGTTTGGGATATGCAGTTAAGTATCTGCTGATGGGATGCAGCTATAGTAACCCTCCGTTCTGCTCATATTAATGAGTGTTAAATTTATAAGAAGTAGATTTCTGTTTTGTTTTAGACTTTTCCCTTGTCCAAGGATAGTAGCTTTCTGCAGTTTGCATAAGAGAATCACCTAATTAATTCATTCTAATGTCTACTATACTGCTAGAGCTGTAGTGCATTCCCTTATCATGGCCCTCATCCTGCACTCTGTCACAAAAAACTGCTGGTACACGATGAGGGTATAGGATTAGGATTTTGGCTAGAGATACAAAATTTCTTAACTGCATCTATTTCCAAATAGGCAGTCTAACTGTTGTTTTGATTGGCTTTTATCCAGCCCGAGGAGAACACGGATCGTGTGCATTACGATGCTGAGATCATCCTTACCAAGCAAACGTACTTGGAGATCCTCAGGTTCCTCCACGAGGATACGTGGCAGTCGGGTGCAGTGGATGATGCCCTTAGTGACATTTTGATTAATTTTAAGCACCATGATTATAAAGCTTGGCACTGGAGATTTGAAGACACTTTTGGAATTGATCCATATAATATGCTTATGGTAAGAAGAGGAGAGAGGTGGTTTATTTTTAATGTTAAAGATTACTGTTTTCTCCAGTTCCTTTGTGCAAGTCTAGCCAGTCAGTGTTACCATCTTAACTGCAAGTACAAAACAGTCCTTTCTGTCTTACTTAGAGGCAGTCACTCAAGGTGTTGCTTGATTCTTGAAGATGGGAGTGATATATTCTATTGAAGTAAAAAATTGAATTTGGTTCTTCCCGTGGTGGTCCTTTCCTGCTAGGGCTTTGCTTTTCTGTGGCTCTGTGGTATGTGTTCTCTTCTTTTGTTTCATTTTTCTTCCCTTTTGTATGCGGCATGATCATTAGACTCCATTTTCTGATCATTTTGTTAATCACAACTGTCACTCTTCCAGACTTGTCTCCTGTTCAAATAGGTGCTAGAGCTGTTGATTTCAGCAGGAGCTGGAATCTATTTGTACTGAGACAAGTAGATACTTGAGACCTTAGATCTTACAGGTTAGATCTGTACATGCATTTTGTTGAAATATTTTGTGTAAGGCTTGAAAGAAGAAAGAGAACTTGGCCACATGTGGAAATTCATAATTCTTCAAAACAAAGTTACAAAGACTTCAAACAGCCTTAAAGTGAGGATCTATAATATGCTTAAGCTCTCCAAATAAAATGGAAATGAACTTGAAAATGAATTCTTGAAAATTCAGAATGTGTTTTTTTTTTTTTTTTTTTATTTTAGCTAAAAGGATTTTGAAAGTAGCCTGCATAGTTTCTAGGGGTCCATGAACATCAACCCTGCTGTCCTTTCACCCCTCCACACCCCATTCTGCAGAAATGGAGTGATTTACATTCTGTAAATTCTGATAGGTAATGTGACAAATATAATAATTAAACATAATAAATAAGTGAGCGTTTGTAACATAAGCTCCTGATAGGAATAAACACTGATAGTACTCTTAAAACTTTTCTGCCTTTTTCTTTTTTTTTTTTTTTAAATATTGTAGCAGATAGGCTTTCAAAACAAGAAAAAAAAAAATCTCCCAACTGTTTCATGTAAATGAAGCTAGTAAAAGCAAAAACTGGAAATGTCTTTATGTATCCTGGCAGTATGCCTCGAAAATTCCAACTCTAGATCATATTTTTTTTTTTCCTGCTTTCTTTTTCAGATCCTCTTGTGCTTAGTGTGCATTGTAATTATCATAGCTACAGAGCTGTGGACACGTATTCACTGGTTTACTCAGCTAAAACGTGTTTTATTAATCAGTTTTCTGATCAGTTTTGCATGGAATTGGCTTTACTTGTATAAGGTAAGTTGATCAGAAATTCTCACCATTTCAGGTTAACAATTTTATAGTTATTAGAGATTTGGGATTTTCTTTTAATTTAAAAATATAATTGATTGCAAACTAAATAAAGGGTGAAAGTTTTACTTTGCGTGTTAACAGATTTATTAGGTTTAAAAAAACAAAAGAAGCACTGCAAACTTCTGCCTGGCTGCGGAGGTGCCGCAACTCACTGTGGAAATGTAAACTCTGTGTAAGGCAGCTTGTTGGGAAAGTCTTCTGGAAAACAGTATGTTTGTTGTTGGCTTTATTTCTTCAAAGATTCCCTAGCTGGACTTGTAGTTAATGGGTGACACACCAGAGATAAATGCTCCATTAATGGTCATAAAGTAACCGATTGTAGAGTGGTATTGTAGTTAAATGAGGAAGAATTTATCCCTCCAGGCCATAGCCCAGAATGGAAGTCCAGAATCCCGCAGAACGCTGCAGTGCTGGATTTGTTTTAACAGACCAGGAATTGCGGCGTAGCAGAGTAAGGATGGGCCTTGATTGAGTGGGCTGCTGTGGGAAGGACTTAGTGTGAGGTGTTAAAGAACTGGTGATTTGACTGAAATTTTTTTTTTTATAATGAGTTTTAGGGCAAAATTGGGAGTACAGTTGCTTGTTTGTTTTAAGCGGAATTATTTAAAAAAATAGAGAAATATGCCCCAGTGTTTTAATTAGTAATTTCATGGTGGCAGTCTGTATTCTCTCACTTCCCCATAAAATCCAAACATATTTTAAGGAAACTTGTTATCAGCTTGCTTTTGCTGTAAATTTTAACCTTTGATATCTAGCAGTTGGTACTGTTTGAAGAAAACTGTTTTTCTCCAAGTCAAAAACGTCATACTGTTTGGTGAATGGAAATCTGCCTTTCCAGATTTGTAATAATGTGGATGGCAGCACTATCTTTATTTCTTACACATAACTCTGATTCTTCTGCAGCTGGCCTTTGCACAACATCAAGCAGAAATTGCCAAAATGGGGCAGTTTGATAACGTCTGTGCTGAGAAGATGGACTGGAGTGGAAGTCTCATTGGTAAATACTTGTTGGGTTATTCTATAATAGCTGTTAAGGCCACAAAACATTCAGAAGTAGCCAACCTAGTAGGAACATTCTGTAAATAATTTCTTTGTGGGTACTCTGTGTGTGTGTTGAACCACTCCACAGGACTTTCCTTCCCAGGCCTGGCAAGGAGAGCTCCTCGGCCACGCTGCTGTCTAGAGCACATCCTGGGGTTCCTGCTCAGCGCTAACGCTTTGTGCACTGTCCTTTCTCATCACACGGGTGCCCCCTACTCCCCTCCAGCACCACTCAGTGCACAGTTTATTCAAGAGAGGGCAGAATTCAGGAAGATTTCCTCATCTTCCAAGCATATGTATTCCGTATTCATGTGAATACAGAAACCTGTTCAGTAGCTATTCACCCAGTTCTGTTGTTTTATGGACATGGGTGAATATTTTTTTTTATTAGCCTATTGAGAATTTTGTATCGGGAAGATGAATAGTTGCAGCTCTTAACAAATGCCTGTTATGTCTTTCCACTGGAGCTTCTTGGTTATGATTGCTGTATTTTGTCAAGTTTCAAGTTTGACTCCACGAAAGTCAAAATGCAGTTAAGTCATAAATTATTTGTTCATAGCTTTGTTACGTTCTGCTCCATCTGTAATTGAAGTGTTATTTTCTGTCTTACTCCTGCGTTGTAAGGTATGACAAAAGCAATGAAAACATGTCTGTGCTTTGACTATAGAATGGCTCAGAAGCAAGTGGACGTTTCAGGATGATCCCTGCCAGAAGTACTATGAAACCCTACTTGTGAATCCTATTTTGCTGGTGGCGCCGACAAAGGTATTCATCAGATACGATGCAATTGCTCGCGTTTCTGTTGACTCAGTGACAACACTGCTTTTCTGTGCTTCTTTTTCTAGGCGTTAGCTATTACTTTCACCAACTTTGTAACAGAGCCGCTGAAGCACGTTGGGCAAGGCATGGGCGAGTTCATCAAAGCGCTCATGAAGGAGGTGCCCTTGCTCCTGCAGGTGCCTGTGCTCATCCTGATGGCTCTGGCTGTTCTGGTTTGTATGCACTTAGCTTATACTTAAAGCATCACTAAGTATATTGTAATTGATGTATGTATTGATGTTTAAGTATTATAATACTATTGATAATTAAGTATTATCATATAATACTTATGTGTATATATTACTTATACTTATGTGTATATAAGTATATATTAATTGTGTATATGTATGTATTATTTATACTACTGAACAGATTTGTTAGATTAAATTCTTCCAATAGACAGGGTTCAAGGGATTTACTTCCTTGACAACATTTTTACAGTACAGTTGATTTTTGTCATTAAAAACAGTCACGTTTAAATTTAGCCTATATCTCTCTTCCACACTTTATTCCACATTTCCCATGTAGGAATAAAATATTAAGGTAACTTAAGATCCTAGAATCTATGACAGTTTATTTTCAACTCAATTTCCACCTCTGTGGAAGTTTCCACTTGCATGTAATTTGAGTTCTATATATGAAAGCATTGAGTTTTGATTGTATTGTAACCATGCCGATCATCTGAGCTGCTCCTTTAAGGTCTTTTGTCAGTGTGAAGACTGTAGTTTGAGTCTTTGTTCTGTTTTTTTATCGCTCTCCCAGGGTTTCTGCTATGGTGCAGGCTCTTCAGTGTCCATGTTAAGATACTTAACAACCCCTCAGAGGAAGACGCTCCCTCCGCCCGACAGCCAGCAGGACTCAATAGACTTCAGGCAGTACCATGAGAGTGACTCGGACGCCTCCCCTTTGTGGGAGCCTCCTGCCATGACCAGAGGGCCCTTTGACAGAGGTGATGCCTGTGTCAGGCCTGGCAGCGGCAGCAGGAGCCCTGACCTCACCTGTGTGGGCCATGAGCCGGATGCGCAAGTACAAGAGTTTCACAAACCAGAACTCAGTGTACGTTAGCTAGTCTAAGGCTCTCTGAGCTCGGATTAAATTTATTAGACTGAAGCATCAAGTAGTCTTAAGCCGGAACAAGCTTAATCCAAATCTTGTGGAGAGGAGTTAGAAAATACCTGTTGCCCTGTAGTATAGCCCTAGATAGAGTGTTTCAGGCATATTTTCTTCTTGAAAAATACTGGGCCATGGTTAACAGTGACAGGAAACTACCACTCTTAATTGGAGCACTTCATAGTAAAGGATTTAAATAACTTCATTTTTTTTGATATTTAAAACACTGATCAGCCTGAGGTTAAAGATTACCTTCAGAAGAGAAAAAAAAATCAGTACTGACTTTTCTGTAAATTACAGAATATATTTATATTAAAACCAGACCTGTATTCCAGATTGTGGTTATTTCCATGTACAGTTTACCCAGGGAAAAAAAAAAGCTGCCAAATATCTTCAGGAATTTTGCCCTTGGAGCTGATACACCTGAGGAACTGGATTCCCTCACTCCAGCTTGCTTGATTAACAGCTTATTATTAATTTTTACAGACTAGATTGCACACTGAGTCTGACGTTTGTAGACTAGCAACTCTCACAGCGGAATGTCTTCCTGAAGAGCCTGCACCTGAGCAGCACAAACAGCAGCTGGGCAAAGCAGAGCAAGGCGCTGGAGAGAATTGCACACCTAATAAAAACCTGGAAGAAGAAAGTTCTACGAGGGGAGCACTGGAAGACAAGAAAGAGAATGGGGTGTTGTGTGAATCAGAGGAAGGAGACTGAGAAGTTGTCACACTGTAAGTTTTGCTTAAACTGTATTTGTCCCACACTTGTTCTATTTTCTACATTTGAGACCTAGAGTAGAACATCAGCAAGCTGAGAGAACGTGCCTCGGTCACAGGCATTAGCATGTGCAGGGTTTTACACCGAGAGGCTGAGTCACATGATCCCTGGTACTGCTCTTGGAACTTAGAATAAACTTAGTAAGCAAGATATTACATAAATATTATAAAAAAGATATTATAAGTAGTTATATAACACAGCATTAAATAGAAACAGGCTTGTGGTGTTGCTGCTCATCCTAAATCAAATTTGTATAATGTGTTGCAAGTAAAACTAGGTATTTTGTGGTGGGGCAGCATAAGTTGTTTATGATCTAGCAAACAGTTGTCTAGTAAAACAGCTTGACATTGCTGCTGTTTAGTCTGATTCTGCTGCAGCACTGATACATAATTACAGCTCCTCTGGAAGTCTCAGGACTAACTGCAGAGAATTCTGTCTTTCAAATCACTTTTAAGTGGGCAGAACTGTCAGCTTAGTTCTACGAGATCTTAATGATTATCTTCTAGTGCAATAATCTGCCTAGGAGTAAGAAATTGATGCTGTACTGGTTTTCCTAGGACATCTCCAAGTGCTGGGCAGGGAATAGCAAACATTCCAGGAAGGGTACTACAGATTTGCTTGAAGCAGTGATGGCAACACGGGGGCTTGGAAGAACATTCTGGCATTTCCCTGTACGTGCAAGGAGAACAGTGTTAGCTTCACAACAAGTCAATTTTCAAGGCTTAAAAAAAATGCTGTAATAGAATGTATATAAAAACGATTTTAATTTAAAGATGGAGATCACTTGATTTATACCTGGAGCGAATAAATTTTCCACTTTTGCTGTTGTAGTCGGTGACTTTTAGCTCATGATACCAGTACTTAAACAAACACAGCTCAGGGCTAGGAGCCACATCAGGACCGATGCCCATGGAACAGTGACAGCAGCAGCAGGAGTGGCTGGGATAGGTTACAGGCAGCACAAACAGTTGTTGCCTCCACGTGCAAGAAGGACCCGCCGGCCGTGCTGAGCTCTCTGGGGCTTGGAGCGCTTGAGGCAGCACCCATACCTGCTAGTTACAAACAAGTGCATCCACTTAACAATTATTCTGACTTTTATACTTAAATATTAACAAAATAAGCCAAGGGTGCTTTTTTAAAAGCATACTTTGAATTAAACAGAATTACAATTAGCTTATTAAAAAGCGATTTTTTAATAAAATTTGATTGAAGTAACACAGTTTAGAAGAAACAAAGACTGAGTAAGTACTGAGGCTATTTATTTTTCAATTATTTTTAAAAAAGTATAAAAGAAAACAGGACCTTTTTCCAGGAAAGTACAAATTGCGGAGGTGGGGGTAGGAGGGGGAATCAAGTTTTCCTTAAAAAGAAATTATACAAACTTAGGTTTTACACTAGATAGAGATACCAGTAGAATCCACACATCTGCACCAGGAGTACCTTGATAGAAAATTCCTATTCATGTAAGAGATTACAGACAGTTAGAGGGAGATACAGTAGTCAGTAATTCCAACAGACACTGCTAAAAGTAGCTGCCAGCTATGAGCAGGAGCAGCATCTCTACCTTTAGCTACAGGTCAGTGAGGGTGATGCTGCTATTTATAAAAAGAAAAAATAAAATGACTAATTGCTTTCTTTTTTAAAAGGCATGTATGTTTTCCCAGCAAACAAAAATGATATGTAAGATGTTGCTGTACAGAACAAGCCTGTTACTTGCTTCAGCTACAACTTGGTCCTTTTATAGCTGCGGGTAAATGCACCCTCTGTTCATCCATTCTCTTAGCTTGTGATCGTAAAATGAGGCTGAAAAAATCCTCATCAGGAACAGTAGGTCCTTTGGCAGCTGATGGGGGAGCACATCTTTGATCATCCAGTCTGGAGCCCTGCAGAGACACCGAACAAGAGCAGTGCTTATTTACATAATAGAGAAGGCAACTTATTTTATAAGTGAATAATATATGTGAAAAACTACTCAAGGTTCTTGTTTTCTGATGTAAGAGACTTATATGGGATTAATTTCTAAGTTTTTTTTTCAAGTAGCTGAGCATGCAGGGAGATCACACTTTGATACAAAATTGCTAGGTTGAAGGTGCAAATACTGAAAATACTCACCAAATCTAGCTGTCATTAGTTACTAGGTTTGTTATCATTAGATAATGATAATCATTAGATAATAACTTGATAGGTCATAATAACATAACTAGATTAATCATCATTAATAATTATCATTAATAATGTCATGTTAATAATGTGCAGCAATATTTAAGTGTTTTTTTGTCTAGAAGAAGTTGTTTAGCATTGCTGCTTTGTGTTTCTAGTCAGACAGTGCAGAAAATAGGCCTGTCCTCTGACGTACCAGCTCTGTTCTTTCTTTAGGTGAGGATTCTTGCTCTTTTCTTAGAAGCTGTCTGGCCCATTGCAGAAATGGGGCTTTCCCAGCTGTTTTTCTTTCACTATTCAGGGAGTAAAGCCAGCTCTGCTGGTGCCATGGTTGGACACTCTTTCCTGAGCCGTACTGGTACCTGGGTGCTGCGGTGCTGCTGCTGCTGCCCTGCGGGATGTGCCCACTCCAGCTCTGCGCTCATCTCACACAGCAGCCGCTCCCGCGCATCCCTGTCTCGCGTCGCAGGGAACACACGGAGGGCATTACCTGGCACTGCTGATCTGCTATAGATAGTGTGAGCAGAGCAGGAATCTGCCAAATTAATCTAGAGATTCTGAGAGCAGTGAACAGACACCACACAGATGAACGTGCCACCATGTCTGGTCCTGCTTCCTCCCCAGGGTAACCTCAGAAAACCTAGTCTGGATTTTTTATGCCAAGATCCTTACCAACCCTCAGACAGAGTACCCAGGCTCTGGTTCTCTTTGGTTATAATGTACTCTTAAATAACTGGACACATCACTTATTACTATGAATTAGTATTCCAGTTTATCACAACAGGAATGATCATCATGATCAAAACTGAAAATTTAATAGTGAATTTTTTCATTTGGTAAGTTAGAAAGGCATCTGATAGACTAGAAATCCTAACAAGTGAGATCTAAATGCTTTTTTCCTAAACAATCATTTTACCTATGCCTTTCCATTACCTCATTTCTTTTCAGCACCCCTCCAGTTCATGATTTCTTTGAAAAGGCTAACAGACTAATAATTTGAAGAAATATTTCTTGTAAAGAATTCAATTATCTTATAGAGTTGTAAAGGATACTATATCTTGTAGTTATTTTATGTCCCTATCCTACAAGCCAGTTTGTATCTTAAAACACATGCTAAGCATAGGAGCTTACTTGAAGAACCTAAACATACAAACTAAATCCCCAAAGACTCAGAATCTTAAGACTGTTTTCGCTTACCTGGCATTTTACAAGTCTGTCAAAGAAGTCGTCGTCCAGGTCCCTGTTGGCGCTGGCCACGAGGCGGCCGAGGCGCAGGCCGGGCAGGCGGCTGCAGCTGGCGCGCTGGTCGTCGAGGCGGCGGCTCTGCGAGCTGGCCAGCAGGTCCAGGAACTCGTCCGTGTGGGGGGACATCATGGAGGCCGAAAAGGCTGCGGGAGAGGAAGAAAAGCAAATTAGCCTAGGAATAGTTCCCCGCCAGAGAAGGTCTGGCAGGCAAATACATTTTTAAAACAGTATGTGCCAGAAACTAAATTCAGATAGGGATGTTAATAAAAAACATTACATTTTCTCATTGTTTTAGGTGGAGTGGAGGATGTGGCTACGGCAGCAGCTGAGAATCTGTTCTTCTCCTGAAAGAAGCATCTCTGATCATCCATCCTGTTACTCTGGAATCGACTGAGCAGGTCAAAGAACCCCTCATCTGCCACTGTCTCCCGATTGTTTTTCTGAAGAGGACAGAAAAGTTAGAGCAAATGCTGAACTCAAAGGCACCTAAATCCAAGACGGTCGCATAGCAGTTTCAATCCAGCAAGATTTTTTTGTATTTGAGTATCAGAGAGCTGTTAAACACTAGCTTTTTGAGTCATCCATTTTTTTATAGATGGAGATTTATCCTACAGTAATAGGAAATGCTAATGCTGTGGCAACATTTTTGGAAGGTAAAATCTATTAGAAACATTTCACTCTGAAACTGGGAGAACTGGTACTCTGATCATTACCACAGGAGGCTTCTCCTCAGCTATTAACACACCAAAATTTAAGTGTCCATCAGGGAGAAAACAAAAGAGCAGTAATGAACAGATTCCAATTGCTTCTCAGATATATGGTTCTCTCATTTAGATCTAATGATGAAATTCTTGTTAATTCTAACTGACTTATGTCAGGAGCGTAATGACCTATAAAACATTTATCAAAGAAAAAAATCCCACTGGCTGATTCCAGGCAAGCTTGAAAGACAGTAGGAGTCAGAAACCTAGATTTTGGTTCCATTTGGAGAGATAGGATCTGAGAGAGATTCTAGAAATAAAATGTACGTGCCGGCTGACCTAAAACTTCAGGAAAATCCACCATGAAAAAAAAAAAAAATCTAATAGAAAAGCTTAAAGCTGTCATCATCCACAAGACATCTGTGAAAATGGTAGATTCTACATCAATTCACAGAGTGACACTGTTTAAGTTAAGTAAGCAAGTAAAACTAAAACAGATACCTGCAGGAATGTGTTTAGTGTAATTTTAATCAATGAAAGATTTATTAAAAAAGCTGTAATCTCCAATCCTACCCTTTGGGAGCCTGGCAGTCGATGATCAATAGAATTACTGGCATCCTGCAGGACTTTGGAAGTGCTGCTGGTTTTGTACTTTTTGCCTTTCAGTCGATTTACAAAATGCAGCTTAGCTGAAGGTTTGGCAGCCAGGGGTTTCTGCTTAGCAAGAATCTCACTGTTCCAGTTCTGAACCTAAGAAAATAAGAGTCATGAAATTAACCCTTTTAATTATATTACACCAATGCCTCTCAGAGTTGCTTCTTTTTCAGCCCAAAGTGAAGCAACATTACATTGTTTAGTTGATCCTGCCGCTTAGCTTTTGGTTGTATCATGTGATAGATTAGGGAGATCTTATTTACCTGATGCAGGTTAGTACTCTTGTAAAGGTAGGGCTCTTAAATGAGCCACAGTGGGACACCTGATTGATTAAAATGTGGTATAATGATGTATTTAATCAAACACCCAGAAGTCTTCCTTACTGTCTGTGGGGTAGGAAATGTAGTCAACATGACTGCTAAAATTCAGGGAAAGGGGGCAGTTCCCCCATGACGTTTTGAAACTTTAAATAAAAACATGGCTTTAAATGGGGAGAGCAGAGCAAAGCCTTGTACGCAGCAGCTCTCCCCAACCTTTTGCGGAGTCCTTTAGCTACACCCATGTCCCAATAAAGCTTGAAAAGGAAGAGTGAGACAAATGCCAGCAGTATGACTTCAGCACCCTGAGTTTGCGTATTTTTTCTTCCAGAATAAACAAAATTATCCATAAAACAGATAATCTACAACTGACACTCTTTTATAATGACTGCATGAAAAACATTTTTTTTTCCTTGAACCACCATCAGAAATGGTGTCCGTAAGCACAAATCCAGCAGCAGCACTGCCTACCACAAGGGAATTTCCTTTAAAGGCGTAAACTGCACCAGGGACGGCAGCGCAGAGAGGAGTGTGCACCGCAGAGCTGCATGGGAGCCCCATGGCCTGTTCGGTAACAAAAACCTTCATGGGAGGATTGGCCACATGCTGCTACAAGAGGAGCTTGAACTACAAGATTAATACTTTATTATAAAAATAGATGTGGAACTTTGGGGTATATTTAGGGGAAGAACTATTACACAAATTTTGAAAGATACCACAGATAAAGGGATTTAGAGAATAAGAAAATACAGCTGGTAATAACCAAAAGCTTCGAGGGTCTCCGGAGAGGAACAAGCCCAGAATAAACCCCAGACTCACTTTAAATCAGTGCTGAGTGAGGCCCTGGGCACCAGCAAGCCTAAATCTCACAATTCTCCACAAATCACTGCATATGAAAAATGCTGACTTACGTGCCTGGCAACAGTCTTAACTGTCACATCTGATTGTTAGACCTGCTTTTACCTAATTGTTAAGATCAGCTAAATGAAAGGAGATGCAAATGACACATGAAAGTTTGCCACCTTTTTTCAAAACAGGTAGAAAACTTCTGACTAGCTTGTCCTAGGGCCTCTCTTGTCCTTTTAGCACAGAAATAGCAAATTCATAACTTACAGTAAAACCCTGGGAAATTTTTTTTGTAGCCTTACTGGAGGAACAGAGAGAAAAGTACCAACCTTTTCTGGTGTTAGTTTCATCAGTTCCATGTTTTCCATGCTGTGACGGCGTCCTACTCTCGGCCTGGCACCTTTAGGAGAGAAGCAGGTTCATCTTTTTATCACTGAGATACGTGGTGGTGCCGTCAAAGCGGGGCTCTGCCTGTAGTCACCTAACTCGAAGATGCAGCAACCCAAGTTCCCAAATGGTGCAGATAAATTGACAGCAAATCCCTGTTAGTATAAACAGCCCCCAAACCTCACAAATCTGTAGAAAGACCATGGAGCTATGAACAGAGCTCATCAAATTAACTATCTTCTACAGAAAGCCTTGTGTTGCTAAGATGGCAAGACATAATTTGGCAGCAAGTAGACAAAATTCCCCCTTGAAAAATGAGAAATAGCTAGAATCTCAACATTCATGTGAAGGAAATAAGCAATAACCTGTGATTCACCATGTAAATCCTCCAAAAACATAAGGGGCTAAAGGGGCCCGGTACTGCAAAAATAACCATTACACGAAATAGTAACATACACAAACAATTATGCAAAGAACATTTTTTTTCTTTCTGAAGTTCACTGTTAGGATTCTATAAATAAGCACATACCATTCAAACTATTATCAGCCACATGGTTTTCTGACATCATGGAGTTATTTGTGCTATAGCTCAGCCCAAGAACCATCTGAAGATCAGAGAGATTAAGTCTTGCAGTGAGTTCTCCACTTCTATCTCCGACCTGCAGCCATATAAAATAAGCAGATGTAGTTCTGCAATAAAATATGTACCTACATAAATATAAGCATCCCCATATATAAGCATAAATATAAGCATCCCCAAATCCCTGGTTGAAAATTGAATTAATTTTTAATGTTATTTTAATGCAAAAACTAAAAGCAGGGGTATAAAGCAGAGCCTAAAGTAATCCTGCTTCCTCAGTATGAGGCGCCCGGACACATCTGTAACCAGCGCCCTGCTGGGAGAGCAGAAGGCAGCGGCCGGCACGTGCAAGGGGCTGCAAATCCTACCTCTCTGGAAATCTCCAAGTGCCTCTCTGCAAAGTGCATCGCTTGGTCGTGGTTCCCCAGGGCAGTGTAAGCATTGCCCAGGCTCCAGCACGCGCGCCCTTCACCGATTCTGCAAAGAACGAGCCAGTGTTCAAGCACAGCTCCCGCTACTGACCCAACGCTAGGGGGCAGGTTCTCGTAACAAGGCCACTACCGGATGGCCGCGCCAAGAAAAAACAGGTTTCCCATCAGAAACTCTGCCAACACGGATGCATTAAAGTATCTTGCTTAAAGAAGTGTGAGCTGGGCATACGCAAAAATGAGAACAAATCCCATCAAATCATGGATTTTTAAACTCTCAGCACACAACTTATTCCTTCCCGTTTTGCAAGCATTATACATAGCAAACGGGTCCTTCAATCACCTACCTGTTGCCCCAAGGGAAACAAAAATGACAAAACAAAAAATTAAAATTTTAGTTGCACCCCACGCAATGTTACAGAAAAACTCAGAAATCATGGTCTTAAAACAAGTGTTACTTGTTAGTGGATCTATTCTTCTCGCTTCCCACTGTTCCTCATTTGTGGGAAAGCAAAAGATATCTGTTCTTATGAAAGTATGCAAAATTACTAGAGTCAAGTCCTAGAAAACAAAGATCTGCTTCTGTTTTCCTTAATTTATAAAGGAAATACTGATACAAGATGTGGAAACTGTCATTCATCAATGCTGTAATAAAACCGAAGAAAGGCTCAGGCTCACTAACTGAAATACCTTCAAGAGTTCTTTTTTCCATTTAAAAACTTGAACTCAGCATTGTAGGGAATTCACATGAATTCAGATGTCATATATAGAAAAAAGCAGAGCTAAAAGGTAACAGGATTTGGTTTATGTACATTAAACAATCTCTCGAGACTTACTTATCATTTAACTCCTGAGCAATCACCAGGTGTTTCAAATGATAATCAATTGCTTTTTCATAGTCTTGGAGCAAGGTGTAGGTGTTCCCCAGGCTATAGCAGGCCTGCGCTTCCACCGCTCTGTCTTTAAGCTGCCGAGCCAGCTGCAATGTCCTCCTAAAAGAAAGAGGAGGTCACGGCAGAAATCACTGGGAGGAAGTTGTAAAAAGTGTACAAACCTGTGCAACTAAAAATCACGTACACAAATTCATCAAGTTAAGTAACTAGGCAAACTGCTAATCTGTATCTGATAAAATTTTGTAAGATTTTAAGTGTCTGTCTGTCTTCCACTTCCCTGCAAACAATTTCCATTCACTTTATTAGGGAGCAGACTGGTCGCTTAACCTGCATCTCCTAATTTTAATCAGTTGCTTCATCAATATTTTATAGCAGTTTTCCTGACAGTTTGGACTTGACACAGTTTCCTATTAGCATTAAAATAAATGCAGTATATTCGCCATTGATGCCATAATACCTGAAACCACCAAGCCAGCTTGTCCTTGCTAGCTAAGAGGAATTGCAGTGCTAAGAAGATTCTGCTCAGTGTTCAGCCTTTTTTCCTGCTTTCAGAAAGAACATGCAGCCTAGAGTCACTAACACCCACATTATACCTGTGCAGAGTGTGTATTTTCCTAAGTTACAGCAGCAACAATTGCTTGTACTGAGGGATGAAGAAAAATTCTGGATTAAGAATACAGCCCAAATTTTGACATGCTGTATCTTAGCAACACTAAAGACTGCTCAGATCACTCCAAAATTTAGTAAGAGCTAAGGCAGTAATGCTCAATCTGTAAGACAACAGCAGAAGACAAGTACTACAGAAAGATGCCTGCAGCATCAAGAACAATCTATTTAAAAGTAACAAAAAGGTTAAAAGACAAATCCAATTTATCTCTAAGTCTATGCTGAAGAGATGGTCATTCTGTAGTCAGCTAAAGTATTAAGCACGAGGAAAGTAAAAATGTGCAAGAAGATATGAAAGTTATAAGCAGTCAACTAACTTGTAGTATTCAGAAGCGGTTTCAAATTCACCCAGGAATATGTAGGCATTTCCAAGATTACTGTAGGCTCTTCTTTCAGCTGAGGTATCACCAAATTCTTTTGCAATGAGTAGACGCTTTAAAATATTAAACAATGACATTAATCAGTCAGCTTTACATTTCAGAACACACACATGCACACAGGAGTGCCTGCCACCGTGTGAAGCGCTGGTTCTTCAGGCCAGCACTCGATAGGCACAGCCGGACCTGGAGCTGTGCGACCACCTTGCGCCGAGAACCTTGCAAGAGGAAACACAACCCGCTCCCACGTGTTGTGTTGCTAGCACAAGGAGCGCTGCCTCCTGGGCACTGCCCTACCTGTTCGTGGGCTATAACTGCACTCCTGAAGTTCCCCAGGAGGTAGTGGGTATTGCCCAGATTCCCAAAGGCTCGACCTTGTGCCGCTCTGTCCCCCAGCTCTGTCACGATCGTCAGGTTTTCCCTGGTGAGAGAAAAGGGAGGCGAGGGGGAAGAGTAGCAACCTGTAAGTTGTTTTTTTTTTTTCTTACGGTCACCAGAAAATCTCCCACTATTCTAATGAATTCAATGTTTGTATCCTTGCAATCATCAACATTTAAAGTTGCTACTTACTCATAATAATTTGCAGCTTTTTCCAAAGCGTTTTTCACATCATCTGGAAGCTCTCCTGGCTCATGTGTCCCTGCACAAGCTACACTTTTCCCTTTCGAGTGATAAACATTTCCCAGGTTATAAAGTGCTCTTGCTTCTCCCACCTAAAACAAAAGTAACATGTTAATAAGGCTCTAAACTTCATGCTTTAGGCTTGTGTCTTGTGTCCTAACAAGTCAGCACAGAAGGGAGAAAAGGTCTAAGCGCCTGCCAAGAGATGCTCTGTCCCTTCTCAACAGGCTCATGTCACCCTCCTCACTCCCACTTGGTCACATCCCTCAATCAAATTGTTTTGCTTACAATTTCCATTCAAGGTGTGAGATACGTAATTCCTGAGTCTAATTATCTTTAAAAATTAAATAAAACATAAAATATTTATAAATGTAGATCCTGTAATCTCCTAGGTGCAAACAACCCTCTTCAGCAAAACACATTCTCATTTTTTAGAAGTAATTTAATGTTCAGTATTTAATTCCCTCTGAAAAGTGACATATTCATCTTACTACCAATACAAAGGGATTCATTAATACATATGGCTTTCTAGTAACACATAGCTTACTTAAAGGATTCCCAAGCAATTCTTACCTTATCATTAAGTTCCCTGGAAATATCCAGATGTCTCTGACAACAAACAATAGCTTCCTCAAAATTCCCAAGTACCTTTAACGTGTTGCCCAGATTCCCACTAGCTTTGGCTTCACCCAGCAGATCTCCAATAGTCCTAAAATTGCAGACATAAAGCAACCTTCACATAGTGCAGAGTCGGAAATCGGAGAGAAGACTGATGCACGGTGGACAGTCGTAAGAACTGATGAAATTGCCAGATTAAGGCGGGGAGGAAGGATTTGTGCCCAACTGTGGTCAAGTCCCACATTAGGCGTCTCTGTCTTTTATTGGATCTATACTAAGCCATTGAGAATCAGACACAAATGGTACATGAAATGCATATATTTTTATATTTGATAATATCACATTATGGTTTTACACAGAGAAACACAAATGAGTTCTGTCTAGTGAACGGCAGAGCTCACTTACACACCCGGAGAACCAGTGAGTTCCAGAAACAGGAAAGGGCAAAGAAGGGCTGGATTTAAAGAAGCCATGAAATTAATTCTCCACAAACCTGGCAAGGTCTCCATCACCACTGAGATCAGGGTGCTGCACCGGCTCTCGCTCCCCAGGTAAAGGGCACCGAGGTACCTGCGGGGCTCCCCAGCCAGCACCACCCTCACTCATGGGCAGGTGCTAATAGTGGGCTGGGGTGGACAAAGGAACCACCAACCGCTCGTCTTTACGAGAACGGTGAACATGGTTAGGGCAAGACTCGAGTTACCTCGCGAGGGTTAGGTCATGGTGATGGTACTCCAAGGCCTTTGCGTACTCATGCAGGTAGAAATAGGCATTGCCGAGCTGGCTGTAAATAGCACTGAGTGTCTTCAAATCTTCTGTTCCGACCTGCACAGCTGCTTCAAAGAAAGACACACCAGCTCGGCAATCTCCTGCCTTACAGAGGCGCTCGCCCTCCAGAGCCAGCTCCAGGCAGGAAGCCTCCATCCTGCACAATTGGAGCAGAAAGAGGAAAAGGTCATTTCTGACCAGTGCTTTGCCCGGCGCTTCTGGAGAGCTGGATGTCGCTCGGGCTTCTCCTCTCGCTTAGCACTGGGATTCAGCAGCACAGCGCAAGCCATGAACATAATATTACAAAAGCGAAGGCAGAAATGGAAACTGCAACTCTGAAAGTGAAAAGCAAATGTAACACTGTAAGAGCTTGAAAAAAGAAAAAAAGAGAGAGAAAAAAAAAGTCCGAACTCTACTTTGTGCTTATATAGCACCACCGGGACTCTTAAAATGCAGAGTCTTTACTACATAAACAATTTTAGAACATCAAACCAAAAATCAAGCATACAGATTACTGGTGAATACTCATCGTAACAAACAGAATATGGTATTTTAGCTTTTTATCCTACTGGCTTACGAATGCAGAGCAATCAGGAAATTAAAAGCTGTAACAGGAAAACAGGTACAATGGATATGGTAGTGCTCAGAGCAGACGAACAAAGACACCACCAGTAGGTCTCCCTTCTGTCCACCTACACCCAAAAAAAGGCTCTTTTATTTTTAGATAGATAGCACAGTTACTTGCAAAAAGGCTTACCAAAACCAAACAAACAAAAAACCCCAGTAAGTTCAATATTGCTACATATCAGAGACCATGACTACTTTTTCCCCAAACTATTTCGCAATTAATTCAATAATATTTGGTATTTATTTCCTATAGTGCCAGTGCTATGAAAAGTCTCACAGTTAAAAGGAAAAAAAGAACTAGGTGAAATTAATGATGAACTACATTTCAGTTTGAGTTACTTAACCTCAAATCCCACCATTTGATAAGCTGTTGGAATATTTTTGATTATTATGAGCAAAGAATTGTGTAATTACAGTTATAAAATCCTGCAAGCAGAAAAAAAAGATATTCATTAAAGAATTACATAGCGGAACTACAGAACATTAACACATTTTGAACAATGAACAAAAGAAGCTTTGTTAAAGAACTATTATGGCCAAAAAATGGTTACACGTGCTTATGCTATTATTGCAAGTCTACAAGAGGTAAAATATCAATTTTCAGTAAGCGTTAATGATTATACGTAACATTTATTTTACAGCTTTCAGAGGCAAGGGAGTTAGGGATGAGGAAGATGAGAAGGAAAGAAGCTTCACAGTCTTGATCCTAGAACAATGCGGTACATAGGCCTTTTTGAAACACATGCATTCTAAAAAACTCACAAAGTGCCATCGTTCTACTTCTAAAAATAAAGGAAAACTCATTAAGAGACATTCTTCAATAAAAAGTGCGTGCTAATATTATCCAAAACTGCTACCTGCCATCCTTTTAAGAGTTTGCACACTGCTTTTGAATTGGTCTTCAACCTGCACTACCCCATAAACAATAGAGTGATTCTAACATATGAGTTTGCATCCAAAGAGAGCATCTTATAAATTAAATATGTCCTTGTTATACCATCATTTGTGATTTACCAGTTGTAGGAATTAAGCTTTTAGAATCCTGTCCCTAAGGCATTTTTCCCTTAATATGCAAGAACAGCAATAGTAACAATCAGAAATACTTGCTAGTCAAAAGTTATTTTTATGATACTACTATTAAACAGCTGTTTTGACAAGATGTGGAGATTAAAGATTAAATAGATCTGCAATATTTAGTTTTTTTAATTAAAAAAAAAAAGGCATTACATTATACTGTATTGTAAGGAAGAGGAAATACTTTTTGCAAAAAAAATCCACTGAATTCCTAGAAAACTAGAATTTAGTCCAAGGACAGTAAGCAACCAGCACAGAGTAGTCCCATACCTGCTGCTCTTCGACATTCCACAACTTAAGCACAGGGAGATGACAGACATTCTTTACTCTCGGAACTAAAAATAATGCATGCTCGGAGGTTGGTAAAGATGCAGACACCAGATTACAACTCAAGGATGACGTTCTTCCCAGGCCCAGTTCCTCAGTTTGGTTATCCATAACACACACAGTATTTTTAGGTTTGGAAATTCTCCTCAGAGAGGTTAAAGAATTCCCATTTGCCAGGACACACAGCCTGATTTTTTATTACATTTTGCATGTACTCTATGCAAAATGGAAATAGGCAGAAATGATTAAGTAGAGTATGTTACACCATCAGCAACTAAAGGTTTAAGGTTTAAAACATCTCATTGGGTAATCTTAAATAATCCTATTCCAAGAGGTTCTCTCCGGGCACCTCATGTTAGCTGACAGGTCCAATTAAACTGATGTTTGGAAAATATGGTGCTCCTCAGATTTAGAACATTACACAAGCACACTGATTTCTTTAGTATTTTTAGTTTGAAGGACTTACAGCAAAACACATATGTGGCATAACAGTCAAACTTGGACGTACCAAGCCTCAGTTCTACAAATTTAACTCATAAATAATTCCTGCTTACATTTGTAATTGCAACGCATCAGTCAACTAAGAAATGAAAGAAAGGCACAGCTTGAAAAGGTACAAAAGATAATTTCAGAGAATGCTACAGATGAGTTTTTTTTTGTTTTGTTTTGTTTCTCTGATATACTGCATTCGGTTAATTTTACATTATTCGAAAGACTGCCAGGTGCCAAGGCAGCATCACCATTTCATCAAGGAATCTGAAACCTAATCTTTTGACTTTGCAATGAAGATTTTATATAATTTGTAGAATCAAAAGCTCTATTTTTTCCATACAGAACATTAAAAGATATTCACCAATCTTGTCATAAACTTTAGCTTCATATCAACTGTTAGAAATACAAAGGTTAAATGAGAATGAGAATTAAACTTTGAGTAAAAAGAACCCCCAAATTTGAATATTACTAGGAGTACAGTTATAGAAAGGTTGTACTGACCAGTTGTTAGAATCTGTGGGCAATAAACTAAAGCTTTATTTCCATTTAAACCACTTCTTACAGAGTTTTTACAACTCCAAAGTCTAAGCTACAAAGAAGAAAAAAAAATAAGAGAGGGAAAATGAAATATTTATTTCAATTTACTTCAGCTGCCTGTACCCAATATTAATATTTTATTCACACTACATGAGAGCTATAGAGTCATTCAGCTATTTTACCAAGTGACTTCTGGGCAAAAATTTCAACAGGCTTACTCATCAAGTACAAAAACAACTACAGATCTTTTGTTTTATATATATATGTGTATATATATAAAACCCTTAATAAACAGTTATGAAAAAAAAGATAACACATTTTAGAAAAAAAAAGATCTACATAACTGTTCTCCATTGAAAAGAATATCACCTCCTAGGAACGATTCCAGAAGTGGTTTAAATGTCCTATGTTAAATAGCATGTCGGCAGACAGGACAGGGTTATCAATATTTTAGGAAGTCATTAAATAGTTACAAGGAGAATATGAAATTACTTTCTCTGTTCCCAGGACTGAATTGAATTACTTATTTATTCAACACCCAATGCCTAAACAAAAGCTACATTGAATCAGCAAGGACACAAAGGCCCATTCATCTGGGTGCTTCTAATGAAATTCTGCTCCTGCCAAACATGGTCATGCTCTTCCAGATATGATTGTGGAAACACTTACACAGGACCTCACTTTGTTATTCTACTGCGAGTTGCCTGGACCTGCGCTCCTCCAAAAGGCTGGCATCTCCTGAATAATTTCTCATTTGTAAAACTACCTCATCCTTATCTGTTACTCTGAGCTTTTCATCTCATCGGGCTCCCTTTTGCCCTTTTTTAAAATCTCCTTTTCAACCTCTCTACATTCTCTTTTTTTTATTTTTGACACTTACAAGAGAACAAAATAACCCTAAGGACATGTCTCCCCCCAGCCTCCTTGCTTTTCTTCAATGTTTGGAGTCTCCTTTCCTTTAGCTGTTCCCATCTTACTGTAAAGAACAGAAAAATGGTAAGAAATAAGGCAACAGAAGAAAGCAGGAAGACTGATTTTTATACTGATATCTATACTACTAATCTATTTTTTTTCTGCTCAATCTCACAAAGAGGATTTCTGAGCATTTCTAAGGCTCCTGTCTCAGCACCATCAGTTACAGGTTTCCTGCTGTATGAATTTAACAGGCCAAAGCAAAGGAAGTTCTACAAATACTCACCCTATGGAACTGTTATTAGTCATGTTTGTTATCCCTGGCATTTTATTTTCAGTCACTGAACTAGGCTAAAAATAAGACATATAGGGATTCCTGATACGTAAGTCACCATACCAGGATTTTAGCAAAAGCAAGAAAGCAGAGAGACTACAGCTTATTTCCCATGTTTTCCCTAATTGGCCGTGAAAATATTCCTCCTGCTAAGAACACAGGTCACCAGAAATAATACTGTACTTGTATGAAAGGGAAGACAAGGCCAATCTAACAGCAACCTAACACTGTCAAAACAGTTGTTTGAGGATGATGAGGTACTGCTAGTACCTTCATTTTTCCCAGAACTATTGCTATTAAGCAATAGCATGTGCTGTCTTGTAATTAAAGGTAGGTAGGTAGGTAATCGCTTTGTTTCTGATTCTGGGGGTTTCAGATAACCCCCTCCCCCCCAAAAAAAAAAAAAGCCTCAGGAAAGTGCCAGGATGTGTGGAGAAGGGAATCAGGATTCATGCTTTTTATCTGTTTTTAAAGCAATTGTTTCAGTACTGCTGTATCCTTTCCTACTGAATAAGCTGCAAGATTTATCCTTTGAAAGCACATGCACATCTGGTGCAATACATACAATGCCACTGTCATTTTTCATTATCATTAGAGGGAGCCTGCCACACTAACAGCTTATTCCACGTTGCAAGGGGGCTCCAACAGGAAAATTGTATAGGTTCGCAGAAGGGAAAGCACTTGGAGTAAAAATAATTGTTATTACAAGATATCAAAGTAGTTTTTATCTAATCAATCAAATCTTCTTTTTTAGGCAAGGAAAAATCTGCTCTAAAAGAAAGCACACCTAAAAATTCGTCATTCACATCAGCAATATTGGGACAAGTACACTGAACTTTATCACACAAAACCCAACAGTTTGCATAAGCAGTCTGAAAGAAACAGAGTACTATAAAAGAATCGTATTTCATATCACTCTTATAAATCAAATCACAATAAAGAAATAAACACTCGTGTACTAATCTGAAAGAGTCAACAGTTCCAGTGCTATATATTTATACTAATATGTTCTCAGAAGTGGATTTTCATTGTTTAAAAATTGAGAAAAGCAGGAAGAAAATAAGCGGTATCAATTTGACTTTCAACTTCAATAATACTAACAATAGATGCCAAACTTTTTGTTGTAAATGTGCTTAGTTTACTAAAATTAAACTAAAGTTAATACAGTCTTACCTGTATCGAACATGAAAGGAACGATCTTCCCGCATGTTTATTAAAACATTACTTTCCTCCATTGGGTTGCATTATCAGTAGAGAAATTAATATTGTTCTGTAGTTCTGTAATATTGTTCTGTAAAATACTTTACTACGGAGAATTGTTCTCTGAACACCGTTCCAGTTAGTATATTAATAAGTTGGAGTCAAGATATCCTAAGCTTCTGTTGAAACACTCTTCCTTATTAATAAGGTTAGGAAGTCACTGTCAGACACATCTTAAACATTCAACGTGTTCAAGTTCTTGCATCTGTGGCCCTTTCAGCTCCATTCAGCTGCGTTTCTGCAAAGGGAACACAAGATGCTTGGCTTGAAGTCTCATTTCAATTAATAACTCGTAACCATTTGCAGCTGATGCAAAAGCACAATGTGGCTTCTACCAAGCAGGGAGCGACAATCAAGAGCTTAAAGCCTGAGCCAAAATCTTCCAGACACACGCGACAGTTCCTGAACTCAAGTGCAAAAGCGAGAAGGGTGTGATAGAAAGCAGCCATCTCTCTTTTTAATTGGAAACTTTGAGTAATATATTGAAATTCCAGGAGAAAAGCTTGAAGGAGGAAAGCTACGGATGAAATGCAGAACATGAAACCAAACAGGTTTCCATGTAAGCAGTAGTGCTAAAGCTATGACTGGCAGCTAAGGGTCTGCAGCAATCCCAGCCTGACTCTGCTAGTGTACAACACTGTAAGCAAGTGCCAGCAGAGCACTAACACCTTCCCCCATCCTCAAATGCTCCAGCACAAGCTCCAAACACTGCTTCAAAAGGACCAGCAGTTCCTTGTGAATTTGTGAATTGGGCTTAGGCTGGCAGGGAAACATATAACACAAAAGAAATTTTGTATCCAAATGTTTATACGCTTTCAAGAGTATTTTTAGTAGAGGAACTGACATATTCATTGCTCAGTACTATTATTGCCATGCTTTGCAAGTAAAAATATAGTTGTGGAATTCCTAAATGCATATTTCATCAAGGCATTGCAGAGGCATTAAAGAAAAAAAAAAAAGGAAAAACAAGAGCATAACTCAGGTTTCCAGCTGTCACCAGGATAAACTGCATCTGTGTCTAATTTTAGATGTCGGCAGTGCCTTTTCTCTCATCAGCTTTTTCATGCACCAGCTGTGGAAGTTGGTGCCTCCCATTATCTCCTTGACAGCCCTCCTCACACACTGATCACTCACATCTTGCAGCCAAAACCTATTTGGTCCCTCCACGCTTATCCTTAGAATTATCACGCCTCAACAAACGGGTGTGGGTTCATTTCTGCAATTACAAAGCATGACACACGCATTTTACAACACCAGTGCAGACTGGAGAGACCGCAGTGCAGGCACCTGTTCTCCTGAAGCGTGTCCAAACCCCAAGCCAGGTCATTCCAACAGCAGGTTGCCCAGCCCACAGCAACCCACGTGTGGTGCTCAGCCAGGGCAGGCAGGGAAGGGCCTCTTCCACAGTGGGAGACATTCTGTAAAGTACTGTATCTCACAAACTAAAAAGCATGTGCATGTGCAACTGTCACAGATCACACACACACACACACACACACACACA
>VZSV01000054.1:1251172-1282921 GCA_013398735.1 Nothocercus julius
CTTGTCCCTGCCTTCCCTCTGCCGCTGTTTTTGCACCGTGTGTTCCCTGGCTCCTATTTTCGAGTGCCTTTAAATACCAAATAATTATCACTTCCTCCTTACAGAGTTTGATCTGTGCAATTAAAATACAAGTTCTCTCTGAGAGCCGTGAAGCACTGACATTCATATGCCCTACAATCAGGATAGAAAGATATGAAAAAGGGCAAACCATCACTTATCCCAATGAACATGTCATTTATAGATGAATTAGACTGTATCACAGGCGCAACTGATGAGAAAAATGAAGACTTACCCTGTGACAGCAACCTAGGAATAATCTGTCAACACAGTAATTATTCAGATGAGTTGAGCGACTGTGCTTGTATAGAGCATATTTCTGATATTTTTTTTAATGTATCCTGTTCTGAAGATAGCAAAAATATAAAAGCATCAGCAGATGCTGAAGCTCATGCCCAAACTGAAGCAGCTTTCAACGGCCATGCACATGCTTCAGAAAGAACTGGAATTTTGAGCAAAACACCTGTCAGGGAAGCTTCTCTTAGGAATGAATTAGGCGTTGGTGGCTTTAGCAGAGCAGGTAGGAAGGAGCACCTCGCCAGCTCAAAAATGTCTGATGTCCTTTTGCGCCATTTCTCTAAGGGAGAGTTAATAACCACATGCCAGTTAATTGAATGTGAGACCATACCAGAGGTATCCTTTACTGAAAGCATCGATGAAGCCAGCAATAAGCGTGAGACTTCAGAATTGGCCCAAAGCCCTTTATCTCATGGACAGCCACGAACTAACTTGGAAAACTATTGCTTAGAAAAGTGCAAGAAAATAGATACTGGTGAGAAAGATCACACTTTGCTAAATAAAAATGTATTTGTTTCAAAGAGAGCTATTTCTGCAGCTTCTGAGTGCAGATGCATACAAAGAAGTTCCCCTCTAACTAATAAGAATGAAGATACGCTCATCTTTCAAAACCTTACAAAAGAACAAAGAAATCCATTTGAGAAAACAGCTTCATCTCAGTGTGGCAAAAGTCAAGTTCATTACTGCCTACCCCATTTCTCTGAAGTTGCTAAAGGACCAAAAAGAAACAGCAACAATAAACTAGTTCCTATCACTGAAAGGACAAAAGCCTTTCCTATTTCGCCTAATAAATCAGTAACTGTGGATGACATAGTAGAAAACAAGAACTGCTTTGATTCTGTTGAAATAGAGAATCAAGAAGAAATGAGTGTTTCAGAGCTGTTGCAACAGCTACAGGTAAATGTTTTAAGAATTTCTTAAAATTAAGAAATTCTTAATATCTGTAAAGAGTGATATTAGCATAAAAAAAATCCATATCCTGCAAAATCTAACATGACAAGCTTGTATCTTAGTAAAATTATTTGTGACAGGCAACAATGTTTAATAATTCTCTCTTGTTATTTCCTGGCTGTATACAAGATGCTGACAGAGCACACTGACACCCAGAATCACACTGATCAGTTGAGATTTAATTCTAAGGTAAATCTCTCAAAAAACAGTCTACCTTAATTCATTCTCTTATCTCTAAGATTATAAATATTCATCGAAACTATTGTTATCTTCAAGTTGCTCCTCCTGCTATTTATGCAGATCTTCTAATTTCCACAACGTGAAATTGAAGTTTTAAGTATCTATACAATGAGGCACTGTAAATTTATCAAACTATATGGGATAATAACAATACACTTCATTTTACTGAAAACCTGTCCTGTGCATTTTGAGCTATTCAATATCCATAAGTGTTCCATACAGCTCTTCTATAGACAAAGTTTTCCTATTTTAACAGATATTTTCTCAGTCAGCTTTTCCAAATCCAAGTTTTTCCATGTACTCAGGAGGCACTGAGACATCATCTGGAGTCTTTGCATTATACACACCTATGCTTGATTTGTCTGATGCAGGTAAATTAAGTTATAGTAACTATGCAAATAGTGATTTTCTTTGATGTAATTATATTTTATGCAAAACAAATGGTTTGGGTAGAAATTCCAACTCGTTGATATTCTCTTATGTTATGTAGGATTACAGTGTGGGGCAATGGTATCAACATTACCACCACCTTGTACAGTACAAGCACATTGCCTGAAGCCTTCCAGTTTACTGCCAGAACTAACACAAGGGGAAAAAATGACTCAAATACTAAAGGAACAAACAGATCAACTGAAAAAGAAAGTAATAACCACCTGTATTTCAATATATACTTAGTACTCATGCTCAATTTTTATATTCATTGGCATATTCACTTTAAAAATCCCAAGTAAAAATTTCTGATTTTTTCTGTTGAAGGTAGAAGACTTCTCTCAATGTAAGACCCAGGAAACATTCCTTTTACAAGATAAATATCTGGTAAATCAATTCATACATTTTTAGTCATCTGAACTGCACTTTAAATGGTGGTTGACTTGTGAATCTATGGCCTGATACTCAATGTTTTCCTCAAAAAGATATATAAAAAATAAGAAAAAAAATCAATCCCAGATTGAAATTATGAATGTAAAAGCAGAAATGAAGGTATTCAGTAAGTGGCCAAATTCTTAAATCTGCTTTAAAGATTACAACTCAAAACTTTACGAAAGCCTTAAGTAGCCATAAAATAGTAATTTTTACATGTAAAATGTCAGTCCAGAAGTCATGGTTTACTATTTTACTTGTACATAACAAAGCAGTGCAGATTACTTAATGGACATACACAATGTAATCCTGTTCCAATTCAGATCAATAGCAAAATAGCATATTGATCATCACTGCAAATAGAATCCGGCTTACAGTATAAGTAGCTATCACTATAGCTTGCTACATCCTAATGTCATTTACTATTCAATTATTTCTTACTGATGAAGGTATTAAATCATTTGAAAAGATGCCTTGATGCCCTGGAACAGAATTATTTAACTGCTAAAGAGGAGCACCGTAACTTACAGCTGCAGAACAACAAGGACAAGTCTATCAATGTTGGAAAGTTTGATCCTGACAGGTTAGAAAATAAGTACTAAGTAGTACATCAGCACATTCTTGATATTTTTGAGTATCTCAAAAACATTAAGTCATTTGTCCTTAGAATATTTTTCAGAAATAAGTTATCAATTTATATGTGGTAAATCAGAAGTGATTTGGCTAAAGTTCATCTCAGACTTTATGGTTAGATACTGCAGTTATAAGTAGGATACAATTAATTCCAGTATTTAAATGGACTCAGTGAAACTATGAATTCATTTTCCTTATGGACTGTTTATTGTAGTACCCAATATTGCTATCCCAGTAAGAAAGTGAACATAAGTGTGCAAAGGTTTCATTAATTGTGTATTGCTGTTATGTCTAGAAAGGTGGAAGGGGAAATATTTAGACTTGGCATGCTGCTTGAAGACATCCACGAAGAGACTGATGACAGCAAATGCAGCTCGCCTCCTTTGCTTACTCCTTATGAATCTGCCCATTCATCTTATTCTCCCTGGGAGGTAACTTACTGAGTTTTGCTATTAAAAGACAATATAAGTATGTTTTAGGCATAGAGACCTCATTAACCTCACTGTGGATGTAACCTCCTAGTATTTGTAAAAGCATGATACTTCTAGATAGTATATGTCACTTCAAATAATTTTTAAATGAAATACAGCCTTCATAATATTTCATTAATTCTAGCTGAAACCTAAGTACCAACACAGCTATACTGACATTTTTTTTGGTCCCAGCTTTAAAAGCATTTGCTTTCAGAAAAAGAAAGCGAGCAGCTACCTTAACTTTTACAAATCTCTCTCTTGGTTTTGAAGTGAATCGCTATCATTCAGTTTGAATGAAATGCTACTTGATTTGTTCAAGATTCTTAAACTGGAGAATTACTACAAGGAGAAATACATTATTGCACTACAGAAAACAGTTTACTGGTAAATACAGTAATATTTTGTCCTGGATCATAAATGCACAGAAAGCACTGTCTTTTTACAAAACTACAGATGATTAAATAATCACTAAATACTTTCATTGTCAGTATTTTAAAAGCCCACATCTCTGAATCCTAATTTGGAGACATTCAGAAAATCCTCGCTGGTAGAAGTCATGTACTTGCAAGGCAACGATCACATACTGTATGTCTTACTTTGTACAGGGCTCAGGAAATTCAAGCCTTATTGATCCTCCAGAAAGAACAGCTGTTGAAACTGCATTTCTTTACAAGAACAACAAGGAGAAAAATATAAGTCATACAACTGCTGCAATCCCACGGACAAACCATGGACTTTCTTCAGAAGGGGACAAGCACAATCCTTACCCATGTGTGTAAGTATAAAACTCAGAGAAAGTTACTGAATTTATAAGATTGGATCTATAATTATTTGTCGAGGATAGAAAGTTGGGATGTCTGAAATATGTGAGAGCAGGTAGAATATTTCCAGACTAAACCTCTTATATATTTTCTTAAGTACATACCCATTAATTCCTTCCTGTCCAGCACTCCTACTTTGAAGTTCATCATACGCAAGCCACAATACAAGCAGTTTCACTAGGAGTTTCTAAACAACTGCACAAATTTCAGGATGTGAATGACTAGCAGTTATTTAAAAAAAAAAAAAAAAAAGGAAGAATGCAGATCCTTTGCTAATACCTGTCAGAGCTTTGTGAAAGGGTTCTAGAGACTGTACCCACCCTTTTGGGGAGTATTTGATAAGTGATAATCATCGTAATTAATTGAAGAAATAAAATAAATAAATTGTTTCTCCTTAGCCAATTGAAATTACAGAGGAAAGATGAATTGACTTCCAAGAGAGAAATGCAGCCCCTGGTAAGAGGAGGTCTGCTAGCAAACAAGCATTCTCCAAATGTAATGGTATGATATCCATTTTCACACTCCTTTTGTCATCTTAGATGAACACATGTAGCTTTACTGAGACAATTTCTCATTGCTTACACAATATTTTCTCCTTCAGTTTTTGCACAAGAGGACAGCCCAATTTTTGAGCTAATACAGCACAGAAGAACTTTCCTGAAGTGGCTGCAAAAAGAAATTTAAGGAAAGACTTTCTGAATGTTTTTGAAATTTGCAATGAAGTTGGCTTCTCTTGGGAAAGACTTAACTGTGTTGCCTCGCTTGCTTTTATGTGCCTTAAAAAAATCCTTTAATTTTAAAGCATAAGAGAAATGAATGAATACATGTTGATCTTCTCAGCGCTACACTCAGCCCTATTTTATGTATCAGCTATCCAGATTTAAAAGCGCTCAAGTGTTTTCCAGTCTGTACTAGAATTGTACCAGAAATGTGCTAGAATTGTAAATAGTGAAATCAGTTTGTAGTGTTGATGACAGCTAAAAACAATATGAAAAACAACATACAAATTGTACCATTGCTCACACTGTCTTGTTTGATACATACAAAATAATGTAAACAGTCACATATCAATTTGTTTTACCTTCTGGATACAACAGAGATTTCTTTCACCTGAGGAAGTGCATGGTGCTGAAGGCCTTGGATCCTACACTCTGGGAGAACTAGGCCAAAAATCTAAGGCTGATGAAGAAAGCATGAAAAGGTAAGTATATTAGCTATTTTGCCTAGCTGCAGAAGTGTTTTTCTTCAGCTAAACTGATACATCCATATGTCTGTATATTGGATTCTGCCTGAAACACTGAATAATATTTTTAATGTATTTAAAATGGCCAGATGAAGTACTAACCAGCAGATATCACCAGTATACACCATATACCAGGCCTTCTGAAAAATGGCAGAACTCCCATTGATTTTATTACAAATAGGATTATATTCATGTTACAAAGTAGCCTTTCTCACCAAGACCAATGATTTTTTGGTCTTGTAAGACCAAACTTATTTTAACATTGCATGAAAAGAATAGGCTTTACAATCAGTCTTTAGGGATGCATTTCAGCAACCTGAATAGGGATGAATTAAAAGTTTTTGGCAACTAAAAATACTTGAAATAATCACTGTCATGAACTTACCTGGCAGCCATGGAGGGAGAGGCATATCGATAAATCTGTAAAGAAAACTTATGTAAAGTTTTATTTACAGAAATGTCAATGTGATAAAATAATTCCGTATGGTTTATTCAGGAGTTTTTGGCAAATTGTGTCTCCATACAAAGCTAGATCTTATAAAACGTGCAGTGTAGAACACAATATACATCTAAATATCCTGAAGGAAGAAGGTAGCACAAGATAAACATGCTGTCAGACTTACTGAATAGATATTATTATTTATCCTGTAAAACTCACCTAGCCTCCAGTTTTCTCTCTCTCTTTCTCACTTAAGAAAAACTAGCTCAATCTTCTGATCACTGTTTTCATGAATGGGTAGAAAACTACCCAAATAAATTTGATGATTCTGTATGCCCTAAGTTGAAAATAAATTTTACAAACATGGCAAACAAGGAACTGTATTCTTTCAGAAGGTTTGTCTCAAATTTCTCTACAAGCAATACTTTTAAAATCTTAAAAATAACCCCAAGTTATGCACTGAAAAAGCATGTCATCCTGACCTTTCATAGTATTTTGATGCAATATGTGGACACCTGTATGTAAGTAAACAATGTCACAACAAGTTGTTAGACAGAGATGGGATTATCACCTTTTACTTAAAGCATGTTTAAGAGTGAAATCAGTGTCCTTTAATTAAAAGGATAATTAATGATTAGTTAGCTTTTAATTTAAGCTTCTACTCACCACCTTTTCAGATAATTGACATGAATAAATTAAGCAGTGGTTACTTAAACATTAACTTGTTCATAAAGCTTGTCATTCTAATATTAACATGTATCTAAAATCTCATTCTGTTTTCATGATTGAAGTAATGAAAACATCCAGGAAAGGAAAACTGGAAGATGTTCAGTCTTCATTCAAGGAAAACCAACTGATTTATCAGATGCCAACCTGAGTAAGTAGTGCTGGCATGCAAAGGACAGAACTGTGCTTACACCTACTTCTGAATCTACACAAAAAAATGGAGAGCGAAAAGTACTACTTTGAACTGCAGTAATGTTAATGGCAGGAAGGGGTCAGAAATTGTGCTGCTGAAATACAAACAAGTACTTAGGTAGCAAGCCATTTTTTATTATTTGTTTCAGACCTTTTTAATATATTTTGGTGATTTTAGGTAGTGATTCAGAAGACATCTCAGCCTGTGATTCTTACAGTGATTCACAAAGTGAGGAACTTCTGAACCGTAAGACTGAAAATCACAAGATATTCAATACAAGATTACATGGAGAGAGAAAAGGTATACTGATTGCAACATAAAAAAAATGCTGTTTATGGTGTCTTTTTTTTTTTTTTTTTTTTTTTAAACTTTGATGTCTTGGTTTTCAGGAATTAGACAGAGATGCAGCAGAGGAAGCAGAGATCAAGGTGGTCAAGGTCCGGAGTCAGATCCAGAGTCAGGTGCACAGTCAAGGTCTAGGGCCAAAGTTCGGAGTCTGGTCTGAGGTCAAGGTACAGGGTCAAGATCCAGAGTCAAGGTCTGGATTCAGGTCCGGGGTCATGGTCCAGGGTCAAGCTCTGGAGTCAGGTCTGGGGTGAGATCCAGGGTCAGGTCCGGAGTCAGGTCTGGGGTGAGATCCAGGGTCAGGTCCGGAGTCAGGTCTGGGGTCAAGGTGGGTGTCAGGCCTGGAATCTAGGTCAGGGGTCAAGGTCATGAGTCAGTTCCAAAGTCAAGTTCCGGGGTCAGGTCCAGAGTCAGATCCACAGCCAAGGTCTGGGGTCAAGTGCGAAGTCAGGTCCGCAGTCAAGGTCGGGGGTCAACGTCCAGGCTCAGGTCCGCGGTCAAGGTACGGGGAAAAGATCCGGGGTCAGGTCCGGGTTCAGTTTCTGTGTTAAGGTCTGGAGTCAGGTCTGCGGTCAGGTCCGGGGTCAAGGTTCAGGGTCAAGTCTGTGGTCAGGGTGGAAATCAAGGTCCGGGATCAGGGTCCGGCGTCAGGTCTGGGGTCAAGGTCCGTGGTCTTTGTCCAGAGTCAGGTCTGTGGTCTGGTCCGGAGCCAGGTCCAGGGTTATGTCCCGGCTCAAGGTCTGGAGTGAGGTCGAAGGTCAAGTTCCATGGTAGTTGTCCGGAGTCAGGTCCAGGGTCAAGATCCACGATAATTGTCCAGAGTCAGGTCCAGGGTCAAGATCCGGAGTCAGGTCTGGGGTCAGATCCCAAGTCAAGGTCTGGAGTCAGGTCCAGGGTCATGGTTTGTGGTCCAGGTCTGGAGTAAGATCTGAGGTCAAGGTCTGGTGTGAGGTTCGGGGTCAAGGTCTGCAGTCAGGTCAGTAGTCAACATCTGGGGTCAGGTGCGGGCTAAAAGTCCAGGGTGAGGCCAGGGTTGAAAGTTCAGAGTCAGGTCCAGAGTCAAGGTCCAGGTTCAGGTCCCACGTCATGCTCTGTGCTAGGGTTGGAAGTCAAGGTCCGCGATCAAGGTCCAGAATCAGGTCCGGGGTCTTCTCTGGAATAAGATCCAGAGTCAAGGTCTGGGGTCAACTCGGGAGTCAGTTCCGGGGTCAGATCCCGGGTCAAGGACCAGAATGAGGTCCTGGGTAAAGATCCGCGGTCAGATCCGGGGTCAAGGACCGCGGTAATTGTCCAGAATCAGGTCCGGGGTCAACGTACGGAGTCAGGTCCAGGGTCAGGCGTCAAGGTCCCAGGTCATTCTCTGTGGTCAAGGTCCTGAGTCAGGTATGGGCTCAGACCTGTGGTCAAGGTTTGCGGTCATTGTCCAGAGTCAGGTCCCGGATCAAGGCTGGGGTCCAAGTCCGGGGTCTAAGTTGGGGGTCAAGTCTGGGATGAAGGTCTGCGGTCAGGTCCCAGGTCACGATCCAGGGCCAAGGTTTGGGGTCACACCCAGAGTCATGGTCCCAGATAAAAGTCCAGAGAGAGGTCCACATTCAGGTCTGGGGTCAAGGTCCTCAGTCATGGTCCGCAGTCAGGTACAGAGTCAAGGTCTGGTGTCATATCTGGAGTCAGGTCTGGATTCATGGTTTCGTGGTCAGGTACAGAGTCAAGGTGCAGGATCAAGGTCCGGGGTCAGGTTCGGATTCATAGTTTGTGGTCAGGTACGGGATCAAGGTCTGGGGTCAGGACCGCATTCATGGTTGGTGGTCAGGTACAGAGTCAAGGTGCGGAAGCAAGGTCCGGGGTCAGGTCCGCGGTTAAGGTCCAGGGTCAGGTCTGCAGTCAGATCCGGGGTCAGGTCCACGGTTAGGATCTGCGGTTAAGGTCCGGGGTCAGGTCTGCAGTCAAAGTCTGCAGTCAGGTCCAGAGTCTGGCCCAGGGTAAGGTCCGCGGTCAAGATCCGGGTTCGAGCTCAAGGGTCAGGTCTGCGGTCGAGGGTCAGGTCCGCGGTCAAGGTCCGGGATCAGGTCCGGGGTCAAGGTCTGACGTCAGATCCGCAGTCAAGGTCCGCGATCAAGGTGCGGAGTCAGGTCCGGGGTCAGGTCCGCGGTCTGGGTCCGGAGACAGGTCCGCGGTCTGGGTCCGGAGTCAGGTCCGGGGTGAGGTCCGGGGTGAGGTCCGGGGTCGAGGTCCTGAGTCTGGTCCGGGATGAAGCTGCGGAGTCAGGTCCCGGGTCAAGGTCCGGAGACAGGGTCCGGAGACAGGGTCCGGAGACAGGGTCTGTGGTCAAGGTCCGGGGTCATGTCCGGGGTCACGTCCGGGGTCAAGGTCCCTCGCCAAGGCCCAGGGTCCGGTCCGCGGTCAAGGTCTGCGGTCAGGTCCCGGGTCAAGGTCCGCGGTCAAGGTCCGGAGACAGCTCCGGGGTCTGGGTCCGGAGACAGGTCCGCGGTCAGGTCTGCGGTCAAGGTCTGGGGTCAAGGCCCAAGGTTAAGGTACGGGGTCAGGTCTGCGGTCAAGGTCCGCGGTCAGGGTCCGGGGTCTGGTCCGGGGTCAGGTCCGCGGTCAAGGTCCGGGGTCAAGGTCTGTGGTCAAGGTCCGGGGTCAGGATCTGGAGACAGGTCCGGGGTCAGGGTCTGGAGACAGGTCCGGGGTCAGGGTCTGGAGACAGGTCCGGGGTCAGGTCTGTGGTCAAGGTCCGGAGTCAGGTCCGCGGTCAGGTCCGCGGTCAGGTGAACGGTCAAGGTCCGCGGTCAGGTGAACGGTCAAGGTCCGCGGCACGGTCCGGGATCAGGTCCGGGGTCAAGGTGCGGGGTCAGGTCAGCGGTCAATGTCCGCGGTCAAGGTCCACGGTCAGGTCAGCGGTCAAGGTCCGGAGTCAGGTCCGGGGTCAGGTCCGTGGTCAAGGTCCGGGGTCAGGTCCGTGGTCAAGGTCCGGGGTCAACCTCTGCGGTCAAGGTCCACGGTCAGGTCCGGGGTGAAGGTCCGCAGTCACAGTGCGGAGTCAGGTCTGGGGTCAGGTCCACGGTCAAGGTCCGCGGTCAGGTCCACGGTCAAGGTCCGCGGTCAGGTCCGGAGTCTGGTCTGGGGTCAAGGTCCGCCGTCAGGTCCGGGGTCAAGGTCCGAGGTCAGGTCTGCGGTCTGGGTCCGGAGTGAGGTCCGGGGTCAGGTCCGTGTTCAGGTCCGTGTTCGAGGTCCGGGGTTGAGGTCCCTCGCCAAGGTCCGGGGTCGAGGTCCGCGGTCCAGGTCTGCGGTCAGGTCCCGGGTCAAGGTCCGGGGTCAGATCCGCAGTCAAGGTGCGGAGTCAGGTCCGGGGTCAGGTCCACGGTCAGGTATGGGGTCAAGGTCCGCGGTCAGGTATGGGGTCAGGTCCGCGGTCAGGTATGGGGTCAGGTCCGCGGTCAGGTATGGGGTCAGGTCCGCGGTCAAGATCCGCGGTCAGGTCTGGAGTCAAGTTGCGAGGTCAGGTCTGCCGTCAAGGTCCTGGGTCAGGTCTGCGGTCAAGGTCCGCGGTCAGGGTCCGGGGTCTGGTCCGGGGTCAGGTCCGCGGTCAAGGTCCGGGGTCAACGTCCACGGTCAAGGTCCGGGGTCAACGTCCACGGTCAAGGTCCGGGGTCAACGTCCACGGTCAAGGTCCGGGGTCAACGTCCACGGTCAAGGTCTCTCGCCGAGGTCCGGGGTCAGGTCTGTGGTCAAGGTCTGGAGTCAGGTCCGCGGTCAGGTCCGCGGTCAGGTGAACGGTCAAGGTCCTGGGTCATGTCCGCGGTCAAGGTCCGCGGTCAACGTCCAGAGTCAGGTCCGGGGTCAAGGTCCGCGGTACGGTCCGGGATCAGGTCCGGGGTCAGGTCAGCGGTCAATGTCCGGAGTCAGGTCTGACGTCAGGTCCGGGGGTCGAGTTCCGCGGTCAAGGTCCGGGGGTCGAGTTCCGCGGTCAAGGTCCGGGGGTCGAGTTCCGAAGTAAAGGCTCAGGGTCAAGGCCCAGGGCCAAGGTCCACGGTCAATGTCTGGGGCCAGGTTCAGGGTCAAGGTCACGGGTCAGATCCGGAGTCAGGTCCGCAGTAAAGTTCCGGGGTCAGATCCGAAGTCAAGGTCCGGAGTCAAAGGTCCAGGGCCAGGTCCGGGGTCAAGGTCAGGGGTCTGGTCCACGGTCAATGTCTGCGGTCAAGTCGGGGGTCAAGGTCCGCGGCCAAGGTCCGCGGCCAAGGTCCGGCATCAGGTCCCGGGTCAAGGTCAGCGGTCAGATCCGGAGTCAGGTCCGCAGTAAAGGTCCGGGGTCAAGTCCGCGGTCAATGTCCGGGGTCAGATCCGTGGTGAGGTCCCGGGTCAAGGTCCCGGGTCAAGGTTCTCGGTCCTGTTCCAGGTAAAAGTCAATAGTCAGGTCCGGAGTCCAGGTCTGAGGTCATGGTCCTGGATCAATGTCCGTAGTCCGCTCTGAGGTCAATGGGCGGGGTCAGATCAGCGGTCAGGTCTCAAGTCACGTCTGGCGTCCAGGTCCAGGGTCACGGTCCGAAGTCAGGTCCCAGTCAAGGTCTGGACACAGGTCCCCACTCAAGGTCTGGGGTCAGCTCCAGAGTCATGGTCCCGGGTCGAGGTCCGGGATCAACGTCCGGGGTCAGATCAGCAGTCAGGTCCCGGGTCACATCCGGCATCTGGGTCCAGTGTCATGGTCCGGACACAGGTCCCGGGTCAAGGTCCAGGGTCCAGTCCCAGGGTCATATCCGGAGTCAGGTACTGGGTTAAAGTCTGGAGTCATGCCTGCGGTCAAGTTCCAAGGTCTGATCTGGAGTCAGGCCCAGGGGCAAAGTCCGGGGTCCAAATCTGGAGTCAGGTCTGGATTCAGCTCAGGGGTCAAGTTCCAGAGTCAGGTCCGGGGTCAGGGTGCCAGGGTCAGGCGTGCAGTCAAGACTCGGTGTCAAAGTCCGTGGTCAGGTCCTGGGTAACAGGCCACTACCCAGGTCCTAGATTTAGGTCGGGGGGTTGAAGTCGGCAGTGCTGCGGTCAAGGTCTGGCGTCAAGACCCCAGGGGTCGAGGCCCGCCATATCATGATTGTAGTAGTGATTCTTACTAAACAGAAACGCATTTTAATACATTAAAACTACATTCTTCTGTTTTTACTAAACATGGCTTCTACTTTTTCAGTCTATTCACAGAAGATAAGCTCCGCTCAAAGAGCTTACAGGCATAAACAACCACATCACCTTGTAAACAGACTTTCTGAAAGGTAAGCTGTAGCATTACTATGAATAAGCAGTAGAACAGCAGACGTCATTACTAATGATTCAGCATAGGGTAAAAACACTCCAGTATCATAAGCAGTGGCAATGCCTTCTCTTTTGCAGAACATGCTGTATATTAGAATTTTGTTCTCTAATGAAATTAAAATATTTACCATAAGAGGAAGTGTATATAATTCTTCAATCATTCTTCAATCTTTCTCAGTCTATCCACAGAATCCACACCTAATGTCTTTAGCTGACATACATTTTGACTAAAAATCATCAAAAGAAACCCCTCACTTTAAGATAACATCACATTTACAGATCCAGGAATGAATTTATATTAAGGTACAAATTCTGTTTGATAACAATTATTTCTTTACAAATAACAGTCCTTAATCTTAAATTATAATGGAGACTGAGAAGAAAAATGGATTCTTAAGTATTACATAGTCGAAAGCAAACTCTTACCAGCTACTTTGTGAGAGACAGTTACAGCATCAAAGAAATGATGGCTCTGTACCATTAGAAGGATTTACTGACCCTGCCTTCTGCAGTGTTTGCTGTTTCAATGCAGTGCATATACAAATTATGCTAGACTGTGTTTTATAATCAAGTGTAAAGTTGTATTCACTGTAAGATTAGCTTGCAAGCAAATATGCTAACAAAGTCTCTAATTCATAGTTTAAAAATTCTTTTTGTTAATAAAACTGTATATTATTCTCATTTATATACTATTTATACACTATAGAGTACATATAAGTACATCCTTAAATACTATATATACACACATTTATATATACCCTTATAGGCAAAATACAGAGACTGCCAAAACCTGCTATTCAAGTCTGTATGATACAGTTATCCTTTCACCTCAGTACCTACCCAGAAAGACGACTTCTGGAAGAAAATCAGCAGTCAACATCCGAAACAGAAACACGAGCATTTCCGATGCAAACGTAAGACTTTATAGTCAAAAATTCAAAGACAACTCAGAAGAGTACATCCTGTCATGGCACTTACCAACGTCCTCAGGGAAACTAACTGTTGTGGTCTAAGCTTGTCTTGACCACTTGAAGAGAACGGGATGGGACAGGAAGGAATAAGAAGAAAACTTGCATCTTAGATTAAGTTTTTCATGCTACTTCAAAATCACTTATGATTTACTATATTAAAATCCAAATAAAATTCACTATATGGCATAATACTGTAACAGGCATGAATGCAGGACACTATTTAAGTACTTTTATAAGATGTAGTCTTTGTAAAGGATTCTGCATTGTGCTTCTCAGATGTAAAGAACTTACACAACTAGGAGGCAGAGTGTGCCAAAATTGCTTTAAGTCACCTATACACCCTCACCCTCCATTGCAAGACCTTCTTCTTGGCCTGTAGTTTTGTTCAAACACTGCAGGCAGTATATTCACATTCTAGGCCACCTGGATGTTCTGGAATACTGCCACATGTAAGGACTTCACTCTGGTGTATTCCTTCACAGAAGTATTTTGAGAATTTTTGTACCACTAAGTCCCTGTATAAATAGGAAAAGGGGCCAGAAAAACAGAATGGATCTTACCTCTGAAATTACATTTTCTAGACTGAAATAAGAAGTGACAACCCTAGCCTCATTAACTCCTACCAAAACCAGGGGTGCATGAAATGGGACAACCCTCTCTCGCTACAAACATGCACTACACTGGGGCTGCTCCTGGTGTAAATATCCCTCAGTGCAACAAATACACTTTAAGATAAATAGCAGCCACGTAGACTTCAAGATGAATCATTAATGGCCACTTCCAATTTGAATCCTGAGTAGTCTACCACATGACTCAGAATTTATACTTTTTAATATGTACTTGAAGTTGATCTGTTGAGTATGCTACAAAATGACCTTAATTAAACTTCCTTTTACTTCTGCTGTCTACCTATGGGAACATTTGTCTTCAGTGTCAGTACTGCTATGTTTTATTATTCCCAACAGATTTTAAGTTCTACTCTGGACCATGCCATACAGATAGCAAACAGTTTGAAGAGAACTACAGAACGAATGGTACAAGCAGTTTCAGAAGATCTAGCTAAAGTTAGAAGCAAACAGCTTTAATTACCAAGTTTAAAATACTGTATTTTTTTCTCATTAATTATATATCTCTGTACAAAAATAAAATAATAAATAGAAAAATTAGAGAGTCAAACTAGTTCTGTGACTATCACTAATAGTATATATGACGGTTTTCCACGTTTCCATACGGTGTCAGGACTGGAAACAAATTACTGATTCTACCGAAAATAGAATTAATACATTGGCTAACCTTTTACTACTCTACAGCTTCTTCCTTCTCCAAGCATTCACTTAGGGTGGCATTATAAACATTGGCTTGAACAAGAAAGGCTAGCTTTTAAGCCTTTTTTTTTTTCCCCTCTTCTCTGAAAATAGAGAAAAAGGTTATCAGTCATTATTGCATTCATTAGTCTGTCACACCTTAACAATAACAATAGCTGCTCTTCTCCTGAATCATCTCTGAACACCATACTAGTACAGCAAGTCATAGCTAACATACATAATTATTAAGTGGCACATATTGAGAATGGTTCACGTTTAAGATATTTCCTTGCATGTCTTAATAACTGAGTAACACCACATCTTGTCTGTGTTTTCCCAGAAGTTAAGCTGCAGTATCCTTACCTTCTCTGATACACTTGGCCAAACAAATAAGTGATTTGTATTCTGAAAACCACTTAACTGTAGTGTTTAAAAGCAAACGACTAGCAAATAACCTTGTATTGAGATACTATTTGTTGAAGCCATTCTAAAGCATTTAGAAGCCATTTATAGCTCACCTTGCTGCTGTGTAGCATTGATTTGACTCAACACATTTTCCAGGCTTTTCCCTAGTCTTCATCAACTTTCTTTTCTCCCTTGGGCTCTTAACCCAATTTCCCTCTGCTTACTACTATTATTTTAAGCTTATTTCAGACAAAGGTGCTGCACAAGCAAAGGTTGACATGCCTACACTAGATTAAGGTTTAGAATGTCCCTGTTATTACTTTGTGTAGTTAACCTAACTGGTGAAGTAGCTGCTGCAGGATTCCCTAGATCCAATTAAAAGAAGAATATCTAAAAATATTTCTACATGACAAACAACCGGGCATTTTGTTTAATGTGGATCACCAAACCTGTTATCCTGTGTCTGGACAGCAGATGCCAAGGGAAGGATATATTTAAATAGCCATGCACTTAGTAACATTTCCTCAAAATACTAAGCCTTCAGCAAACTGCAGCTCATTCTGAATCAACAGCCAGATCTTCGTATTTAATTGCCTGCAAGGATTCTTCTCTCATGATTTAGAGAAACTGTTTCCACACATGCACACACACACCCTGTATAAATCAAGGTATGCAATACTTGGCTGCAGGGTATCTTACATCCTAAATGTCCTTTTGTTTTGAACCTGATAACTGCAAGTTTCATTTGCTCTTTTGCACACTGAAAAGGAAGAACACATCTACTACCTCTTTGGTCTGCACGTTAACGAGATTTTGTGTTAGCATGATCTGGATGGAAAAATGCTGAAGATTGTGGAGGCAATTGAGGAGCCGGGGCTAGTGAGCTTACTATTTATCAGGTCCTGATTTTCTAATTCCACCAATCTGTATTTGTGCACTCCACCAGTCTATATGCGTTTACAGGACATTCCATTGATCTTTCTGGGCCAGGGGTGGAGTTGCTAGTCCGTGCATCTGCTCCTTCAGCCCAGCCTTTGATCTGCATGTTCTTGGGTTCTTCTGCTCAGATATGTTCCTTTTAGGATTGTACTAGCTGCAGCTGTGGGCTTCATTTTCCACATAGCTCTCACCTGGGGAGTCGTCTCCCAGGTGCTCATCATCAGAAGATGGCTGGGGTGCCCATTCAGACTCAATGTTATCAGTCTTGCTGGGCCTGCTACAGCTACAGAAGATCTCATTTGTTCAATATGTACTTTTTACTCTGGATATTGAGATATTTATGCTTAGAAACTAGAATTTAGGAAAAATAACATTTGATAGATACTTCAAATAATTTAAAAAGTCTTGGTGCACAAGCTGTTTAATGAACAAGCTAAACAGGCTGAAAATAAAACTAATGTATGTTAGATGCCTATTTTGTGTAGATGAGTTTAAAAGCTATATGCACTTATCCCCATTATGTTCCACATTCTGCAACATTTTGTTCTCTGATATACAGGAGCAAAGGGATGGAGGTGGGGTAGGGGGGAAAGGAAAAAATACATCAATTTTATCTTTTTCCACTGCTAATGACCTTGGAATGAACTTAGCTTAAAAAAAAAGTTTCTTTAGTTAGTTAACTTGAGAACAAAAGTAAGTACAAGCAAACACTTTTTTGCAACACAAAAAACTCCTATATTATTAGTTGGAAACATGGATATAAAAATAAATCTAATATCCACTATTTTATGACACTTCTCTCAGCTCCTACACAAAAAACTAACATTAAGGCACATCATTTCAACATTAAACAGCTTTAAGTTTACACTTGAATAGACTTCTCTCTGAAGGTCATTCATTAGAAGTATTGCAGAAACAAATCAAATGTAGTATTCATTTGATCCAATCCAACACAGGTTATTTTTTAAATACTTAATGAGTGCAGCAGAAGAGAACAGCAAATTCTGCTTACTTTTTTTTTTTTTTTAAATTACCAAGCTACTGCACAGACTCAACTGCTTCCCTTTTTTGTTCTCCTTTTATCCACCCCTCCATCCAAAAGAAAAAAATTCACCCCTGAATGAAACGCTGAAAGGAACATGGAAGTGGGTATGATACCACCAGTCACAGGCAACCCATTCCTTAAGACAGAAAAACTATGTAGACAGTCATAAGGAAACCTATAAAGTTGTTCTTTTTAAAAAACTTGAAGAGCAGTCCCTGTAGGTACTTAAAAATGAAGTGTACTTCAGTGCACAAAACTGAAAGTGTTTTATCAGAAATTATTTATTGAAATCAGAATTGCTTAGTACTTCCATCACAAACTTGCTACTGTACCCACCACCACTTGAAAACTCCCTCCTTCTAATCTCTTAGGCATGTAAAATGTTACACTTCATGATTTTTCACAGGATGACATACCTTTAAAGAGTTTTCAGTGATTCATTTCATAGAAAAGTGTTATAGTTAGAGCCATTGCATTTGTGTGAAATAGTTTTACCACAAGCTTGTATTTACAAACTTTCATTTCAGCATTTTTTGAGAAATAAATTCTCCAGTTATATAAAGCTTTCACAGTTCTCAAAAAAAAATCACAGTATAAATAAAATCAAGGTAATAAATCATAGGGGTGAACATGCCCTTTTCCAAAATGCACTTTACAGTGTAACACTGCCTATATGATATACAACCTAACACACACAAGTGTTGATTTTTTTCTTTATCTGCCTATTTTCCCCAAAAGCAGCAAACATAAATTAAATTAGTCAAAACCACAGTGTTCCAGTACTGTATTTGGAAAAATTAATTCCATAAGAATACGTACATGCTGTTTGTCTTTTCCAAATACATTATAATCATCACCATTTCTACTCGTCCTTAAAGGACACCATATCCTTTGGCTTACTAAGGGTCTTTACTTCATCTAGGAGTCTCCTAGGTGTCAGAAGATGAGTAGAACCTGTGAGTAAAACAATTTCAGACATATAATTAATACTTTTATTTTCCAGACATCCTTTCTTAGGAATCAAGAGTTTCATGCCAGTGATTTTTATTGCACCTGAAAAACAGAAAAGTACAAACTCTCCTCCTCCTATCATGAGTAACCAGAGCAGTAGGTTCAACTGTAGATAAAGTTCAGGCAGATAAAGTTTGTTTGGAGACATTGAAATATGAAGTAATGCAGGTACATTTAATTCTTCTTGCTATACATGAGAAAATACTTTAAGAATACCTTTTTTCTGACATAAATCATTGCAAGTGTTCTGAAGTTTTCAGCAGAAATGTCTTTACTGTTCTTAATTTCTTGTTGAAAAACAAAAAAATCTAGATAAAGCATCTTTCCAGTTTATATGAACTGCATAGTTTAAACACACACACACACAAAATACATTCAGTACAGTATTAATTTGCTGAACTAACCCAGAGAATATAAGGAATATATTTTCCAGAAAACCCATCTCTAGACTCTGTACTGTGTTTTCAAGCAAATTGCTACATACCCCCATCTTCCCAAGACCAACTTACCAATAATAACTTCACAAGGCTTGTAGGCTTGAGAAATTTCGTAAGCACATCGCATCTCAGAGTACGTAATGCCTCCAATCACAAATATAATCAGTTTTGTACCACTTCTTCGCTCATCTTGGTAACTAGCTTTGGGTTTCTGGCGAGCACTGTAAAATGTTTCATAAGATGACAAGTTTGTAACAATTTCTGTGATGCTATTCACCAGTTATAATTGCAGTCAAAAAAGTTAGACAAACTGGTGTTACAAGAATTACACAGAAAACAAGTAGCACATCACACAGCAACTACTGAGTTCTTGGAACGGGTAAAATAAATACAAAGCAAGAACCTTGCTGCACAGACAGCTCACTACAAATGACTCCTATGGAGGAGCTTAATTCTGCACACCTCCAATTCAAGTGACGTTTTTCCTTGAACAGGTACTTGTACAAGCCATATGATCACCATGTCTTAGCTTTCCACTTCCCTAACTGGAACAAAATCTCTAGGTACTCGACTTTTACCAAAGAGGATTCAGATAACTAGGATGCAAAAGATAAAGGCCTTTATATTTGCTATCTCCAACATATATGCAGTGATTTTTTCTCTAGCATATATTGTAACTGCAGATTCAAGTTAAACCTGAAGTCCTTAACTCTTTGCCTACAAAACAAAAAAAATTACAACACAAAAACCTGGCTAAAACATGCTTCCTTGCATTAAGTACTGTAACAGCCAGCCAGAAAATAACTGCACATCGGACTTGTTTGCTTGTTTTCAGCATTGGAAGTAACAGAACTGACAGCCGTGCATCTTCAGCACTATCTTCTGTTTAGTAAGATACCAATTCCACATTTAGGTTATTTTTATTTTTATATATATATATATATATATATACATACACACATACACACACACACACATATTTCTTTCCCCATGAATCTGATTAGTGTCATAGTGTACATTACAGTCTTCCCACAACAGAAATGTTTTACTTCCTGCTTTCAGCTGTGTCATAATTAAGTAACACTACAAAATGCAGTAACCCTCTGTTAGCTTGGCAGACCCTGGCCACGAGGTCCAAAACTAATGGGGTTAAGAGGGAGAAAGGAGAAGACAGGACATTCTCGTAAGCATAAAGAAAAATAAAATTATCTGGTCAGTGCTACTCAGTAAACCTATGAGCACAAGGAACACAAAATTTCACGTTCACATTAGCAGAAAATTCCTTTTATGATCTCCAGCACTTCTGGACTTCTCTACACTATTCCTTGATATCAGAGGTCAATTTTCTAACAGGACCACATTACAAAACAATACAACACCCTACAGAGGCTGAACCAAACTTACCGAACTCTGTCTCAAAAACGAAGACCGCTACCACATTATAAATAAATAATCTTTTTGCTCAAGTTATAGTACATTGTAACTCCCTCCTAAAAATGCTTTACAATAAAAAGTTCTATGGTTAATATTTTTAATTTTGGAAACACTATTTCTAACTTGAAAGACAGAGGTTAGTGACAGCTAGCTACAGTTCCTAAACTAAAAGCCAAGTTCAATACACTTAACTGAAATACTTCTTACACTTTAATGTTACCCTAAAAAAAACTATTTCATTGCTCTATATGCACACTTCTGTAAGATTTTAGAATGCATAAGAAAGAAAAGCTGAGGAAAGGGTAAGTTATTTTTCAAAGAATTAAACAGTTTACCTTACTACTCCTGACCCATTCCAGGTAGGAGGACATTGGGAACAACAAGGCCATTCACTTGGATCTAGTTTTTTTTCTATAGCATCCTGAAGAGCAAAACAAAGAGTGACTTGAAACAGCCATACAGACCTAAATCTGCCGAGTCTTCTACCCCAGTAAGGACACCTAATTAGAATTTAATGCCAGAGTATGTAATTTCTTGAAAAAAAATGAAGTTGCTTCCCAAAAAAGCAGTGATCCTACGCAGAACACCGGACCATATAATGCAGACAATTAAAGACACCAAGAACCTACACAACTATTTATTAAAAATAACTCAAGCATTAAGGAATTTCAAAAGATCTAATACAACAGTTCACTTGCATTTATTTCTACATTTTGCCCACTAACAAATTAGTTCCTCAAATTTACCTCCATAATGTCTTTTATAACAGGTGTCCACCTAGAAAGTTGGTAAGTTTCTTCTGAAGAGCGATCTCTTCTGGGGTGTTTACATTGCTCAGAAGCAGACTGAGGAGATATAAGAAATCAGAAATGTATTATACATGCATGTTTTTGGGTAACTGGTTTCCACAGTTGAGAGGGAAGAGAGGAAATCATAAAGAAATAATTAATCATACTAAGGTATGATCACCTGTAGAGTTCAAGATACAGCAGAAATAATCATTTCAGACACAAGGAACTGAAGAAGTTGGACCTTCCAAAAGCAAATAACTCATGGCAGTATCTGATGATTTTAGAGAAAGCACTATAGTTGTATTACATTGAAAATTATTCATGTTAATTGCTCAGTGGATTTAACATTTATATACATCATAAAAACAAAAATTCATAGTAATTTCCTGTTTCCAAGACTAAGATCCTCATACTACTGCTCAGACTTACTGGAAGAACGTTAGGTAAGTAGTAGCATGTTAGAAGAGCAAAAGAAAACAAACCAAATCAGTATTTCTTACCGAAGAAAGAATAGGAATGCCAAGGTATTCCCAATTTCTTATCATATCACTATCACTTTCTATTTGGACATTCTGGATCAGCTTGTTCAAGTTCTCCTGGGTTGTTCCTTTAAAATAAGGAAAATAACTCAGTCACTCTGCAGCATGATTGATAAAACTAATCTCTCTTATTCTGCACTGTTACTATTTAGTCTAGGACTTTTTAATTGGCTATTTTCCTAAGTTTATCATAATACTTTAGTTTTAAAAAAAATTAATGACCCATTCTTGAACTGAACCTAATATTGCTATTCATTATTTATGCCCAAATTCTTTTATTTCCTTCTCTGTTAGTACAAAGTCTTCCATATTGACCTCCTTTTCAGGTTGCAGTGAATATGGAGTTTCTTTTATCGTCTTTGGTACACTGTGAAAAGGATAAAATTAAAGCTGTTGCATGCATCCTGAGAACAGGGACTATGCTAAAACAGGATATCAGCCTCATCTTTATCAACAGTATCTTTAATACCAATCTAAGAGAAGCTGTAGAAGCTGGAGAGTTTTTCTTTTGAACTTTGTCATAAATTCTAACACAGGTGCTTGAGTTCACTGAAAATACTGGCCTCTATCTTAAAACATGAATTTAGATCCAAGACATTGAGAAAAAAAAAAAGGTGGATTTTCATACCATTTGAGCTAAAAATATACAGGAGAATAGCTCTGATCTTCTCATAATTGTCATGATTTCTGTTGAGCAGAACTGGAATGAGGACTCTCATGGAGTCCTTCACTTTCTGACCTTCTGCATCAGTTCCAAGAGCCAAGTCCTAAATTAAAAACAAAGTGATAATGGTTTTTAGTGAGGAATCATTAAAAAAGTACCAGTCTGTGTCTCCCTCCTGCCCCCCCCCCTTTTTTTTTTTCCTTCGGTGAATTTTAAGAATCAAGCTGTGTGAATTTGAGTCATTAACAAAACCTTTCGACATAATTCTTTCAATGGTGACAGAAATATAATGCTGTAACATTTTTAAATATTTAGAACAGTTTGATGTATTTTTTAACTGGATATTAGAAAATTTCCTAGAATATAGTTCTGCCAAACAGATTCAATTTCTCATTAATAAGACCATCAGAAGTGTACCCTATATGCATAACAGGGATCTTGTCAATAGCTTATATACAAGCAACCTCAGCACAGCATGAAAAGAACTATCTTGCGTTTCATCTCTTACAGTCTCAATCCATTCAGTCTCATTCTCTAATCACATTTCCTGGAATTCATATGAACCTGAACTTATAGTTTTTACTTGAGACTTGAGAACAACTGGTGCTTTTCCCAGACTTTCTGAAAGGCTTTCCATCTGAAGGACACAGCAAAGTAACTTAAGAGATGTGAAGGACAAAAAACACCAAGACAATCTTTATACAGATCAGCTGAATTCAAAGGCAAAAATCAAAACTCAAACACCTCCTTTACTGTCCGTACTATTAACTCAAAAGCAATAGACAAACACTCTAGTTTTGTTAAAAGTATCTATTCCTGCAAAGTGAAATTCACAGTATTTTTTTCTCAACATACCTGTTCAGTTTTGCATAGGCTTTCTACATTAGGTTTAAACTTGCGCATGCAATCTTCTGCTATGTTAAGATGAACAACTTGCTAGAAGACAAAAAGCCCATGGTGAATAAACTTGCTTACTACTTCTGCAGGCCACTGTGTAAGTGCAAAGCAATGATTTTTTTACTCGTTAAAAATCATAGTAATAACAATCTCTGCACTATCCTTCAGTGCCATTGTGCATTTTCGGTGTTTCACCCCTCACTTAAAGATTAGCATTTGGAAGGTGGAAGGAAGTGGATTTCAAGTCCAGCAGTAAGAGCATTTTAGAACTTTACACCACTTGGAATAGACTAGGCATACGGAACAAATTGGCTTGTACAAAAATACCAGTTTAATGATAAAGCAGTGAAAAGTGATGGCTTTCAACTGTTATCACTCGGGCATACCAAGATATTTGTGAGCTAAAACATGGAAGCCTCAAAATAATAAGTTATTTTTGTATCTACAATCCTCAAAGTGCATGAAATATCCAAAGAAATAAACATTTTATACGTAATAAAAAGATGCACCTAAAAACAAACATGCTTCTTGCTACAGTGGGTAAGCATATCCATTTGGAGAAAAGTTACATAGCATGCTCGGTAAGGGACAGAAAAAAAATCTAGATTTCAACAATACCCAGCACAAAATTATACTGTAGAGATGATTGACAGCTAAGTAGTATTTACACAATGGTCCTTACCCTACTAATCTGTTTATGGAATTCTGGCATCTTTTTCATTAATTCGGTCAGACTTGCTATCGTTACCTGTGAAGGAATGATACCAGTTAAAATTGTTTTGCTTTGTTTTGATATTCAGCATCTTCATTTCCCTCTCTTGGGAAGCTCATACTTTCCAAACATTACCATTCAGATGAACTTCAGCTGCAACAACAGGTGCATGAACCACAAAGATCTCACCCACTACAAATACAATTGAGTTACTAAGAAAAACAACGTCAAACAACTTACTTTTCCTTCTGTTGCCTTTTTTTTGGCTGAAACTTCTTTCAGAAGTTTTGGTATTTCCCTGACAAGAAAGAAACAAAAGAAAGGAATCAAATGCAATAGCACCGTAGTTGTTAATTTTTGTTTTTTAAAGAAGCCAAGTAACAAGAGGCTCTTAATGAAAGCAAAAGCTTCATTTGAGAGCTGTTTCATTCATTTTTTAAAATGATATTTGCATAATGTGAATTCAGGCAAAAACTTTTGATATAGTAATTGCTGGATTTAGAAAATGTGAAAATATTTATTACAAATATCTCTAATCAAGTTTTCCACAAACATATTTGATTCTAATAAATACTCTATTTTTCAGAGTATGTTTTCTTGTTAACACTGGTTATTCAACAGAATACAGCCTATACACAACACCTGCAAGATTTTGCATATTTTTACTTTCTCAATAGTTAAGCACATCCCCTCTCACAGAAACTTCCATAATTTGCATTTTTAAATAGTTTTTAAATTGATTCACATACTCTATCACATCAGCAATATGTTTGTGTCGAATCTTCACCCACAGCTCATCATCTTCCTCCAGAAATGCCTCCTTTTCCTTCCCAGCAGGTCCATCTGTTTTGTATCTTCCAAAAAGAAAATTCAGATTGACTTTTTTTAAATTTTCTAATAATTTGTTACATACTAATGGTATTAATGTGTGCATTTGCCACCACGCATGGTAACGCCAGTAACATACACAGCTTTCACTTATAATCCAAGTATTGTCTGACAGACACAATAATTTAGGTATTAAGAATTACACACTATACACACTAATACACACTTACACACTAATTACACACAGATAGTGCATACATCCAGAATAGAGAAAGGATTAATTTTGAAAGTCAGATCACGACTATTTACAAAATCTACTCCACTAGGTTTTCAAGAACCAGCAAACTTCAGATTTCATGGAATTCTACATATTATGTCAAAAGACTCAAGACCCTACACTTAAAAAAGGCATTCCTTTTGTTTAATTGAGTTAACAAGCCATCTAGGCCTCATGGTATCATTTGCTGGAGTAGTTTATCAGAAAGGTCATCACATTTATGTGATATATATAAACAACATGTTTTACCTAAATATACTTTTGGGACAGAAACAAACATAGCTTCAAACAACTACACAAATCAGATGAGTAGAGTCATAAAAGTGAGCATTCCTGACAGAGACACTTTTGAGCTTTTCCTCCAAGATGATACTTACATTACTGGTCATCTTGTTTGCCTTGATAAGCTAAGAAGGTTGAGAATATGAAAAGGAAAAAGTTAAGAACCTGAATGTGCACTAGAAAGGTTTTGCTTCAAGTTTAGTACAAAATTTGTTAAAGAAGTCAGATTTACTTACACAGAAATCAATAAAATGAGCATCTTGTCAGAATCAAGCTTAGCAAAAATGCTAACTGGATCCTACCCACGCTCAATTAAATGAGGAAGTTAATAGGAAGAAAACATTGTAAGAGCCAAGGGGAATGACTAAAATAACTGAAGCCACCCCTACATAATATGAGCACTTAGAAAGATACTTTTGGCGCAGTTCACCTTAAATATTTCATAGTTTTTCGAATCCAGTAAAGTCTTTATATTTAAAAAGGAAAAAAAAGTAATACTTGCTTGTAAATATCATTTTCAATAGGCAGTAGATCATATGCCATTGCTTGGAAAGTGAGCTCATGAAGTACAGTTGATACGGGGTCAAAGCCACGATCAATTATTATTAGTTGAGAGTGGGTTTTACCCTTAAAAAAAAAAAAGTTGAGTTGCACATTTTTTTTTTAATTTTATTTTACAAAAATTGCTTAAGGCCATCCCTTACTTGTTCTCAAATATGCAAAATATTTGTATTTCAGATTACATTATCTATGTTGTATTACAGAATAAATTATGCACTATGATCTGCAAACATTCAGTTGCATGTTTCATTTTAAGGTTTAGCAAAGTGGTGATAACTTGAGCTACACTTATCTATTTAGAAAAGTGAAGTGTTAAATTGTGTTACAGTTTATGTCATATCTCTGCTTGGAGAAAATTCCTTCATGAAAGGCATTTAATGTTCTGCAGTGAAGTCCATTTTACACACAGCCCGAAGAAAGGTAAAATTACAGCACAAGTTACACACTTATTAGTTCTGCACCATCTCCTATATTAGTAAAGTATCCATTTTCCAAGTACGAAGTAGTTTGTTCAATATCTCATATTGGATTTTTTTTTTTTTTAATATAGATATCCTGTACATATCATCTCTTCCAAGCTATCTTTATACAAAAAAACAGCTGAAGGTCAACTAGTTACCTTTGTTTAAAAATAAATAAAACCTAGTTTTACAGAAGCTGTTGTCAAAGCATGCACAAAAATCTGCACTTATAAAAACTAACAAACACCTGGATCCACGGTCTACCTTTATTTGGCTTCTCTCATCAGTTTTATAGTAGTTTTCAAGACCTTTTTCAACAAGCTGTGCAAGTTGGCTAGCATTATCCAATGGTTTGCTGAAGGGAAAAAAAAAAAAAAATCATTAATTCTTAATCCCATACTAAAATGCTGCCTTTAAAACTCCCTAATGGCCCAGGATGTAAAATTCCAACTCAGAGGTGGGAGACACACAGTTAAACCTAGGATCACCATCTAGTCTTGAGCCCTTTTTCATGAGACTGCTAATTCAGCAGTGCACCACTGCCATTAGCTACTCTATGGGTGATCTGGCTACACTAATACAAATCCATTTTTGTCCCACCTTTTATATCGTATTCCTGGATTCTCATCTAAAGTGGCACATAAAGTGACAATTTGTTCAGCCATAACTGCCATCACAGAATCTTTATCCTTTTGCAAAGTTGGACTATAACAGCGGTAGAAGGCATCTGGGACATTGAGAGTAAATACCTACGTAAAGCACAACAAAGAAAAAAAAAAAAAAAAAAAAAAAAAAAAAAAGAGTGGCTCAGATTATACATTTCCAAAATATTTTGTGTACAAAATTGCTGCTACTTTAAAATGGCATACTGTAATAAAAAAATGCATGTATATACTTCCATATAAGCCATAACAAACCTCACTGCTTACTGAAGACAAGCATCTCTATCCTCTCTGCTAAAAAAAAGTTCTGCCCTGCAACTGATTCCAAGCCCTAAAAAGAGATCAAACACTAACAATAAGTCTTTTGATCTGAAAAATACAGGCAAGCACTGAAAATATGCAGAAGTTGCAACAGGCCTTGTGTACAATTTGTCAGGAAAAAAGAAAAAGAAAAAACAAACAAAAAAAACCAACCAATCAAAGAAGTAGTCTTATATTTTAAAATTGTTCTCTAGCAAGTCAATACCACATGGAAACAGAACTCCAAGCTCTTTCCTGCAATCAAGATAAATAACGAAACTCACCTGAGACTCATATGGGAAGAAGGAAATGCTGATTTCCTTACATCTCCTTATTGATTTTGAGCAGGAAGACTTAATTTTATTGAAAAGATGGTCAGGACAAGCTACAACAACCAAAAAAAAAAAAAAAAAAAGAAGATTTTAAGCTATAAATCATTTGTGTATATTCCAACTATTACTTAACTCACTAGTTTAAAGTACACAAACCTCCTGTTTTCCAAAAGTAAGCTTTCAGAGCTATGTTTGTGTTTGTACCTGCAGTACAGGACTCCTCTGTAGCTTGAGACTTTTATCTCACACCTCTTATGAAACATATCCCACTTTTCCACCTCATTTAATTCCACTTTCCTCTCTGAATTCAGAAAGGAATTAAGAGATAGTTAACAGTAACATAAAACAAGGTGACAAACCTTCCCAAAGTGAAAGCATAACCAACACGATAAGTTTAAGGCCTCTTTTTTAAGAGAAGCATCCCTGGTAATTTTCTTTGCTTTTTCCAAGTGACATTGAAGTCACTCAAAAGTCTTGAATGACTTGAAAGTCATTAAGTAGAATACTTAACAGGGATTTGCAGTGACCAAGGATACTCATTTCGCAATGGCAAGTAAATGATAGTGACAAAGCAAAGATGTATATTCCCTCTTTTCATACAGGACAGAGAAAACATTCCCAACCTACAAAAAGATTAGAGGAAATAGTGTAAACCACAATAGTGTACTGCCACAACTCAGTCTCCATGTTCAGTGACATGCATTTTTTTCCCTCTTCTTGCCACCTGAGTCATGCTGACTGACAACAGAAGAACATACAGTTAGATTAACCCCCGTTTACACTAACTGCAAATGCTCTGGAGTTTACACCATTCATGCAAGAGCTACGTAAACATCATACTCTTTCTTATTCTAGGTAATGAGAAAAAGGCTGGATCACAAGTCTTAAAGAACTCATTAAAAAACACTGTTCTTGCAGAAATGCAAGTTGCATTTATATTTTTACAAAGAAGTTTGTTGAGATACATAATTACACTTGAATTGCTTTCTTCTGTACTCTCTGACATACTAAATCACTAAGTTACTCTAAAAGCAAAACTAGACTACCTAAATTAAAAGCTTAGGCAAGGGAAGATCGCTATTGTTCAGTAAGTGTGAAAGAACGGACCATTGTCACACAGCATCTTGAGACGCTTTTGGTACGTTCACAGTCCTGTAACAGGGTTAATGATTTAAGTCTCAAAACCCTCTCTGAAAAGCAAAATATGCATGCACTTAATTCTGAGCAGCAAGACAAGATCACTTATTTGTATACACAGAGACATCAAACTGCAACACAAAGACTTACAGTCAGTGAAGTAGACATATGCTGCTCTGTATCTGCGAGATGATTTACTGATGAAGTCACCAATAAGTCCATCTACAGACTTAGAGAGGAAAAAATAAAATTATTTTGCCTTCCGTCATGCACCAGACAAGCTTCTCTCCTAGCACCTAGGAATCTCATTTTAATTCACCAGGACAACTCAGAAATAATACAAATCAATACATAAAAGAATCCCAACTGAAACAGAAAACATAAAACCAGACCAAGGACAATAAGCAATTGCAAAAGGTCAATAACACATCCCTGTCAGGATCCTGTAGGCTACAAAGCAGAATGTTTGCATCTTTTTCTCCCCACAGAAGTGGGGATTTGTTCTGTTGAAAATTACTTGGAAGTAGCAGTAAGGTCTTTTACTAGAGCCATTACTTTGAATGGCACCTTCTAGGGAAGTATGTTGTGAAAAACAAGCATGTGTTGATATTCTATTTTACCATGCATTGCACCATTCTTTTGATTAAATGTATAACTGCAGAAGCAACAAAACAGTACCTCAACTGATCAAAAGATACATGCTGGCAACACACTAGGATTGCCCTGTGGCTTATAGAAATATAAGCATCAGAGTGAACACAGTGCAAAAATTAAATACTGCAGAGCAGTAAGGAGTACATAAATATTTAAAAAACAGTCTTTCTTTTTTTTTTCAGCCTGAAGGACTTCGCTGCACTTTCTTACAAATACTAACCTTTTTGGTTGGAGTTATGAAATAAACTGCTTTCATGTATGGGGCAGGTTCACGGTTTTTACTTATGTCCTCCACAACTACAAAGTAAGAAGTATTACATGTTAAGAGTTTTGCAAATATGCAAGGAAAACACCATATATATATATATACACACACACACATATATATATATATCTCTACAAATAGCAGAAATAAAATGATGCCAATCAAGATGTCTACAAAATTAGTGGTCAGGACCTATCTTTTCCCTTGAGAGCTTTTATGTTTTTAATTATTATTCTAAGCACAGACTAGTTATAGGTCCTCTAGAAGGTGGCTGAATTTCAAGACCAAATTTTCTTCTTCTATACAGAATTTTGTCCCACAAAAACTGGTAGGGCAAACAATGATGCTCAAAATAAGGGGCCCAGTATGAAAAATATTGCAAGAGAATTGCTGTGGCAAGAATCTTCTTTTTGGAGCAGGTTGTAGAAAAGCGGAAATGAAACTAATCAGGGCAACAGTTTGGCCTTTTGCCACCTCTGTTCTTTGTTTGGGCTTTTCCTGTAGGCTTATTGTGTTTCAACATAATTGTATGCACAAATTGGACATTTTCAACAAATCAACACTGTCAACCAGTTCTGTTTCTGTCTTTAATAAAGCCATTACGCAAGAATTTTGTGGGGCCGTGTTGCAGGACACTAAACTGATAAGGCAGAGGAATTCATGTTGTTCAGTTATTTTGAGGGAGACGAACAAGGACGATAAATAAAAAATATCAGTCATGGATCCTCCATTTACAACTTCCTGAATATTACCAATAAAGCTTACAGCAATCCTTGGGAATAAGAAAGACAAAAGAAATTCTCACAGCTGCTACACAGAACAGTTTAATTCAAAAATTACATTTTCATTCAAAAAAATACAACTGATTAATTATTATTAGACCATCATATTCCTGGTTTATATATCACATGCTTACTTGTCTTCATCAACCACATTAAAAAGACTTCACGCAAGCCTATCAATCTCATTCTTCCCCCTTTTCAGAATATTGTCATCTGTTTATATATTAAAAGTATATTAAAAAAGAAAAAAAAGTTATGTTTACCTGTGATACCTTCTCCCAGTAAATCACTCATTTTACAGCATAGTGACAGTAATTTAGTAGTGTAATCATCTAAAACAATTATCTAAATATAAAAATCAAAAAATATTCAGATAAAATAATCAGTTACAGCAAAAGCATGTCATTTCCTTAACAACTTCCCAAGAAAATTTGAAGCTGAAGCCCACTTCATTACTCTGCATCTTTTTCTGATTTGCATACAGCAACTTTACAGCAGGAGAAGAATCCCGGTTAGGATCCAAAGACAGCAGCCTGCATGGAGCATTTCAAGAGACAGACTATCTCAAATGGGTAGCGTGTCCCCACTATTCCTAAAAAAAAGCAATTTTAAAAATTCTACATTGATAGAAATTTTCTGATTCCTGACTACAATTACCCCAAGGCCTGCTTAAATTCAGTTGTTCTTATCTCAAAACGACTACACAGCTTAAGCAGCTCTTCTCACTCCCCACATACTTTTAGGAAGCGATCTTTTCTCTCAGGAGACAGCACCTACTTCATTCAGGCTCATGGAATGTTAAGGCTCTCAGATTTTCTCATCTCTGACATATCATGTTCTGTTTTAATAGCTCTTGAGCATGAAAACTTAGAATCAAAAACAAAATTCCATTGGTATTTTGTACAGCAACATAAGTACTTCCTCATCTCTGCAGTTCATGAGATCTCAACAAAAAATATCTTTTTTTTTTTTTTTTAATCCTAACAAAGCAATTGGGATTATTCTGTTTCAAATAGAAGAAAAATCCAATAGCGGACTTGAAACACAAATTCAGCAGGGGAAAAAAAAAAAAATAAAATGTTTATTCCCTTCCAAGTTGAAGAGGAGCAATAGCAAATTACTTCAGCTGCAACAGGAAGGAGCCACTCAAATGGGACAAATATTCCTAAAAAGGAAATTAAGACTACTGGATGTGAAGACCTTCCTCAAGACCACTCCAGACACACCTTCATACTATTTTCACTACTGTTGACATATCACAGAGTACATACAACATGTTTTGACAGGAAAAGCTCAAGGCTAATGCCACCAACAAGCATCATGCTGTTAAATCCACACACTTATATCCCACAGCAGTAAAATTATATATTCACCACTTCTGAAATTAAAGCAGTAATGTTAAGTTCTAGAAAAATGAAAAAGAACTGAGCTATTCAAAAAAAATAGGGTAAATAGAAAAAGATTTTTCCAACCAAAAAAAAT